>CM038221.1:161991184-162591184 GCA_021442155.1 Cymbidium sinense
GGAGTATATATCCTCTAGTAGTCTCACAAGATCACCTCTCTAGCAATGGTGAGAAGATGTCATCTATTCATGACAAGGATCCTACTATCTCCAAACTTGATCTTTTGTACTGCTCGCTTGACCGATCCCTAGATGACATTGTAGCTCAAGATCTAGTAGAGAAGAAGGAGGTCTTATGATATGTCTGGTCCGACATGATTAGAAGGCCGCTTTGATTTGAATGAAGATGATCTATTTGAGGATTCAGGGTACACATGGTACAGGGTTCCCTCCTCCATGATCGCAGAAGTTTGGAAGGTGTTGTGAAAGAAGACACAACCTACTCAACCCAACACCTCCTTCAGCAAATAAAGCAAAAAAGATGAAGAAATATATACTGACGGAGAAGAGGCTTGAAGACTTGCTAGCAGAATTTTGACATTACGTAACCAAGCCTAGTAATACATTGTACTATGGCAGAGACTAGTCAACTTAAGTTGTTACATGTCTTGGATCCACAAGACTTCACCTCTAGTAGAGCAGCCAACTTGTATATGAAGGTAGGATAGTACCTCCATACAAGAAAAGATATCAAAACCATGGTTAAGCGTGAGAGAAGCTGGCTCAAGCCCTAGGAGGATCATCAGGTAGACCCTAGAGTAATTCAATGTCATCCAGATCTTAAGGGTTTCATGCCACCTTCTTTCATGAGCTTGATGGCAACGGAACCCGGTCGCACATTACGCACTTTAGAGCCATTGCAACACTAGTGGCAAGTGATGCATTACTCTACAAATTTTGTTAGTAGCTTAGTAGTATATCCTTTGATGGTATGTTGAACTTCCCAATAGGTGAAGACTTTACTAAGTTGGAGAAACTCTTCATAAAGAAGTTTCGAGCTCAAGAAAGGGTGATTGTAGATCTCGTTGACTCAATAACACCCTAGTGAGTCCCTCATTGATTATATTCTCGATGACACAATTTGAGTATGAAATGCAAACCATAACTGTAAACAACACGACATTGAAATTTTGTTGAAGAATATTCATGGCCCGGTCGCCTTCATGCTCAAAGGTTTTACCATTAAAATATTTGAGAAACTAATCAACAAGGTGGCTAGCTTACAAGGAGAAGCCAAATAGTTGCCTTTTCTAGACCAATCAACAAAGCCAAAACAAAACTTATGAGAAGAGAGAGGGGCAAGGAGAGTAGACAAGAAAAGAAGCAGAGACCAATGAGAGACCTGCTCCTCAACTCACTTCCACCTCCTCTACCACCACCGAGGCCATCCTACCACCACCAGCCTCCACAGCCTTCACCGCCTCCTTCTCACCATATACTACAATAGTAGGGAAGCAACTAGCTGAGAGCAAGAGATGAGATACCTCAAGCTCCTCAACCGCCACTTCCACCTCCTACCACCACCGAGGCCATCCTACCGCCGCCATGCACCTCCATGGCAGCCTCCTTCTCACCCATATCCATAGTGCACATACCCACGCTAGGTAGCTACTCCATCTACTCGCTGGATAAACTAAATAAATCTTATTCATTTAAGAGGAGGTAATCAAGAAAATCTTTAAGAATCACCTAAAGAAGCTTGATTTTAGCTACCCGAGCCTAGAAGGATGGAGGAAGTGGGCAAAAATAATGATCCTAACTTTGCCCCTACCCATGCTAGCTCATATTTTGGAGGATTTCTTTACAATCATGGACTAGGAGCATAGCTTCAAGACAAATAATTATCCCAAAAGAATACCTTATGGAATAACCATCCCCATTGGTAATCCTTGGGGATACGTCATCCTTCCAAAACTAAAGAAGGTTGGGATATCTTCTTATCCCAAACCTTTAAGAAGATTGTGTCCAAAATCAAGAAACTTTCAAGTGCCTAGGCAAACTTCCAACATCAAGGAAGGTTTGTAAGTTACCATAGACAACTTGAGGAAAGGGGAGTTTAGTAGAACAAAGCCCCATGCCACCGGATAGCTAAGTAGTGCAACCACCAACCAAGCCCAGATCCACCATTTACTACATCAAGAGCACCTCTACTTCACCTAGCTCTTCCTCTAGTAGACATCTTGTATCTGGATGAGGGCATCAAATCCCTCACCTCTTACTTTACTAAATATATACTATGTACCTCCTTTAAAATCTAAGAGATCAAAGAATAAAGCTAGTTTGAATTACATCTATGTCACTTATGATGGGTTGTCTAATTCTACTCTTGCTAAAACTCTCAAGTCTAAACAATAATTATAACAACTTTGATCTTCCTCTTCCGATTGAGTTGGACTTTCCTTCTCCAATAATGGGTTTGTCTCTTGAGATAAACTTGGAATCATCTAATTTTGAGGGTCCATAGGAGAAGTTGTAGGTGAGTAATGAGCGAGACTAACTTGCCACAAGAGATCACCAAGTCAACCTCCAGAGTGGCAAAGTTCTACCTCCTAGGGCAAAACCTCAAGAAAAGGGGAAACAAGTCATTTCTTAGATGATCGAGAAGCCTCACTGTGATGCTCCACCCTTGGATATGCTTGGAGGATCAGCCCAAAGTGGACTACAATATCCTCTCTCACCTAAGAAAGTTGCCATCTAAGTTAAGCATATATGATGCCCTTATCATATCCAAAGAGATGAGGAGCCATTAATCAAGGCTCTTCTTGATCCAAGATATGCTTAGCTAACTGTTGGAGAGGAGGCATATTATTCTAAAGAAGCTCGGGAAACACCTTCACGATGAAGACCTTCTTCTAGGGACATGGAGCACAACCATCCTCTACATTACAAAGGGACATGGGAAAATTTAGACTTGCCAAAGTTCTCATTGATCTACGTTCATCTGAATATTATGAGTCTAAAGACCCTTGCCTATTTGAGGATCAACATCTCCACACTTCCGGAGATCGATGATGTTGAGAAGATTCAAATAAGGCGAGAGGGCTTTAAGTTCTATAGTGTTACCTTTGGAGATAGGTGATAAGACCAAGCCAAGTTCAATATCATTGATTCCAATACTTCATTCACCGCTTTGCTCAGAGGCCTTGGAAGCATCATAAATAAGATGATTCCATCCTCTCCATTTCTTCAAGTTCGTGAAGGATGAGATTGAATACTATGAATGTGATGAAAAGCCATTTTCGCTAGAGAGGTTGAGATATATGAGGATGACTACTATCTTTTTCAAAACACATTTTCTTTGAACTTGGGCAAAATTCAAACAAAAAGAAAAAAAAGAAAAAAAGAAGAAAAAAAGAAAAAGAAAAAGAAAAGAAAAGAAAAATGAACGCCCAAGTGAACAAGAAAAGAATATCAAGGAAGATGTAGAGTCGATATCACATTCCAACCATAGTTCATTCCATCATATGGACATATGGGTAGGATGACTCAACCTCCATTAGGAAGAGGTAAAAAATAGAGTAATCCTAGAGGTGGAAGACCCCTTGGATGGTAGCTAGCCAATAGGGTTATGTTCCAGTTCATAGAGTACCCCTACTCTTCACATAAACTTAGAATCCAGCTGAGGATGAGTCTAATATGATTAGCATACCGCCCAAACCCTCTCAAGAGGTTTCATTAGAGGTGACACTCAAGCCGACATGAAGAACACACCTGCAAAAGCATGTATTAAAATGCTTATGTGAAACTATCATGGGAAGTTAGGAACCTTAGATCGAACCCCGCTTTCTTCAAAAGTTGAAGGTTTAGTAGGAAGCCCCTAGTCTTCCGGATGTCAAGCTAAAGAGATTCTTATTAGGATCATCATCCTCAAGTCTAGAAGATGTAGGACTTGAGGATATTTCAAACAAATAATTAATGGAAATTTCTTTTGATTGGTACACTTTGTGTTATTAATCATGCAAAGAAGGGTTTGATTATTTATACATGCACGCCGAGTACTTTCGTGGAATAATAAAAAGGCAAGGACAATCAAGATCGTGACTAAGATCGATAAAGTCCAGTTGATTATGATGATTACGCTTAGTTACCAATCATCTAGAGTCTAATAGGTTCTTTTCGCACCATAGTAACTCTTATGAGGATGTGCGTTTAAAACTTCTAATGATCCATGACCTCCAAATCAAAGAAACGCTAGAATTTGAAGAGGAGATCCATTCACAATTGACAAGCTCAAAGAAATCAACCTCGGATGGAAGAACATCCTTACCCACATACATCAGTTCATTGTTGAATGAAGAAGAAACCAATGACTTAGTTAGGCTATTGATTGAGTTTAAGGACCGCTTTGCATGGAGTTATGAAGATGCTCGATTATCTTCCGACGTAGTAGTCCACAACTAGTAATAGACTAATGCTAACCCTAACAAGCAAGCTCCTAGACGCATGCGATTAGAAATCAAGCAACATGTCATTTCAAGTCAAGAAACTGATCGATTCTAGTTTCATCGGGAATAAAAAATACCTTAGCCAAAGGCTGTCATACTAATTAAGAAGAAGAAAATTCACATATGCATCGATTTCGTGGACTTATATAAGGCATGTCCTAAGGATGAGTTTTCTTCCTATACTAGAATTAATGGTGGGCATTGCCTCATCTCATGAAGTTTTCTCCTTTATGGATAGGCATCTACAACCAAATCAAGATGGACCCCAAAGATGAAAGAAACACAACTTTTGAACCCCGAATCTATTATTATAAGGTCATGCCTTTCGCCTTAAAAATCTACATACAAAGGGCCATGACTCGATCTTTAATGAACTCATCTATCATCGGGTTGAGTGCTATGTTGATGATCTAAAAAAAATAAAGAAAAGTAAGACCATCTCATTGACTTGAGAGTATTTTTTGAACAATTAAGATAATATAATCTCAAAATGATTCCCCAAGTGTGCATTGAGTAGCTTTAGGAAATTCCTTGGGTTTGTTGTCCGACACCGAGAATAGAAATGGATCTTGAAAAGATCAAAACTATCTTAGAAATGCCACCTCTAAAATTGTAACTCAACTCATCATTCTAAGACTGATGTATCTAAGATGCTTTATCTTTAATCTATCGGGAGATGCAAACAATATTCAACACTTGTCAAAAGGATGCCATGTTTAAGTGGGATGAATGTGCCGCCTTTGAAGATATCAAGTAATATTTGGTGACGCCACCAATTCTATCTATCCAGCAGCCACTCATCCTCTACCGCTTTGGGCAACTCTCTCTGGTGCTTTGTTGTCCCAAGCCAAATGATGAAGGAAAGTCTACTCCTACCATCATCGATTCCTGAAGCAAACTACTCACCTATTGAGAAACATATACTAGCTTTAATTTTGCATCCCAAAAGCTACACCATTTGCTTTCTCATAAGGTGAACTTATTTTCGAACCAATCCACTACATCTCATGACCCCGCTAACGCGTTATCGGATGTTTTGCATGTTGGTCCATGATTCTCTCATAGTTTAATATCACATTTGTATCCCTCGCGGTAAAGGCACTAGAGGATTTCACACTTCCTCTGATTCTCCGCTTAGTGATGATCTCCAATAAATAAATCATGAAGGGAGGCAACCGCCAATGGGAGATGTATTTTGATGTGGCTTCCTTTCATAAAGGAGAACATTTTACTTTATAAAATTCTCTTAACTCTAGATGATGATGATGAGATTCTTCTATCTCGCAATGAAGTTGGAGATAATCGAGTTAGCTTACAATGTCCCAACATTGGTCCGCCATCTAAGGTTCTCAATGAGAACATGATGATGTTTTCAATTGCAAAGAACAAGTTCTTGGGAAGATGAGTCCATTAAGGGTCCAAAATAGACAAGTCTATCCCTTATTGACGATGAACTCACGAGAGACTTTCTCTTGAAGTGGAGGTTGTCATTGCCACAAAGACAAGGAGTTGGATTGGAGGCAACCATTCATAAGTTTTGAACATCAAAACTACCCCAAGAGAAATCACAAGCCCATCGGATGAAATAGAGAGCTCTCTATTTTGCTCTTAGGGATGACACATTGTACCGATCTCTTTCGATCAAATATTATTATTTTGGATAAACATGAATCCTAGATCATGACCGAGGTGCACTGTCTCACAGCACATCAACTTCAATATGAAGACAAAGATCAAGAGAATAGGATATTACCGGCCTTCAATGATCATAACCGCATGGATGTAGCTAGATATGTCATTGTAGGTACATGGTACACCAACCACCCAACATTCTACATCCTACATTGGCCTCCCCATGTTGAGTGTAAAACATTGTGGGTCCTATTGATCCTCCTCCTTCCAAGGGTCATCGATTCATCTTAGCCACCAACTACTTTACCAAATGGGCAAAAAACTCACGAGGTCAAGGCTCAGATGTGCTCCATTTTTTTCAAGAACCATATCGTATATATGGTGCCTCGATAAATTATATCGATAATAGTATTGCATTAAAGAGCACCAAGATCAATAGAAGACAAAGTTTAGATTGGAGATACTCCCCATCTACTACCCTAAAAAAAAGCATTGAACAAAACTCTCATTAGATATTAAAGAAGATGCTCGATGACAACATGTGATAATGACATTAGTTGGTTGAAGCCTTGTGGCTACCACACCACATATAGAACTCCAACTCAATCTACCCCATTATTCTTAGTGTATGGGTTTGAAGCCATTCTACCTTTAGAAGTTCAACTCCCATCACTAAAGATAGCATTAGTAAAATCACTACAGAGTGAAATGCAAAGGTGCGGTTAGAAGAGCTCCAAAGTTTGGAGGAGAGATGCCTAGTGCGCAAAACCTCGAGTTGTACAAAGCCAAAATGATTCAAGCTCATAATAAGTTGGTCCATCCTAGGGCTTTTCAAGTAGGAGAACTTGTATTAGTTATAAGAGACCAATTACTACCCATCGAAAGATGGGAGGCAAGTTTGGACCCACTTGGGAAGGCCCTTTGTCATAGAAAAGGCCTACAAAGTAGGATTCTATCAGCTCATTGATTGTAAAGGGGAACACCCGATGCTTCCAATTAATGGGCTCTATTTGAAGAAATATTACCCATAAATCATGTTTGAAAATAATTATCAACAAAAGAATAAAATTTCATTCCAATTCATTTAAAAAATTTCATCTTTCAAGCGTTGTTTGCTTATCTTGTGAATCGCCAGATGTGTTTCGATAGGTGTAAGAGAACCCAAGAGGCATCCTATCCCTCTTTCATGACATGAACATAATCTCCCGCTACTAGATTAGGTGTGAGAGAACCCAAGAGGCATCCTATTTCAATTAACATAACTAAGTTAGGTGTAAGAGAACCCAAGACATCCTTTCTTGGTGGAAATCCTTGTTGCCATTCGTGGCATCATTTCATCAAATTTTGCAAGCATGTTTAGGGTAAGTATGAGAGAACCCAAGTGGAATCCTATTCCTTTAACATAAGCATAAAAAATAAACACACACATCTTTTATCGGGTTATTTTGATGTGGGAGCCCCCCAACACTCACTCATTAGCTCTGTTAGGTTTAAATGCTACTTTGCTAGTATGCACCCGTGGTCACTTGTTTGGAAGATGTGAGTCCCCACACCTTCTTCCTAACTTGACCATTGTGAACCAACAGCACCTTGTTAGTTTGGTAGATTTCGCCCAACTAGTGAGCTACCTCATGTTGAGTTTATTTTAAGAAGATATGAGCCCCAGCTTTCTTCTTGAACTAATCATCATGTATTAACTAGGTTGAGTATATTTGAGGTTTAGGGTAAGTCCACTGAGGCTCCTTTCCTCTTGACTATATTTAATTTGATATAAGTCTTCTAGTGGCATTCACTCTGACGCCTAGGTCTGATGACACCTATCGAGAGGCCTAACAATTAGTTTTGCTATAGGAGGATGTGAGTCCCCAAGCTTTCTTCCTAGTTTGATTGTTGCAAACCGACAAGCACCTTAGATAGGTTGATATTTGTTATGCTAAAGCTACTCACTTGAATTCACCACTCTTACGATGTGAGTCCCCGCTTTCTCCATGAGTTGGCCACCAATACCTATGCATATTATCTTCTCTAGGGTTTTGGATTATGCCCATAATGACCTCCCTCCATGAGCACTCTATTTGGATCACATCATTTACCATTTAGACACTACATGTATTACTCTTGGATTACATTCCCCTTTTCCTAGTAGCCACCCTATGGTTGGAGGATTTGTTTAGTGATATGCATTCTCCTTGGTTCAAGAATGAGATAGGTCTAGGCGATATAGCTCCTTCTCGTTTGATCCCTTGCAAATCAACATAGTCCATAATAAAAAATAAAATAAAACAAATAAAATATTAGCTTATTAGAATTCAAGCCCCCAAAGGGCCCCTTTTCCCAAGCGGCATCCTATCTTTAGGACAATGCCGAGAACTCTATTAGAATTGTTGACTACGAGTTGAGATAAGTCCCCGGGTGCACTCTCTCCATAGTCATCCTTAGGTTGGGTTCAATCTATTTCAGTAAGTTGCCCTTAGTCATTCTCGCTTTGGAAGATGTAAGCTTACGTGTTCTTTCTAGCATGATTATCAAATCAATGGGCAGCCCTAGGTTAGGTTCAATTTATTGCCCAAATAATCAATCACCCTAGTGGTCTTTTATAGTGGAAGATGTGAGTCCCCACTTTTTCCACTAAATTGACCATTCCAAACCGAAAGACACTTTGGTTGGATAGTTCTCCCTTGGGAAGCTAGTCCCTTTGGTTTAGTAAATGAGATAGGTCTAGTCGATATAAGCTCCTTTTCTGTGATCCATCAAAACCAACATAATCCATCAAAATAATTAAACAAATGGAATTAATCTTGACTATTTTTGAGTGATTTAAGTCCCTGGCATTCACTTAATAGGTCAAGTTCAATTTGTTACGCAAGTAACCATCACCCCAAAGTGGTTCCTTATTTTGGAAGATGTGAGTCCCCGCGCTTTCTTCGACTTAATCATTGAAAATCAAAAGGAATTCCTTTGGTTGGATAATGTCACGGTTGGTAGACTATCCCTTTGGATTGATAAATGAAGCTAGCCCATGGCCCCTACTCGGTCCATCACAAACCAATGGATCCATCAAAATAATTAAAAAATAAAATTAATCTTGACTATCTTTGAGTGATTTAAGTCCCCAACGATATTTACTCAATAGTCACCCTAAGTTAGATTCAATTTATTGCCTTGCCAATTGATCACCCTGGTTCCTTATTTTGGAAGATGTGAGTCCCCACACATTTTTTCTTAAACTTGACCATTTTAAACCAAAGGCACCCCTTTGGTTGGATAGTCCTTATGCGTTGGTAGACCCCTTTAGATTGGTAAATCTGAGTTAATTCAAGGCCAATGCCTACTTGTAGTCCATCACAACCCGATGGGATCCATTAAAAAATTAAAAAATAAAATTAATTTGACTATCTTTGAGTTGATCTAAGTACCCCGCTTTCACTCAATAGTCGGGGCCTGTTGGTTCAATCCATTGCCTCGCCATGGATTACCCCAAATGATCCCTACTTTGAAGGATGTAAGTCTACTATGCTTTCTTTCTAGTACAAATGTTGAACCAAAGGTAATCCCCTTTGGTTGGTTATTCCTACTATGTGTTTGGTAGACTACCCTTTAGATTGGTAACTGAGCTAGCAAGGCCTCCATGGCCCCTACTCAATGCGATCCATCACAAACCAATGAGGTCCATCTCAAAATCTAAAAATCTGAAACAAATTCAACCTTCCTCCCTAGGAGTCAAAATAAACAAAATAATCAAAATAATTAAACAAACAAAATAAATCCAATCAATCTCCCTAGTGGAGTCAAAATAATCAAACAATCAAACAAACCAAATAATCAATCAAATAAAATCAAGCAATAAATAAGAAATCAATGAATTTGCTCCTCCTGAGATGCAAATCTTTCTAGTTCCTATCTCAAATTCATTCCTTGGAATTCACAACCTCTTATCCCTAGTGTATGACTTAAACGGCTCTAGTGGAGAGTTCACTTTTCATTCCTAGTGGAGCATCAACATCTAAATAAATAAATCAATTTCTCCCTAGTGAGACTCATCAAATCAAACCTCTCATCCCCAAGTGGATGACTGAAACTTTTCCCAGGGAAGGTTCACATACTCTATCCCTAGTGGATTCCTCCTTCGCTCTCTTATGTCTTTGATATGAGTAGAGTCACATTGCACAAAGCTCTTGACTCCTTCTACACCTTGGGTTAGAGTAGGTTGTTTCTATTAGTGCTCATGATCATTCAACATTGTTGATCACTTGGCCATCACCAATATTGTACTTGTCAATCACACCACACCTATTGGGTGCCCTTTATTGACCAAATTTTTAGGATGAGCTCTCAACCTCTCCATCTTAGACATAGGACTTCTATTAGACACTAATAGTTCCTTAGTCTTAAGAGACTTCTAGTGATTAGGCTCTCTCATAATGGCTCTTGTGGTGGCATTTTCGAGAGATTCTAAAGGTATAGTTCTATGCATTTGCTTATCCCCTTATGTCCGATCCCTTTTCGAGCTTATGGCTGTCCACAACAGCTCTTGAAATTTGTCTACAAAATGGTCGCTCAATATTTGGATAGAGGTGGATGCCCTCCTTCATTGACCTATTGACTTCTACTAATATGAGCAACGCCGGTTTATACTATCTCCTCAAGCAAACTAGGGCTCTTCTCTCAACCAATTTTAACATCACTCATGTTTGGAAGGAATCATGATTACCTTGCCAACTGGTGAGATTAACAAGATATCATCTTCTTTGATCAATTCACATTACCCAAATATTTGTGTTTAACTTGGACAACTCGGCCTTCCTTACCTTAGAACCTAATTTTCATCTTGTTGCATGCCTCTCTTTTTTCCGGTTTTCTATTTCCTTGTGTTCTTTTGGATACTCATAGATATCATTCGCCTTGTACTCTTTGTTTTGAATTGGTGCCTTTGCATCTTCCTATATTTGGAAGATTTCGGTTTTGGCATAATAATATTGGGCAAAGGTTTAATTATATGCATACCAACCTCTTGCATTGGAACCTGTTAAGCCTTGTGTTACGCACCGGTTTTATAATTGCAATCCTACTTGGGACTTTAATATCAATGATACACTCATCCTGAGAGGATTAACCATTCTTTGGATGAAGTTTTCGCTTTTGATGGGCATAGACTTTAGCATTAACCGCTTCAATCGATTTTCACTAACAATATTGCTTGGAGCATTTCTACTATCTCTCTGATTTTAGGCAATGGTCTAGTGTGCATTATTTGGTTGCGATTTACTTTGATAATATTAATCTTTCTTTGGCCGCTTACATTCCTTGGGACTCTTTCCTTTTAAAGGTTTATTTTATAAAGGTTGCAACACCTATCCGAAAGAATAATGGATGGTTGTTGGGCCTTTGAACTTTCATACCGCTATCCTTGTTATAATGGCTAACATCGCCTTGTTTAACTACAATGGTAGAAGTTGTAATACCGGTTCCTATTATTGGTTTTTGTAGGTTTCACTTTGCTTAATGAATGTTGTTCACCGCTCTCCCTAAACAAGTTATTACTACTTCTTTTGTCATCCAAGATCCCATTGTTGATATTCTCCGCTCTTCATTCTGGTTGGAATGTTTTAATGATAGCTTATCTTCGTTGGACTTATGTATTCCGTCTCCAGCCAACCTTGTGTTGTTTTTTTGGTTTGCTCATCGATTCTAGGATGCTTTGGGCTATTTTTTCGATGGTTGTTGTTTCTTGCGCTTTTGGATTTCTTTTGGGTTTATCGAATGTTTTATTATGGTGGGGTGGTGGTTCTGATTCTTTGAATCCTTATTCTTACCCTTCACCTCATTGCCTTATGCTATTTTCTTTTGGATTTTGGACCCCTTTGCCATGTAATTCTTATGGTTACTATCCTTTGCTTGATTCTCGATCCTTAACACGATTTGTTTACTTTGAATGGTGGAATTTGGCTGTTGGTACCTTTGGTCACTGACCGGTGGATTATTATTTTCTATGCGAATTAATTTTGGACTCTTTACTCGATGTTGCTGCTTGATGAACGTTGCTTTATTTTGCTCATTTTATTTTATTTTTTTTGATTTCTTACGACCGTACTTACACGGTTGGTGTTCACTTTTTTTCTGCATTCTGACCCTTCCTCATACTCTATCTTGATTACTGTTCATGGTTTGCCTATTTTATCTTTCTGCATTTGTTGATATCAGGTTTTAGCACATTTCGTGATTTGGATTTTGTGTCTAATCACCCTGCCTATGATCCAATGGCTTGGGATTAATTAATTTTTGGTTTTGAAGGTTTGCCATGGTTGTTTGATGATTTGGTTAATTATTTGCCTTGGGTTTAGGTGGTAATGCTAACCCATCTCCGCTTTTCTATTGATGCCTTCTTCTGCCTTGCTGCCTTGGCAAGTTCGGTTTGGACTTTGCTAACTTAAATTTATCATTGAAGTCTCTCCTAGTTGGTACCATTGTTACATTATCTCTTGTGGGAGTGACTAATGTCACCGATTGGATTGATGTGGTGGAGTCTTATTGCCCTTTCTCCTTTAATCTTTGTCCTTTAATCTTTTCCTATCTGATTTCTTTTCACTTGCTGGTTTCAATCAAAAGCAAGGGTACTATAGTCACAGGTTTGCTCCTTTTTCTGCTTTTTTTCGCTTCCACTGATTCAGTTGTTGCCATTTACTTTGGCAAACTTGGATTTTGGTGTTTGCTTCTAAGCACCAAATCTATGAGTACCGGAATGGATTGGGTTTAACTACATTTTGGTTCTTGGAGGTTTGATGTCATGGTCGGTTGTTGATTTGGTTTTTATTCACTTTGGTATGACGTTGCAGAGCTTTCCGCCTTTTCTCTTTGTTTTTTGCCATCTTGCTCACTGCCTTGGCTTGTTCTGTTTTGGTCCTTCGACTTAATATTATTGCTTGGTAATAAAGTCTTTACTTGGAAACATCTCCCTATTTCATATTCTAGCTTCCATTGTTGCATTACTTGCTCGATGGGAGTGACTTCAACGGTTTATTTCTTGGGTTGTCATTAAATTTATGGTGGATGTCAATCATATTTTTGCTTATATTGCAATCATGTTTGGTTTATCTACCTCCTTGGAGTGGAGTTTACATTCGATTGAGAAAGAGGCTAGTATGGTGCATCATGTTTAATCAATTTCTACTTGACTTTAAACTATGGTTTGTATACTCTCAATGATTATACTTATGGCAAACCCGTGGGGTATTTCGCAAGGATTGTGTAAAGGGGATTTTGTTATGAATGTTCCTTATGTGGTATCATCTCGATTTTCATCGATTTGCCGTGGGTGTCGACATTATCTTTTATCTATTAATCTGCAGATCTTAATCTGCTTTAATTTGTGTGATAACTTGGAACTTTTGATTTACTTTTCACTGCGGTTGATTAACCAATGCATGAGGTGTGTTTGTAATTCACCCATCAACTTCAACAACTGGTTGCTATCTCCTAACAGTTTGTTGGCTATGATTATGATGTTTTCACTCCATTTTGTTTTGGTAGTAGCTCTTGTGAAGTAACCCTTCTCTCTGTTTGATGCACACTTTGCATCTCATTCTGGTGTGATTGAGCTGAGCTTTCTATCTTCTCTCTCTACAAATTTTGCAATTTGCATTTTTCAGACATCCTATTGTTTATACTACTATAACTGCTCTAACTTTGTCGGTCTAAATTATTGCAGGTCCTCCTTTTTTTTTTCTTCTCTGTTTGTACTCATTCTCAAGTGCTTGAGTATTGGCCATAATTTGTTTTTGGATTATTATGCAACCTCATGTATCTTTTGATTGTTTTAATGTGTTCTTTTGCTTTTGCTCATCTAGACCTGGGATTTACTCCTTATGATTGTAGCTCTTTGAGCGAGTTCCGAGTTTATCCCCTTTAAGGACTTTGTAACCCTCTTTTTGTGGTAATAAAATACCCCTCATGGGGCTTCCCTAAAAAAAAAAAAAAAAAAAAAAAACAAAAAACATAACCCCAGAGACTTAGAAGAGTTAGCCATAGGAATAGGCCATGCCTTAGGGTTAATAAAACTTGCCTTGTGGGAAATGAAAATGATTTTCAATCCTTCATTCTAAATTATTTTCATGGAGAGAAAAAGAAATAAAATGAAGAACAAAACTAATCCTTAACACTTCTTATGTTGGACACCATGCAGATCTACATATGTTCTTATTAGGTGATCGGCAAAGATTGAGGAATGGTGTCCTATATCGAGAGACGTAAGTCACCATCCTATAAATGGACCTAATCACCTTAATTAGGACTACGGATGATGGGTCTTGTAATGTATCAAAGATTCTTCCCTACTTTATAAGGAAAAGTAAACTAGGATTTATTTTAGGTTCGTTAAGTTCTAAGGGGCAAGCCCCATAGTTATTTACATCCTAAGAATGAGATTCCTTAAGAATACTCGATTAATGTAAATGATCAATATCTCCAAAGATTTTAAAGATAGGAATATCAATTAATTAGTTTATTTTTAGAAGATCAAATGGGATTGATCAAGAGGAGGGAGTTCTATTGCCAAATGAAGAGGAGATGCTTAAAACACTAGGAAGCTTAGTAAGCATTCCAAACTATCTTATGGTTGGGCTTTATATTTTGAAATTGAGTGATTTATTTATTTGAGATGAATTTTTATTAAAATCTAGGTTTACAATACCATGATATAAGATCATGGAAATGCCTAAGAGAGGATTTATGCTCATGGCCCACAAAGGAAAGTAGAAACCTCAACCTAAATTTAGGGAGCTTTAGCAAGGGCTAAAAGCATGACCTAAATCTAAGGCAAAATGGGCATTTGGTTTACCTACAAGAGAGGATAAATCACTTGACTATTAGACTTACAACTGGTGGCCGCCAACTAACTCCTATGATTTTAAATACATGCAAGTCATATGCTTTTGCAAGATAGCTAAGATATTGTTATTTAGAAAGAGACTAAGTCCTTAAATACACCCCTAAGAGACTATATCATGTAGGGCATGATTAATGACTTAAATCTAATGCAAATTTTATTATGTTTATTTTCATTTTTTGACAATCAATTAGAAACAAGCTTGAGAATTCATATGCCTAATGCATGAGAAATTAGATTATAGGACAAAATTAGTAAGATAGGAGGTGTATTTTACCATGGCTCTCAAAGGTCAAGCCAAGTTCTCTGGCAAAGGTGGAAGCCTCCAAAATAAGAGTTAAACAAGATGTTTTTTTTGCATGATGTGAGAAAAAAATACAACATCAAGCTAAGGGGTTGCTAATTATTTTATCTTGATTTATAACTTAGGATTTAGGTGAGGTTATGAGTTATTTATTTTAGTTTTGAATTAATTTAGTTGGATAGAAAATTTATTTCCCTAAGAGCCTAATCACAAGCCATACATCAAAGCAAGGAAGAAACTAGAAAAACATGTCATCTTAATGCACAAGCTAAACAAACATCAAATAATTTATAAAGCTAGCATAAAAGAATAAAATGCCATTTGTGGATGAGCTCTACCGCACAAACTGAAAACAAATTGGGTAGAGCTCTACCCTTATATAACTCGATTACAAATGAATTAATTACAATCAAGAAGGAATTCATTATTATGGTGGTCTTCATTCTTCTTTTTTTTTTCTTCTTTCTTCTTCTTCTTTCTTCTTTTGGTTGGTTCAAAGGCTTCACATGGTACATAAGACATAATCTTATAATCAATGTTCATCCTAATCCCCATAACAATCATTCCAAAATCCTAATTGTAAAATTACATGAAAATGGGAAAAGTAAATTTAACTAAAACCTACAAAATAGATAGCTAAACAAACCAAACAATCCCAAGCATTTATATGAACAAATTGGACTTAGCACCCAACACATGGGTAACCAAGTCCACTGGCCTATTTTGGATTATGCTTAGGGGTATAAGTAACCTCACAAAGAAAAAGTATTTTATATTTTATTACGGTTCTTTAAGCATAATCCCCATAAGATAATGGACTATGATCGCCTACTACCATTCACGCATACACCGTAACATCCGACTAAAACATTACATATAAAAAAACTTCAAACCATGCACCTAACATAGGATTAGAAATGGTGACTTAGCCTAATGTGTGTGCCATTTAAGGTTTGTGTGGTATGCTTAGCTAGGCTTTAGGGTTGAAATTTTCTAAGTGTGAAAATGTTCAACTAAGAGGGTAGTTTCGTTTAAGTGATTTAGTTGATTTGGTTGATTTTATTTGATGATTTTAGGTTTGAATGAAGCTAAAATTAATTACTAAATGTTATAAATAGAGGAGAAGAGAAGAGAACTTCTCTTTCCTCCCTACCTTAAGTAATTTTAAGGTAGATTCATATTTGATTTTTGTTTAGTGAATGTTTTATTATGAATTTTCATTAATCCTAAGTTTATATTTTCCTAAATAAACCTATTCAAGAAGAAATGCATTTTAAGATTAAGAAAAGTGAATTAATATCACAAAACACACCACACTTTATTTCTTTCGACATGTGTAACATGCATATGGATGAATCCTAAGCATATCTATACATGCAAATGGAAGTGTTAGCACCTTAATGATGAATGCTAAGTTTTATTGTTTAAGGAAATTTGTGATGTTTCATGTATGCATGTTTTTGTTAAGTAGAAAAAAGATATTCTTTTATCCATTATTCATATGCAAATTTACATGTATGAAAGGCATAAGTGAGTACCACATCATTATTTTCTACACTAGGGGTTTAAGGTATAAGAGCTACTTGGGGCTACTTAAAGCCTCAAAACCCGGGATGTCTAGACTAATATACCACTTTCCTTAAATACATGTGCATGTACAAAAGAAATGAATGGAAAAAGAAAGATGCAAAAGTTTATGTTTGTTTGTTTGTTTGATTTGTTTATGCAATTTATATGTGTAAGTTGAATATCCTTCTTAATTGATAACATAGGAATGAATAGGCATGGATTTAAGCAAGTGTTATGTTCTTTTCAAATGAACTATACACTTTGCAAATCCTATTCAAAACTATGTTAAAAGTGAAGAGAAGGAAAGTCACATAATGCACATCTTTATATTATACTCACATGAAAGCTTATAAATAATTATAAGTAGCATACCTTTCAGTTGTGATGTTTGATTTGTATGTTTTCAAAATAATTTTAATTTAGTAGTGATAATAGCCATTCATATTCTTACTTTATCCAAAATGTGCAATTTGACATAAAGGAAATATTCCATTTTAATTTGATTTTTCAAAAGACATGAATGCATGATTTTCATATGACATGCACATTTAGCATGTTAGGAAAGAAATAAAGTAATGAAAGCATGTAAATTCATTCACCCTAAATAATTCCTAAAGACAATCCTATGGAATAAGATTATTTAAAGTGAATCAAAATTGTTTAAAGAAGTTTTTTCTTAGTTTTATTTTTTAAGTTTGAATTGATTTTAGGAGATGTGAAAAGGTTTGTTGGTCCTAACCCATCTCCCACATGTGTATGTTGTTTTAGTTTAATTTTTAGAACCATTAGATTGATTTTATGTTTTTTGTTTAGGTTAAGGTGTAGAATAAGTTTATTAATTACCCTTACTTATACCACTTTAACATATTTAACTAAATAATTATGAGCAAATGTATGAGATAAAATCACAAGAAATTTAAATCAGTAATGCACCCTAGGAAAGAAATGTACCTAATGCAATTGGCTCACAATGATTAATTAAGCTAAAGGGTTTAATTTAAGTACTTTCATAACCCTTCCCCACATGTAGGTTGGATTTGATTTCCTTAAGCTACTTAGGTTATTGAACACCCAAGTATCTACCCAAGAAGGAATTGTTTAAGTTTAGATTGATTTGATTTTAAAATTTTGATTGATTAAGCCATTTAATAAAGTGATTAAATCATTTAATTAATTTGTACCTTGATTAGATTTTTATCCAAATGAAATAAACTTAGGGAAAAGATTTGGGAAAGAACTCTAATCTTATTCTCTAAGTCCATTCACTGTTCTAAGGTAATTAGCAAACTTAATTAATTAATTTATCACTATTTAATAAGATAATTAATCATTTAATTGATTAATGGAGTGATTAGAGTGAATCAAGCAATTCCCTAATTAAAGCATTAATAAATCCCAAGAAAATTAGGGAGGTAGATGTCATCCCACTAAATATATCAGAAGTTTGGGATTAATCAATGGAATAATTATAGAGTAATTAACATATTTACATTTATGATAAAACTCAAATTGCATAAAATTTACTTTTCAAAATCAATTGAACTTTATTTTATATTATTTCCCTTTAAAACATCTTCAAATTGCATTTGAGTTTGTATTTTTCTAATTTTTCTACATTTAGTTATGTAATTTTGAAGCTTATATGATTAAAATATAATTAAATCCCTAATTATATAACTAATCTCCTACTCCATGTGGATCTGATACACGTGTGCTTTCCACGTGATGTGATGGGATTGGTTATTTAAGTTGTCAAATCAGCTACATAGTAAGCGGACTACGCTTTCCCTTGGACCGTCGATCAAAGATCGGATGGTCAAGATCAAGCCCGATATTAAAGCATTAAAATGTGGATCTATCATGGATTAATCGGACCATCCATCAAAACATGTGGGATGGACGGTTGATTCATCTCTAAGCTCGCTAGAGGGCAACCATTAATCCTTGGCTTGATCCAAGCTTCGATTGAGCTCTGATTGAGCTAAAATTGAACCCACAACATCAACATATAAGGAGATGAAGATCTAATGGTCAAAATGTAATGGGATTATAATTCCATTCAAAAGGACCAAAAAAATTCTCCTAAGCTCAATTTTGATCCATACTTCACGGAGGCTATCACCGGGTGCTCACGATGGAGGTGGGCATTCTTTCTTTTGATGAGATTGAGAGAATGTGGGTATTGGAGGTGAAGGAAGAAGATATGTTGGATAACTAGCACTCCCACCAAGGATTGCCAAGGTTTGGCCACCAAGCTCTCAAACCACAAGAATAACTCAAAAATTTGTAATTGCCAAAAGATCTCCTTCATTCTAATAAGAAGGGCTATTTATAGCCATTACAAGCATCATTCAAAAGAAAATAAATCAAAATATGGAGGAAAAGGTGGGTGGCCACATTAATGTGAAGCATTAAATTGCCTCATTATTTTATGTCATCCACCCATTTCACATGCTATTACTTTATGTAGATTCAACCACCTCACATGTCATGCTTTGAATTTTAAATGCAAAATTTCAAACATGGAGTTTCTAGAAGAAAATTAAAATTACATAAATAAAAAAGATGAAATCATAAAATGGGCCTTAGCGGCTAATGGGCTAAGTCTTCTTCTTTCTTGAATTTTCTTGGGCTTTAGCTTGAGATCTTGTAAATGGTCCTTGAGCTCTAATTTGTTGATCCTCATGATGTTCTACATCAACTCCCATGGGCTCAATTGAACTTTGCTCAGAGTTGAAATCTAAGAAGTTTTCTACTAATTATGGGGCTAAAGTCTCCAAATCGCTACGAGTCAACCATGTGTCTTCAACGGTGGCTTATTCTTCCAACGAACTAGAAAATGATGTTGAAGCTAGATTAATGGGTGCTTCCTCGGTGATACTATAGTCAACTTCAAAGGAAGATGGCCGCAAGTATGGTGCAATATCTCCGCTAAAGAGTTAGACGAACAAGTGGAGGTTTTCTAATTCCTTCATATGATAGAATATCTTTAATATTAATAAGCTGGATGAACCAACATATATCACAGGCAAATCAAGGTGATAAGCATTAGTTCCAATTTTCTTGAGAATTTTAAATGGACCACAAGCTCATGCATGTAATTTCTTATATCTAGTAGTTTGATAACGCTGACAATGTGAATCAATACATAATCACCTCCTTTATATTCTTTCGTTAATGATTATGATTTGCCTTAGAAGCATAATTATCATTCTTTATAGTAATTTGCTTTCTTATATCTTCATGGAGGCTTTAAAATCTTTAGCAAATGAGAATGTTGCATTAGAAAATACATGAGATGGTAGGTTTGCTACATCTATTGGTCATCGTTGACCATAGACTATCTCAAATGGTGATTTTTTTGTAGTTCTAGATATAGTACTATTATAGATAAATTCAGAGGTTGGTAAATGTAAATCCCAATTTCCTAAACTTTTACCTACCAAACATCTAAGCAAATTTCTTAAGGTATGATTAACTACTTCAGCTTTGTCCATCGGTTTATGGGTGAAAGGCGAAGAGAATTTTAATTTGGTACCTAATAATTTCCATAATTTTTCCAAAAATATGAGATAAACTTAACATTCTAAACAATGGTTAAAGAGAGACCATGGAGTCGCACTATTTCCTTAAAAAATAATTTAGCTATATAAGAAGCATCATTTGTTTTGAACAAGGTAAGAAATGAGCCATTTATGAGAACCTATCCACTACAACAAAATACTATCATGTCCTCAGGCCTTAGGTAATCCTAGAATAAAATCCATTGATAGGTCTTCCCAAGGCCTATAAGAACGAAAGGCTGTATTGTCCGGACCTTTGTTTGATAGTTTTAGCTTACAAATTAAACATTGAGCCACTAATTTTTGAACATCTCATTTTAATTAAGGCCAATAAAATCTATTTTCTAATAAACATATGGTCTTATCCTTTCCAAAATGACCAGTACACCCCACCATGTAGCTCGATAAGGAATTCTCTAAGAGAAGATCGAGGAATGCATAATTATTTTCCTTTATATAAATATCCATTTGTTATCAAGAATGTCCCTTGTAAAGTTATTAGTTTATCTAGGTGTTCAAGATAAATTAGGTGAAAGTCACACATAATATAATCATCTTTGATTCTATCAAATCTAGGATTCTTAATTCTAAAGAGGAAATCATTAGGTTTACCTGGATAAAGCATCACAGCTTATTCTCAATTCGTGCTTATGCTTTAGAACAAAAGAGTAGTCTTGTAAAAATTCAACCCATTTTGCATGCTTATGACTTAATTTTTGTTGAGTATTAATGAATTTTAAGGCATGGTGATTAGAATTAAGTATAAATTCTCTATGTAAGAGATAGTATCACCAATGCCTTAAGGATTGAATTACAACATAAAACTCTATCATAAGTGGAATATCGTTGTTTAGCTTCATTTAACTTTTCACTAAAGAATGTTATAGGATGATTCTCTTGACTTAAAATTTCACCTATCCCAATTGAAGCATCACATGTCACTTCAAAGGCTTTAGAAAATCGAAAGCCTAAGGATTGGTGCGTATGATAAGACCTTTAATTTGCTCTAAGGCCTTTTGTGCATTAGAGTTCAACAAAATTTATCTAATTTTAGTATATCGTTATTGGAGCAACAATGGTACTAAAATTCTTAATAAATCTCCAAAAAAGTGGCTAAACCATGGAAGCTTCTAACTTCAGAAAACTTTAGGTGGTGACCAATCTAAGATTGCTTTCACTTTAAAAGGATCAAGTTTAAGCCCGATAGTGGATATAATAAAAAAAGATTACCTCGCTTGCAAAAGAAACACTTTTTTAAATTAATGTATAATTTCTCTTGTCTAAGTAGTTCAAATACTTTTGTAGGTGTTGTAGATGTTCATTTTCACTTGGACTAAAATCGTAATATCATCAAAATACACCACCAAAAAATTTACCTATATATGGTTTAAGAATAATATACATTAATCTCATAAATGTGCTAGAGCATTAGAAAGTCCAAAGGGCATGATAAGCCATTCATAAAGTCCATCGTGGGTCTTAAAAGCCGCCTTCCACTCATCTCCGATCTAATCGAATTTGATGATATCCACTTTTAGATCAATCTTTGAAAAAAAATTTGCTAGATTAAATCTAACATATCATCTAATCGGGGAATAGAAACCTATATTTGATAGTAATTTTAGTAATTGCTCATTATCGACACACATTCGCCATGTTCCATCTTTCTTTGGAGTTAATAATGGGGTGCACAAGGGCTAAGACTCTCTTGAATAAAACCCTTTCTTAATAATTCCTCAACTTGTCTTTTAATCTCAACATGCTCGATAGGGTTCATCCTATAATGTGGAAGATTAGGAAGTTGAGAACCTGCAAGAACACAATAGCATGTTGAATGTCTCTTAGAGGAGGTAGCTCATCGAAGCTCATCGTGCAATATCATTAAAATCGAAGAAGAGAAGAGACCACAACGGTATGTGAGTCTCATTAGAGTCGGTATGACTTCTTTTACATGTAATATGTGAAGAAGAAATGGATCGGAAAATTCTTTCAGAAGCACCAAAACCTATTATTTCTATCTTTGGGGTCAAAGGAGAAAGAGTAGGTGTTTTAAAAGTAAGGATTAGAAGTGATACTAACAAGGATTTTCTATGATAATTAATTGAAGTTTGGCATTTTTCTTCAATAGTGGCTTAGGTTGCAAGTCGGAAGTTGTTTTGTGTGTGGTGTTATGGAGGGTGTTTTTCTATGGTTTTATTGGTAGGAGTTTAATAGTCTTATTATTATGTTTAAAAATATAAGTATTTTCCCTACCATATGAATAACATTCATATCATATAGCCAAGGTTGTCCTAAGAGAATATGAGCAATATCCATAGGGAGAACATCAAACCAAATTTGATCCTCATAGCTTCCTATTTTAATAGGAACTAAACACCGATTGGTGATGGGAAGAGACGTATGATTTACCCAACTAACATGAAATGGTTCGTGGTGAGGTTCAGATTTTAGGTTGGCTCGAGTTAAGGTATGTATTGAAATGACATTCATAGCACTCCATCTATAACTAACCTACATCTCTTTTCATTACACAAACATACATGCTAAAAATGTTCTTTCTCCTCCAATATTACGCCTCATTTTTATTACAAGAAGACATCTCATCACATTAACATGAGGGTCATTAGTTAATTCCAATTCTTCATCGATAATGGAGTGTCATCATAAACTTCATCTAGATTATCATCTATTAGATTTTCAACTTCTTCTAAAATAAGATTTGAGCTTTACATTGATTTTGCATATGACCTTTTTTATGACATTTAAAACATATTACTTGTCTAATGTTCTTAGAGCTCCCTTCAATTGAAGTTTTAGGCAAAGGGGATGGGCCATTTGGATGGGCGGTCTAAAGAGATCTATGGGATGAAATGGAAGGTACCTGGACTTTGATTTTAGAGAGGGAATTTAATTTCTTTTGTTGTTCAACCAATAATGCATAATGAAATGCTTCCTCTAAAGATTGTGGGTCAAATAATTCAACTTCATTTCTAATGTCACCCTAAGTCCAATAACAAATTTATTGGCTAATTGCCAATCATTAGACAATCGTTCTAGAAATTAGATCTTCAAAAGTGTTCAAGTATTCAATTATAAGATAATTACCTTGTCTCAAAGTTAATAATTGACTATGCTTCTTATCATGATGCCTAGATGCATTTGCTCTTAACATTTCTTTCATTTCTATCAAGTGAGGTTTGTCCTTCCTAATCTTTGTTCTTTAGCTAAAGTATTTGTCCAATAAATTTTAGCATGCCCTATCAATTTCATTTTAGCAAAAGTAACCCTTTGGTAATCATCCATTTTATACCAATCAAAGAAGTCATCCATTTGAACTAACCAATCGAGAAATTTATTTGGATCATGTATACCATCATAGGTTGGGGCTCCTACTTTAACTCTTCGAGATGGATCATTGGAGTCTTCTATAGTCTTAAAATAATTTTCTCCCCTTCCACCATTTCTAGCAATTGATTGTCTTCTAAGTGGTTGATTTTCTCTATGGTTTGGATATGAATCTTCTTCATCTATCCCTATTGGCATTGAGTAGGTATTGGAGGAGGAGTTGGTACTTTATTATTTTGTAGATGCAATAAAAGAGTTTGCATTTGTTGTTTAAGTTCTTACATTTGATTCTTACTTTCTTCTAATATTTGTTGATTTTTTAATTCATTATCTTGGATCCTAAGATCTAAGGCATCAACTAATCTAGTCAAATTTTCAACTTGATCTTGAGAGATAGATTTTGGTGCCATGAGATTTTTTTTTTTGAAGGAAGAAAAAAAAGATATATGAAAAGGGACCAATGAAAAAAATGGAAAAAATAATAATAAATAAGTATAATATAATTGTGCAATCAAAGCAAATTTTAAGCTAAGAGAACTTCCAGTGAGGAGGGGTACAAGACCACTTAAATCCCAAGCTCTCCTTAGACAGTTTAGGTCTTTTGACAAAGTTCTATTTAGCTTCCAAAATCACCAAGTTTAACACACTTATATTATTATGCATGCATATTTTTTTTATATATATTTTTTTAATGCAATGAAACAAAATGCTCAAATTTATGAAACCTCTTTTTTTCTTTTAAGAAAGCAAGTTATCATAAGTTAATCAAAGAAACTTCTAAAATTAACCATAAATAATAACAAAGATAATAAAGCAAGTAATTAGATTTTGATTAGCACTAATGGTTTTCTTTAGGTGATGAACTACCTCACCAAGGTACTCTCTTAATTTTTTTTTCTTTATTTTTTTGAGGGAGGGGAGGGGGCAATGACGCTCACACAATTGGAAAATGGCTAAAATATATAATGGAGCTTACTAATTGAAATTTTATGCTATCACCATAAACTTGCAAGCAATATAAATCTTTCCAAGCTACTAATATGTTTTAAACTATCACATAAAAAAAATTAATTAACCTCACAAGTCCAAGATAAACTCACAAGTTTGAAGATAAGTCCAACACTTGAGTTGCTCCCTTTGTTGAAGCAACTTTTGACCAAATTTGCTCCTTCCGGGCTTCACTCGATACCAAATTTGATGGAGGTGGGCATTCTTTCTTTTGATGAGATTGAGAGACGTGGGTATTGGAGTGAAGGAAGAAGATATGTTGGATAACTAGCGCCCCAAAGATTGCCAAGGTTTAGCCACCAAGCTCTCAAACCACAAGAATAACTCAAAAATTTGTAATTGCCAAAAGATCTCCTTCATTCTAATAAGAAGGGCTATTTATAGCCATTACAAGCATCTTTCAAAAGAAATTAATTCAAAACATGGAGGGAAAGGTGGGTGACCACATTAATGTGAAGCATTAAATTGTCTCATTATTTTATGCCATCCACCCATTTCACATGCTATTACTTTATGTGGATTCAACCACCTCACATGTCATGCTTTGAATTTTTAAATGCAAAATTTTAAACATGGAGTTTCTAGAAGAAAATTAAAATTACATAAATAAAAGATGAAATCATAAAATGGGCCTTAGCTAATGGGCTAAGTCTTCTTCTTTCTTGAATTTTCTTGGGCTTTAGCTTGAGATCTTGTAAATGGGCCTTGAGCTCTAATTTGTTGATCCTCATGATGTTCTACATCAGCTCCCAACTCGAGGTAGCTTCATATAGTGGAGACCTTGAAGCCTTGAAGTACCCTTCATTGATCAAAGTACCTTCAAATGCTCTAGACACCCCTTTTCGTGACTTGAAAGCTTGGTTGAAGACTTGGGCGAGCTTGATTGGATCCCCTCAAAGTGCTTGAAGGAGGAATTGAGTTGAATTAAGTATTGAGCGTTAGGAATTCTTGCTACCTCCCTTATTTTTTATTTTGGTAAACCGAGAAAAGAGAATTCTAATTAGCTTGAGGAGACTTGGAGAAGCTTGGGAATGCTTGCTTTGGCTTCCTATCACTCAATTGAATGCAAGTCAGTACACATGAAATGAAATTAGGGGAGTATATCTCCCCTAGAAATATCATACTGAAGGCATATGCCATTTTGATCAAATTGATCACCCTAAGTGGGTTTATTAAGTTCTTTGATGACACATGGTTCAATTTTGGCAGGGAGGTAGTTGGAAAGTTTCCATGTGCCAAAGAGAGTGTGGGAGGTGATCCCATGTGCTCATTTTGAGTGAGGTGGTTAGTTTTGGTTAGGGTTAGGTTTGGCTAACCCAAACCCATTGGGTCATGTGAACCATGATCATTAGTGTCTATTTGGTCCACTAAGAGGATGCCAAGTATCCACGAAAAGGAATTGACCAAATACTTAGTGAATTGGCCATAGGTTACCTTGGCTTAGGGGTAAAATAGTCATTTAGCTTTGATTTCACTTTGGGAAGATTTAGAATATTTTGAAAATAGGTTGGTCCAAATTTCAATGAATTTAGAGTTGATTTAATGTCATTTGGCTTAGGTTGACCCATTTAGGTCAAAATGGATCAACTTGGGTCAAGTTGACCAATTGGTCAAATTGGGTCAAACCAAGGGTCGTTAAGTTCATATGACCATTTGAAATGTGTTGGAATCATTGGTTTGGTTCAATTTTATTTGTATTTAGTTTTGGTTCATTTTATTTCATTTAGGTCAAATGGGTCAAGTTATCCAATTTGACCCATTTAACTAATTTAGGTCAAGGGTTAGTTTAGGTTTGGTTGATCATTTGAAATGTTTTGGTAGCTTTAGTTTCAATCAATTTTTGTTTGATTTGATTTTGGATCAATTTGACATTTTAGGTCAAGTTAGGTTCATGATCAATTGGACTAGTTGAGTCTAATTAAGGCTTTGGTCAAGTTCAATAAGTGATTTGGAATGAACTTGACCCATTGGTTTCAATTGATTTTGCTTAGATCAAGATTTGACTGTTTGACTTCTTAGGTCAAGTTGGGTCAAGTGGCTAATTAGGATAGGTTAGGCTCAAATGATGACTTGGTCAAGTTCAACCATTGATTTAGAATGGGTGTAGATCAATGGTTTCAATCAATTTAGCCTATGGTAGATTTTGGCTAGTTTATGTTCCATTTTGACTAAGTGTTGACTTGGTCAACCCTTAGGTTTGACTTTATTTGGCCCAATTTGAGTGATTGTTGCTCACAATGTGAGGCTTAGGCTTAGTTCAATCCAATTTGGGTAGTATTAGAATTTGGCTCAAAAGGATACTTTAGCTCAGTTTGGGTCAAGTGAGCCTAACTCAATTGACTTGATCAAAGCTTGAATCAAGTTTGATTAAACTCACATATGGACTTATGATTAAAATAATCCATTTGCAAGTGGTTTGGAGTCAAATGAGTTTTGATTCTTTTGACAATTTCAAGTTCAAAAGGGTGAACATGAGTTTGATTTGGGTTTGATTTTGAATTTATTTTGGTTTGATAATTGAAGTTTGTGTTTATATTTGGATTCATGATTAAATGTTTGACTGAATCATGAAGAAAAATCAATGGTTTGGCTTGATTTGAGTTTGATTCGTTTAAGTTCAAGAATTTGACTTGAAAGGCTTAAGTTGAATTTTGATTGGATTTGGATTTGATTTTGGATATTTAAATTTATATTTCATTTATATTTGTGAATATAAATGAGAATATAAATGGGTTATGAGAAAATCTTTTGAGTTTTATTTGATTTGAGCTAAGTCCATAAGATGAAATCAAAGTGACTTAGGAAGGATGTTTTGAATTTGGAATTTCAATCATGGGTTTCAATCATTTGGAATTGATTCATGATTTGAGAATTTCAATTATGTTGGAATTGATTTTAGTTTGAAGTTATTTTGGAGTTGAATTTGATTTGGGTTGAAGTTGATTTAGATTGGAGAAAATAAATTAAGTTGGAATTGATTTGAGTTTTGATTTAGAATTGATTTGGAGTTTGATTTGAATTTTGAAGTTTGACTTGAAGGAAAGATGTGAGGATTGGTTATGGGGTAGAAAAAGTTTTCCTAACACCCTAAAGCATGACTTATTCCTATGGCTAACTCTTCTAACTATCTAGGGCTAGGTTAAGTGTTCAACTAATCACTAGAAGTGTCTTAAGACTATGAAACTTTTAGTGTCTAAGAGGAATCATATGTCTAAGATGGAGGAGTTGAGAGCCCATTCTAAAATAAGGTCAACACCTACCCTATAGCTTGAACCAAATCCTCACTTCCTTCCTTCAAGTCAAATTCCAAAATTTAAACAAACTACAAACTCCAAAGCAATTCCAAATCAAAACTCAAATTAATTCCAACTTAATTGATTTTCTCAAATCCAAATCATTTCGACTTGAAGTTCAAATCAACTTCAAACTCAAATCAATTCCAACTTAATTGATTTTCTCAAACCTTAAATCAATTCCAATGGTTTTCTCAAATCATAAATCAATTCCAAATGATTGAAACCCATGATTGAATTCCAAATACCAAAATCTTTCCTAAGTCACTTTGATTTCATCTAATGGACTTAGCTTAAATCAAATCCAAATCAAATTCAAAAGATTTTCTCATAACCCATTTATATTCTCATTTATATTCACAAATATAAATGAAATATAAATTCAAATATCCAAAATCAATTCAAAACTCAAACCCAAATCTAATCAAAATCCAACCTAAGCCTTTCAAGTTAAATTCTTGAACTTAGCCAAATCAAACTCAAATCAAGCCAAACCCTTGATTTTTCCTCATGGTTCAATCAATCCTTCAATCATGAAACCAAATATAAATACAAACTTCAATCATTAAACCTAAACTAAACTGAAAAATCAAACACAAATCAAACTCATGTTCATCCTTTGAACTTGAAATTGTCAAATGAATGAAAACCCATTTAACTTCAAATCACTTGTAAATTGATTTATATTTCAATCATAAGTCCATATGTAAGTTTAACCAAACTTGAATCAAGCCTTGATCAAGTCAATTGACCCACTTAGACTCACTTGACCCAAAATGACCTAAAGTACCTGTTGAGCCAAATTCTAATCCTACCTAAATTGAATTGAACTAAGCCCACCTAAGTCTCATTATGAGCAACAATCATCATAAGAGGATCAATCATCAAATTGGTCAAACCAAGTCAAACCTAGCCTTTGACTAAAATGAAAGCAAACTAGCCAAAATCCACCATAGGCCAAATTGATTGAAACCATTGATCAAAACAATTCTAAATCAATATTTGAACTTAACCAAGTCATCATTTGAGCCTAACCTAGCCCAATTGGCACTTGACAAGTTGACCCAACTTGACCTAAAAGTCAAAATGGGTCAAATCTTGATCTAAGCCAAATCAATTGAAACCAATGGGTCAAGTTCATTCTAAACCACTTGTTGAACTTGACCAAAGCCTCAATTGGCCAACTAGACAACCTAGCAATTGACCATCAACCCAACTTGACCTAAAAGGTCAAATCAAGCTAAAATCAAACCTAACCAAAATTGATTGAAACCAAAGATTGCAAAATATTTCAAATGACCAATGAAACCTAAACCAACCCATGACTTAACCCAATTGGGTCAAATGGCTCAACTTGGTCAACTTGACCCATTTGACCTAAATAAATTCAAATGAACCAAAACTAAATACAAATCAAATTGAACCAAACCAATGAAACCAAAATATTTCAAATGATCATATGAACTTGGCCCAACCTCGCTTTGACCCAATTTGACCAATTGACCATCAAGTTGACCCATTTTGACCTAAATGGGTCAACCTAAGCCAAATGACATCAAATCAACTCCAAATTTCTTGAAATTTGGACCAACCCAATTTCATTCTATTCTAAATCTACCCAAAAATAAAATCAAATCCAAATGACCATTTTACCCCTAGGTCAAGGGTAACCTATGGCCAATTCCAATTGGAATTTCATATCCTTTCATGGCCACTTGGCACCCTCTTAGTGGACTAAATGGACACTAATGGAGGTGGTGCACATGACCCAATGAGTTTGGGTTAGTCAAACCCAACCTAAAATCAACCATCGCACTCAAAATGAGCCAATGAAATCACCTCCCACACCTCATTTAACACATGGAAATTCCTCCACTCCCTTCCTCTGCCAAAATGACCCATGTGGAGCTTAAAATAGCTTAACAAACGCCTCAGGATCAATTTGATCAAAATGGCAAGGAGAAGCTCAGTCATCTGATCATGATAGATGTACTCCCCAAATTTCACTTGAATTCCATTCATTCACACTCGATTAAGCTCTAGGAACTCGTGAGGAAGATTACCAAGTTCTCCCAAGGTTTCAAAGGTCATTTTGAATTCTCCATTTTGGATTTCTTCAAAGCCAAAATAGGGAGGTGAGGTGAAATACAAAACACTCAATTCAATACCAAACTCCAATTCCTCTAGCCAGACCTCCAAGGCACCAAGTCAAGTTCATCCAAAGCTTTTCTAAGCTTCTAAAGCATGGGAAGGGGAGCTAGACCAAAGATGCAAGCACTTGAAGAGGAGTTTGGCCAATAGGAAGATTCACTCCACCTCAAGCCTTCAAACCTTCTCTTCATCTCTATTAGATGAAGCTACCTTGGGAATGCCGTGATAGCCTCCGGAGGTATAGATCAAATGAGCTTAGTATAGAATTCTTTGGCCCTTTGTGAAGGGAACTTTAATCCCAAGTGAATTATACTATTGGATGTCTTGATTCTTGCTCTTAGATGGTGTGTGATCAATCCCACTTAATCGAGCTCAAGTGAGCTCGGATCAAGCCTTAAGGGATGGACGATCATTGTCTCCGGTGAGGGTAGGATGAATCATGGACCATCCATCCCGCATGTTTTGGATGGATGGTCCGATTAATACATGTTAGATCCCATGATTAATCCCTTTGATATTGCGGCTTGATCTTGACCGTAATCTTTGATCTGACGCCCAAGGGAAAGCGTAGCACCGACATGTAGCCGATGTGATACTTAAATAACTAGTCCCGCCACATCACGTGGAAAGAGTATGCGCATTAGTGGTTCATGTGGCATGAGATTAGTTTTATAATTAGGCTATTTAATTATTCTCTAATCACAAAAAACTTCAAAAATACATAACTAAATGTAGAAAAATAAAAAAATATGAATGAAGGCTCATTTTAAAGATAATTAAAGGGGAAATAATATAAAAGTAATTTTGATTGATTTTGAATAGTGGGTTTTCTTTAATTTGGGTTTATTTAAAATCATAATAACCCTAATTTCTCCCTAATGACTTCATTAATTAATTCCAAACTTCCCTAATTTTCTTGGAATTTATTAATGAGTTAATTAGGGAAATCAATTAATGAATCCCTAGTCACTCTCTTAATGAAATTTAGAGTAATCAAGCATGTGAATAGTGGTTTAATCATTTAATTAAGGAAGTTAAACATTGTTTAAGAGATCGGGAGGCTTATGGAATAATTTTGGATATTTTCCTTAAGCCATTCTCTAAACCCCTTTTTCCTTAATCCAAACCTAATTAAGGATTAATCTAGTAATAACCTTCTTAATTAACTTAATAAAATTTTAAAATCAATCTAAACTTAATCAATCCTTTGTCGTAGATACTCAAGTGTTCAATAACTAAGCTTAAGGAAATTATTTCCAACCCACATATGTGGAGAGGTTATGAAAGTACTTAGTTAAACCCCTAACTTAATGAATCAATAATAATGAGCCAATTGCATTATGTACCTTTCTTTCTTAGGTGCATTGCTGATTTAAATTCAATGTGATTGTATATCATATGTTGGCTCACAATTGTTTAAATAATTATGTTAAGGAGGTGTAAGTAAGGGGTAATTAATGAAATAAATTTACACCTTAGCCTAAACAAAACATAAAATTAATCCAATGGTTCTAAAAGATTAAACTAAAAACATACACATGTGGGAGATTAGACAAATATTTTCACATTACCTAAATTAAATCAAACTCAAAATAAAACTAAAAATTTCTTTAAACAATTTTGATTCACTTTAAATAATCATATTTCATTGGATTATCTTTAAGAATTAATTAGGGTGAATGAATTTACATGCTTTCATTACTTTTTATTTCATTCTTAGCATGCTAAATGTGTATGTCATGAAAATCATGCATTCATGACTTTTGAAAAATCAAATTAAAATGAAATATTTCCTTTATGTCAAATTGCATATTTTGGCTAAAGTAAGAATATGAATGGCTATTATCACTACTAAATTTAAAATTATTTTTAAAATTATAAATCAAACATTACAAATGAAAGGTATGCTACTTATGATTACTTATGAGCTTGCATGTGAGTATAATATAAAATGTGCATTATGTGACTTTCTTTCTTCTCTTTTAACATAGTTTTGGATAGGATTTGCAAAGTGAATAGTTCATTTGAAAAGGAACACAAAACTTGCTTAAATCCATTCCTATTCATTCCTATGTTATCATTTAAGAAGGACCTTCACATTTACACATATAAATTGCCTAACCAAAGTCAAACAAATAAACATAAACTTCTTGCATGTTTCTTTTTTTTTTTTCATTCATTTACTTTTGTACATGCACATGTATTTAAGAAAAGTGGTATATTAGTCTGGACATGTTGAGTTATGAGGCTTTAAGTAGCCTCAAGTAGGTCTTTTAGTTTACACCCCGGTGTAGAAAATAATTGCAGATTCACTTATGTCTTTTATACATGTAAATGTGCATATCCATTTCTTTTCTACTTAACAAAACCATGCATCATAAAATATTAGAAATTTCCTTAAGCAATATCACTTAGCATTCATCATTAAAGGTGCTAAATATTTTCATTTTCATGCATAGATATGCTTAAAATTCATCCATATGCATGTTATACATGTTGGAAAGAAATAAAGTGTTGTGTGTTTTGTGATAGTAATTCATTTTAGTTAATCTTAAAATGCCTTTCTTATTTGAATAGGTTTATTTAAGGAAAATATAAACTTAGGATTAATTAAAATACATAATAAAATATTCACTAAACAAAATCACTAATAAATCTACCTTAGAAATTACTTAAGGTAGGAGGAAAAGAATTTCTCTTCTCTTTTTCTCTTTACAACACTTAGTAATTAATTGTAGGTTCATTCAAACCAAATCAAAATATCAAATAAAATCAACCAAATCAACTAAATCATAAATGAAACCACCCTCTCGTTGAACATTTTCACACTTAGAAAACTCTAACCTTAAAACCTAGTTAAGATATGCCACACAAGCCTTAAATGGCACACACATTAGGCTAAGTCACCATTTCTAGTCCTATGTTAGGACATTACATGGTTTGATGCTTTATTTTGTTCCATGATGTGATGTTTTTGTCGGTTGTTAGGTGTATGTGCGTAGACGAATGGTAGGAAATCTTAGTCTAACCATTATCTTTAGGGGTTGTGCTTAAGGACGCTATAATAAAATATAAATGCTTTTTCTATGCGTTGCTTATCCCCTAAGCATAATCCAAAATAGGCGACTTGGTTACCCGTGTGGTGCTAAGTCCAATTTATTCATATACATGTTTAGGATTGTGTGGTTTGTTTAGCTAATCTCTATTTTGCATACTTTAGTTAGATTTCCATTTTCCCATTTTCATGTAATTTTGTAATTAGATTTGGGATGATTGTTTTGGAGGATTAGGATGAACATTGGTTATAAGAGCATGTCTTATGAACCATGTGAAGCCTTGGGAGCAAACCACATTCCAACCAAAAAAAAAAAAAAAAGAAAGAAAGAAGAAAGAAAGAAGAAAGAAGAAAGAAAATAAATAATGAAGACTAACATGAACTCCTTCTTGATTGTAATTAATTCATTTGTAATTCGGGTTCTATAAGGGTAGAGGTTGGCAACCCAATTTATTTTCAGCTTTATGTGGTGGAGCGACCATAAAATGCCTTTTATTCTTTTGTGCTAGCTTTATAAATTGTTTGATGTTTGTTTGGCTGCATTAAGATGGCATGTTTTTCTAAGTTTCTTCCTTGCTTTGATGTATGACCTAGATGATGATTAGGCTCTTAAAAAAAATAAATTTTCTATCCAATGAAATTAACTCAAAACTAAAATAAATAACTTATAACCTCACCTAAAACTTAGGTTATAAATTAAGATAAAAGAATTAGCAACCCCTTAATGGATGTTGTATGTTCTTGCATCTTGCATAAAAGCATCTTATTTCACTTTGTTATGGAGGGTTTCCACCTTCCAGAGAATTTAGCTTGACCTTTTAGAGCCATTGTGGAAACACACCTCCTTTCTCGATGATTTTGGCCCATAATCTAATTTTTTCATGCATTAGGCATATGAATCCTTAAGCCTATGTCAAATGAATTGTCCAAAAGTAAAACAAAATATAACAAAAAAATCTACATTAGATTTAAGTCTTTAATCATGCCCTACATGATCTAGTCTCTGGGAGTGTGTTTAAGGACTTAATCTCTTTCTAAATAAGTAACAACCTAGCTATCATACAAAAGCATATGACTTGCCTACATGTATTTAAAATTATAGGAGGAGTTAGTTGGTGGCCACTGATTGTAAGTCCAATGAGTTATTTATCCTCTCTCATGGAGGTAAACCAAATACTCATTTTTCCTTGAATTTAGGTCGTTTGGCCTCACTAAAGCTCCCTAGATTTAAGTTAAGAGGTTGATATTTCTCTTTGTAGGCCATAAGCATAAATCCTCACCCTTAGGCATTTTCATGATCTTGTGTCACAAAATTATAAGTCTTAGATTTCTAATAAAATTCAACTCAAACAAATAAATCACTTTAATTTTAAAATATAAATCTAATCATTGGATAGTTTGGGATGTTGCTAGGCTTCCATACTAAGCATCTCTATGTATCTTAATTTGGCTTTGATAATAGCTCCCTCCTCTTGATCAATCCCAACTGATCTCCTAAAAATAAATCAATTGATTGATATTCTTATCTTTGAAATCTTTGGAGACAACGATCACTTACCTTAATCGAGAGTATTCTTAAGAAATCTCATTCCTTAGGATGTAATTAACTATGGGGCTTGCCTCCATAGAGCATAATGAACCCAATTTAAAATAAACCCTACTTTACTTTTCCATGTTAAGTAGGGAAGAATCTCGACATTCAAGACTCATAGTTCTTAGGAGTCTTTATTAAGGTGATTAGGTCCATTTGTAGGATGGTGACTTTTGTCTCTCGAGATAGTACATCATTTCTCAATGTTATACATGATCACCCTAATAAGAACATGTGGATCTCGTGGTGTCTATCACAAGAAGTGTTTTGATTATTTTGTTCTCCATTTATTTCTTTTCTCTCTAAAAGACTAGATGAAGGATGCAAAAATTTTCACCACACCACTCGATTGTTTGGACTTACAACCGAGGGTAGTTGCCAACTAACTTCTCCTATGATTTTAAATATACATAGCCAAGTCATATGCTTTTGCAAGATAGCTAAGTCTTATTTATTTATAAAGAGACTAAGTCCTTAAACACACTCTAAGAGACTAGATCATGTAGGCATGATTAATGACTTAAATTTAATTAAAATTTTTCACATTTTATTTTTATTTTTTGGACAATCAATTTGACACGTATGGGATTCATATGCCTAATGCATGAGAAATTTGATTATGGGCCAAAATAAGCAAGAGGTGTGTTTCCACCATACAAAAGCGTCAAGTTTTCTAGCAAAGGTGGAAGCCCTCCATAAGCAAAAGTGAAGGAAGATGATTTTTATGCATGATGTGAAACATACAACATCCAGCTAAGGGTTGCTAAATCATTTATCTTGATTTATAACTTATGCTTTAGGTGAGGTTATGAGTTATTAATTTTTAATTTTAGTTAATTAATTGGGTAGAAAATTTATTTTACCTAAGAGCCTAATCACATCCCGCCATTCATCAAAATAAGGAAGAAACTAGGAAAACATGTCATCTTAATGCACAAGCTAAACAAACATCAAACAATTTATAAGGCAAACACAAAAGAATAAAAGGCCTTTTATGGTTGGGCTCCACCGACAAACGAAAAGAAATTGGGTAGTGAGCTCTACTCTATACAACTCGACATAAATGAATTAATTACAATCAAAGAGGAATTCATGTTATGGGGTCTTCATTCTTCATTTCTTCTTTCTTCCTTCTTTCTTCTTTCTTCTTTCTTCCTTTAGTTGGAATGTGGTTTCTCCAAAGACCTCACATGGTGCATAAGACATAGTCTTATGACCAATGTTCACCCTAATCCCCATAACTTTCATTCCAAATCTTAATTGCAAAATTACATGAAAATGGGAAAAGTAAATCTAACTAAAACCCAGAATAGATTAGCTAAACAAAACCACACATCCCAAAATGTATATGAATAAATTAGACTTAGCACCCCACACATGAGTAACCAAGTCCACGGCCTATTTTTTGTATTATACTTAGGGGTATAAGCAACTTGCTTAGCAAAAAAGCATTTATATTTTTTATTACAGGCCCTTAAGTACAATCCCCTACATAAGACATGATTAGACTAAGATCGCCCTACTATTCGCCTACGACATGCACTAACATACTGACTAAAACATTACATCATAAAATAAAATTAGGCATCAAATCATGCATTGCCCTAACATAGGATGAGAAATTATGACATAGCCTAATGTGTGCCATTTAAGGCTTGTGTGGCATGTTAGCTAGGCTCTGGTTAGAGTTTTCTAAGTGTTAGAGGTTCAACTTAGAGGGTGATTTTATTTAAGTGATTTAGTTGATTTATTAATTTTATTTGATGATTTGATTTGGTTTGAAAGAATCTACACTTAATTACTAAGTGTTGTAGATAGAGGAAAAGAGAATAGAACTTCTTTCCTCCCTACCTTAAGTAATTTCTAAGGTTGATTCATTAATGATTTTATTTGGTGAATGTTTTATTATGTGCTTTAATTAATCATAAGTTTAGATTTTCTAAATCAACCTATTCAATAAGAAAGGCATTTCAAGATTAATTTAAAGTGAATTACTATCTCAAAACACACCACACTTATTTCTTTCCAACATGTGTATCATGCATATGAATGAATCCTAAGCATATCTATACATGTAAATGGAAATGTTAGCACACCTTGATGATGAATGCTAAGGGATATTACTTAAGGAAATTTGAATATTTTGTATGATGCATGGTTTTGTCAAGTAGAAAAGAGAGGGATTTGTTTATCAATTAATCAAATGCACATTTACATCTATGAAAGACATAAGTGAGTATGACGCCATTATTTTCTACACCAAGGGGATAAGGTACAAGACCTTCTTAGGGCTACTTAAAGCCTCACAACCTTGGGATGTCAGAATATATCACTTTTCTTAAATACATGTGGATGTATAAAAAAGAAATTAATGGAAAAAGAGTCATGCAAAAGATTTTATGCTTGATTTGGTTATGCACATGTGTAAATGTGAAGATCCTTCTTAAATGATAAAATAGGAATAAATAGGAATAGATTTATGAAAGTATTGTGTTTTTTCAAATGAACTATACACTTTGCAAATGCTATTCAAAACTATGTTAAAAGAGAAGAAGGAAAAGTCACAAATGCACATCTTATGTTATAATCATATGCAAGCTTATAATTAATTATTAAGTAGCATTCCTTCATTTGTAATCTTTGATTTATATTTTTGAAAATTCTTTTGGATGATATGATAATAGCCATATATTCTTACTTTAGCCAATACATGCAATTTGACATAAAGGAAACATTTCATTTTATTTTATTTTTTAAAAGACATGAATGCATTTTCATATGACATACACCATTTAGCATGCTAGAAAAGAAATAAAGTGATGAAAGCATGTAACTTCATTCACCCTAATTAATTCCTAAAGACAACCCTATGGAATAAAATCATTTAAAGTGAATCAAAGTTGTTTAAAGAAATTTTGTTTTAATTTTGAGATTGATTTGATTTAGGAAATGTGAAAAGGTTTGCTGGTCCTATCCCATTTCCCCATGTGTGAGTTTTAGTTTAATTTTAGAACCATTAAGTTGATTTTATATTTTTTTTAGGTTAAGGTGTGAATTAAATCAATTAATTACCCCTTACCTACACCTCCATAACATAAGTAAGCAACCAATTATGAGCCAACTTATGATATTCAACCATATGGAATTCAAATCATCAATGCTCCTAAGAATGAAAAGGGCTTAATGTAATTGGCTCACAATTAATGATTAATTAAGCTAAAGGGATTAATTAAGTACTTTCATATCCTTCCCACACATGGGTTGGATTTGATTTCCTTAAGTTTACCTTAGGCTTTTGAACACCCAAGGATCTACCCAAGAAGAGGATTGATTAAGTGATTAAGCTTATGGATTAATTTTGGTTTTGAGTTTGGTTAATTAAGCTATTTAATGAAATGATTAAATTATTAATTAATTTGTAAAATTAATTAAGTTTTCATTCAATGAAATAGACTTAGGGAAAAGATTTGGAAAAGGCATCCTAATCTCATTCCTAAGTCTATCCAATTCCAAGATGATTAACAAACTTAATTAATTAATTCATCATCATTTGATAGATTAATTAATCATTTAATTGATTAAGAGAGTCATTAAAGATGAAACAAGAAATTACCTAAATTAATCCAATAATAAATTCCAAGAAAATCATGGGAGGCAGGTCATCCTACTAATTAATCTTAGGAGTTTGGAATTAATTATTGAAAAAATTAAGGAGTAATTAACATAACATTTTTGATAAAACTCAAATTGAGTAAATGTTACTATTAAAAATCAATTAAACTTAATTTTATATTATTATTTCCCTTTGAATTATCTTTAAAATGAAGTTCATTTACATTTTTGATTTTTCTACATTTAGTTATATAGTTTTGAAGTTTTAGTGATTAAGTGTCATTAGGAAGCCTAATTAATTAACTAATCCCATCGCCAAGTGGGTTGTTACGCATTGTGCTCTTTCCATGTGGCACAATGGGATTATTTAAGTAGTCAAATCAAGTGCCACTCCTACACACATTTTCTCCTTGGATTGTCCGATCAAAGATCGATGGTCAAGCTCGTGATTTCTAAAAAATCAATCACCGATCTAAAGCATTTAATCAAGACCATTCACCCAAAACACATGCGATGGATGGTCCATGATTCATCCCTACTCTTGCCAACCAAGATGGATATGCCCCTCCATGGCTTGATCGAGCTCACTTGAGCTAGATTCAACCCACACCATCTAGGAGCAAGAAAAAGACATCCAACGGTTGAATTGCAGTGGGATTACACTTTCCTTCACAAAGGACCAAAGAATTCTATACCTAAGCTCAGGTTCATATATCACCGAGGCTATCACGGTGCTCTTAAATGTGAGGTAGCTTCAGTGGAGATGAAGCCCAAGAAGGCTTGAGATGGAGTGGATCTTCCTATTGACCAAAGTGAGCTTCAATGGCTTATGGCTTTGGTCTAGCTCCTTTCCATGGCTTGGTTGCTTGGGATTTGCTTGGATGAGCTTGACTTGATGCCTTGATGGCACTTGCAAGAAGTTGGACTTCTATGGAGAATTGAGCAAGTGACACTCTCACTCACCTCCTATTTTGACTTAGGCAAACTGAGAAATGGAGAATTCAATTGAGCTTGGGAGACCTTGGGAGAGCTTGGAAATACTTCCTAAGTTCCTAGGGTTCAATCAAGCAAGTGATCTCTTGAATGAAATTAGGGGAGTATATCTCCCCATACTTGGATCGGATGGTGTGAGCTCATTTGTCATTTTGATCAAATTGATCCTATTGAATGGGCATGTTAGGTTGTTAGGAGCTTCACATGGTTCAATTTTGGCATGGGAGTGTAGTGGAGGAGTTAGCATGTGCTAAAATGAGTGTGGGAGTGATTCCATGTGCTCATTTTCCATTGGTAAGTTTTGCTTTGGGTTGGGTTTGCTGACCCAAACCCATTGGGTCATGTCCACCACATCCCTTGGTGTCCAAATGGACCACTAAGAGGATGCTAAGTGACCATGAAAAGACTTGACTAAATTCCAAGTGGAATTGGCCATAGGTTACCATTGACCTAGGGTAAAATGGTCATTTGGCTTTTATTTCAATTTTGATTTGAAATAGTTTGAAATTTGGGCCAAATTTCAAAGAATTTGGTGTTGATTTGATATCATTTGGCTCATGTTATCCCATTTAGGTCAAAATGGGTCAAGTTGACTAATTGGTTAAATTGAGTCAAACCAAGGGTTGGGTCAAGTTCATATGACCATTTGAAATATTTTGGTACCATTGGATTGGTTCAATTTGGTTTATATTTAGTTTGGTTTTGATTTATTTGATTTCATTTAGGCCAAATGGGTCAAGTTGATCAATTTGACCCACAATTACCAGGTCAGGGTTTAGGTTGGTTGGACATTTGAAATATTTTGTAAGCTTTGGTTTCAATCAATTTTTTAGTTTGATTTTGGCTTGATTTGACCTTTTAGGTCAAGTTGGGTTCATGGTCAATTGCTGGATTAGGCCAATTAAGGCTTGGTCAAGTTCAATAAGTGGTTTAGAATGAATTTGACTCATTGCAATCAATTTCACTTAGATCAATATTTGACACATTTTGACTTTTAGGTCAACTTGGGTCAACTTGGGTCAAGTAGCCAATTAGATAGGTTTGGCTCAAATGATGACTTGGTCAAGTCTAATCATTGATCATGAATTGATTTTGATTAATAGTTTCAATCAATTTGGCCTTTGGTGGATTTTGGCTAGTTTAGTTTCATTTGGGTCAAATGTTGACTTGGTCAAAGGTTAGGTTTGATTTGGTTTGACCCAATTTGAGTGATTGATCATCTTATGATGATTGTTGCTCACAATGTGAGGCATAGGTGGGCTTAGTTCAATGATTTGGTAGGATTAGAATTTGGCTCAAAATGTGCTTTAGGTCACTATGGATCAAGTGAGCCTAAGTGGGTCAATTGACTTGATTAAGGCTTAATTCAAGTTTGGTTGAGCTCACATATGGTCTTATGATTGAAATATAAATCCATTTGCAAGTGATTTGGAGTCAAATGGGTTTTGATTCATTTGACAATTTCAAGTTCAAAGGATGAACATGGGTTTGAGTTTTGAATTTAGTTTTGGTTTGATGATTTGAAGTTTGTAATTGAATTTGGTTTGTGATTGAAGGATTGATTGTTTGGAAGAGAAAATACAAAGGTTTCAATTAATTTTAGTTTGAATTGGCAAAGTTCAAGAATTTGACTTAAAAGAGTTTAGGTTGATTAGATTTGGATTTGAGTTTTGAATTTGATTTTGGTTATTTGAAATTTATATTTGTGAATATAATTGAGAATATAAACGGGATATGAGAAAATCTTTTATATTTGAATTGATTTGGATTTTATTTGAACTAAGTCCATAAGATGAAATCAAAGGACTTAGGAAAGATTTTGATTTGGAATTCAATCAAATTTCAATCATTTGAATTGATTCATGCATTGAGAATCCATTGGAATTGAAGGTTTTAAGAAAATCTATTAAATTGGAATTGATTTGAGATTTGATTTGGAATTGAATTAAGTTTAAAATTGATTTGGATTTGAAGTTGATTATGATTTGAAGTTGATTTGAATTTGAGGTTGATTTAAAGTTTGGATTTGACTTGAAGGAAGGAAGTAAGGACTAAGAGGTAGCAAGTTTTCCTAACATCCCTAAGTTATGACCTATTCTTATGGATAACATTTCTAAGTCTCTAGGGTTAGGTTAAGTGTTCACCTAATCAAGTTTCTTAAGAATAAGGAACTCTTAATGTCTAAGAGAAGTCCTATGTCTAAGATAAAGAAGTTGAAAGCTCACTCCAAAAGTGAGGTTAACAAAGGGCACCAGGTATGGTGTGACACAAGGCATACCACTAGTATTGGTGTTGACCAAGATGATCAACAACATCGAACATCACAAGCACTTGCAAATGATCTACTTCCAACCCAAGGTGTAGAGGAATCAAGCACTTAGTGCAATGTGACTCTACTCATGTCAAAGACATATAAGAGTGAAGGAGGAATTAACTAGGGATTGAGTATGTGAACCTTCCACCGGAGAAAAGGTTCAAGTCATCCACCGGGGATGAGAGGTTTAATTTGATTTGAGTCTTGAGGAGAATTGGTTTAATTTGTTGATTTAGGATTTGGTGTTCCACTAGGGATGAAAAAGTGAACTCTCCATTGGGAGCGAAGTTCAAGTCATCCACTGGGAGAAGAGGTTTTGAAATGCTAATGGATTAAAATTCAAGATCCGTGGGAACCAAAAGGCTTACATCTCAGAGGAGAAATTGATTTGATTTATTTGGTTGATTTGATTGTTTGATTATTAGGCTTGATAATTTTGTTTATTTAGTTTGACTCCATCAGGAGGAGTGTTGAAATTATTTCAAATTTCTTAAATTTAATTTTTGGATTTTGAGATGGACCCTATTAGTTTGATGGATGCACCGGTAGGGGCTATGAGGGCTAGCTGCATTTACCAATCCAAAGGGGTAGTCTACCAACCACACGATAGGACTATCCAATCAAAGGGATTGCCTCATACTAGAAAGAAAGCATAAGACTTACATCCTCCAATGTAGGGATCAATTGTTAGGGTGATCTATTGACGAGGCAATGGAGGCAATGGATTGAACCTAATCTTAGGCTAACTGAGTGAATGCCAAGAGACTTAAATCACCTCAAAGATAGTCAAGATTAATTTCTTTTTTAGTTATTTTGATGGACCTTATTGATTTATGATGAACTCCACCGAGGTTGGCCTTTAGACTAGCTTAGATTTACCAATCCAAAGGGAGTAGCCTACTAACCACATAGTAGGACTATCTAATCAAAGGGGTGCCTTTTGGTTTGCAATGGTCAAGTTAAGAAGAAAGCAGGGACTCACATTTTCTATGACAATGAACCAGGGTGATCGGTCACTTTCACAATAAATTGAACCCAACCTTAGGCTAATTATTGAGTGAATTCGCCATGGGACTTAAATCAGCTCAAAGATAGTTAAAGATTAATTTATTTTAATTGTTTTTTTATGGATCTCACCAGATGGACTACAATGAGTAGGCCATGTAGCCTTGGCTATCTCATTTACCAATCCAAAGGGGTAGTCTACTAACAACATAGTATGACTATCCAACCAAAGGGATTACCTTTCATTTGCAATGGTCAAGTTTAAGAAGAAATCACGGGACTCACATCTTCCAAAATAAAACCACGGGTGATTGTTGCTTGTGTAATAAATTGAACCCAATCTAGGGGCTTGAGTGAATGCCATTGGGGACTTAGATCAACTCAAAGATAGTTTTATTTTTAATTATTTTTGTTGGATCCCATTTTGATGGATCAATCGAGAAGGAGCTTATATCGCCTAGACTCATTTATTGAACCAAATGAAGTAGCTTCCCAATCGAGGGGAGAACTATCCAATCAAAGAGTACCTTCGCTTGCAATGGTTAATTCGGGGAAAGAAAGCACGGGACTCACATCTTCCACTACAAAAGACCACTAGGGTGATGGTGCTTGGGGAAACAAATTGATCGACCTGGGTCACCCATCAATTTTGGCGTCATGCTAGAGAATGCATCATAGGTTTATATCTTCCAAAGCGAATTATCGCCGTGGTAACCTCCTTGTGGTAAAATTAGATTGTACCTAAGGCTGAGGGAGAGTGCCGCCCAGGACTTATCTCAACTAGTGGTCGCAATTCATACAAGGAGTTCTGGCACTACCCTAAAGAAAGGATGCCCGCTTGGGAAAGGGGCCAGGGGCTTGAATTCCTAAGTGAATATTTTTTATTTTTTTGTTTTGTTTGCTTATCATGGGCCCTATTGGTTTATGAGGGATCATTGAGAATGAGCTTATATCGCCTAGACCTATCTCAGATTTAGTGAACCAAAGGAGAATCTACACATCTGTTGAACAAATTCTCCAACCATGGGGTGGCTACTAGAAAAGGGGACCGTCCAATCCAAGAGTAACTGGTGTCTAAATGGGGTCGCAAAGGATGTGATCCAAGTAGAGTGCCCGTGAGAGGGGGCCACTAAGGGCTTGATCCAAAACCGAGAATATAATATGTATAGTATTTGGTGGCCAACTCAAGGAGAAAGCACAAGGACTCACATATGCCAAGAGTAGTGTATCCACCGGTGTGTCTCTATCGATAGAACATCAACCAACCTAAGGTACTCAATTTGGTAATTAGCCTAGAAGAAAGCATGGGACTCACATCTTCCTATAGAACTAATTATTGGGATAGCCTTTTAGCTCGATGATATTCGACCTAGGCCACTACTATAAATGCCACAATGGGACTTATATCAACTCAAAAGTATTCAAGAGGAAAGGAGCCTGGGAACTTACCTTAAACCTCAAATATACTGACCTATTCTGCATGATGGTTAGTTCTAGAAGAAAGTGTGGGGACTCACATCTTCTTAAACAAAATCAACATGAGATAGCTACCGTGGGCAAGAAGTTTACCAAACTAACAAAGCCCTCATTGGTTTGTAATGGTCAAGTCGAAGAAAGCAAGGACTCACATATGCCGACAATTGACCACCGGGGTGACATACTAGCAAGATAGCATATTAACCCACCTAGAGCCTAATGAGTGAGTGATATAGAGAACTTGTTTCTACATCAAAATAGCCCGAGACAAAATTTGTGTTCATTTTTGTGCTTTTGTTAAGGGGAATAGGATGCCACTTGGGTTATCTCACACCTACCCTAAACATGCTTGGGGAATTTGATGAAACAAAGGCTATGGATGGCAATTGGGATTCCACTAAGAATGGATGCCATTTGGGTTCTCTTACACCAAACTTAGTTGTGCTAATCAAAATAGGATACCTCTTGGGTTCTCTCACACTTATTCAGTAGCTGAATGAAATTTTTTTTTTATGATAATTATTTTCAAATATGATTTATGGGTAATATTTCTTCAAATAGAGCCTATTAATTGGAAGAATGTGTTCCCTTTATAATGAATAAGTTGATAAGATCCTCCTTGGTAAGTCTTCTATGACAAAAGGGTATTCCCAAGTGGGTTCAAACTTGCCTCTCTTCGATGACAACAATTGGTATCCCTTAGAACTACAAGTTCTTCATTTAGAAAGTTCTAGACTAGCTTGTTGTGAGCTTGAATCATTTTGGCCTTATATAGCTTGAGATTTTAGCATGCCCCAGGAATCTCCTCCAAACCTTCGAGCTCTTCTAACCGTAACTTTATATTATTCTCTCTGTAGTGATTTGCTACCTAATGCTATCCTTATGAGAGTTAAACTTTAATGGTAGAACTCGACCCATACATTAAGGAGAACAGGTAGATTGAGTTGAGTTCAGATGTGGTGCAAGACACCCACAAAGCTTCAACTAACTACTCATGCCACTATTATCATCAAGAGTCTTCTTTAGTATCTGGATGAGAGTTGTATTGAATGCTTTTACAAGGCCATTTGTTCTGGGTAGTAGATGGTGGAGTATCTCCAATTTATACCATATCCGCAAGCTTTTGATCTTAGTGCTCTGAATGTAGTACCATTATTAGATATAATTCATGGAGGCACCGAACCTATATAATATGGTTCCTAAAAAAATTGAGCACATGCCGAGTTGTGACCTCTCTGAGTGGGATTGCCACTTAAAAAAGTAGTCAAGAGCCTAGAATGGCCAATGACCCTTTGAAGAAGGAGGATCAATCGGACCCATAAAGTCGCACCCAACACTCAAATGGCTATGAGGCCAATGCAAGATGTAGAATGTTGGATGGTTGATGTAGGACCACATTGATAATAATGGCATCTCCTTGATACATCCATGCAGTAATCATCAAAGGTCGGGTTTCCTAGTCTCTTAATCTTTGCCTCATCTTTGAACTAGATTTTGTGCTCCACATAGACCTAAATGTACCTCATCATAATCCTACGGCTTCGTGTTTGTCCAAATAGTAACCACATTTGATCAAGGACTATCGATAAGGTGCCATCCATGAGAGCATAGAAGAGAGCTCTATTTCATCCGATGGGCTTATGATTTCCCTTGAGGTAGTTTGCTAGTGTTCAAATAATCTATGAATGGTTGCCTCAATTCAACTCATATTTATGGGCAATGATAACCTCCCTTCGAGAAAGTCTCTGAGTTCAACATCAATAAGGATAGGACTTGTCTATTTTGAACTCTTATTGGAATGAACTCATCTTGTGAACATGCCAATTCCTTGATAAGTTTGGCCAAAGCATCTACTTTGCATTTCTCCTCGAGGGACCTTGGAGATGGTGACTTTAGGGATTTGGGCCAATAGCTTCATGGTGTACTCGTAGTGACAAGCTTAGGTTTTAGAACCTTGTAGACCCAACATATTGGTTGATGACCAACCGAGAATCCTCATGTTGATGCTCTTGACACATACCGTAATGGTTAACTCTGCATCAATCAAAGCCTCATACTCGATTCATTGGTGGTGATTGGAGAGAAGTATGAGAATCTCATCACTTCATAGTTAAGAGAACTATTCCTACCCCGCCTTTCCAAAGAGTAGATCATGGTTCTTCTCCTTTATGAAAGGAAGACGCACCATTAAAATGCATCTCCCAATGGTGATTGTCAACCTCCCATAAGTTCATGATTTATTCATTAGGGAGATCATCACTAAGCGAGAATCAACAAGAAGTAGGTGTCTACAAAATCTAGTGCTTATTCTTTTATGCAGAGGCAATGTGATATCAAACTAGAGAATCATGGACCAATGTGACAAACATAGAATAGTGTAGGCCATATCATGAGATACCGCATGGATTGGTTCTTGAAATCAAGTTCATCTTATGAGAAAACATATAGTGCCATAGCTTTTGGGATGCAAAGATTAAAGCTAGGCAATGTTTTTCAATAGGTGGGTAGTTTTCTTTAGTGGGGATCGATGATGGTCGAGTAGAGAGCACTCTCTTCCCTTCATCATTGGCTTGCCAACAAAGCAGGGAGTCATCCAATGTACAAGGTAGAGCATGAGTTCACCGCTATGCTAGAGCTAGAACTTCACCAAATATTGTTTGATATCTTCAAAGGCATGCCGGCACTTGTCATCCCACTTGAACTTGCCATCCTTTTGATAAGTGCTGAAAATGACTTGCATCTTCCCGATAGGTTGGAGATAAATTTCTTAGATGCCAACCTTGGAAAGATCGAGTTGAGTTAAACTTTTAAGTGGTGGCATTTCTAAGATAGCTTTGATCTTTTAGATCTATTTCTTCCTCGTCAAAATAAAGGAACTTCTCGCTCAATGCACACTTGGGGTTCATTTTGAGGTTATATTATCTTAACCGCTCAAAACCACTCTCAAGTCAAAGAGATGGTCTTCCTTTTCTCTACTTTGACTACTAGATCATCAACATAGCACTCAACGATGATTGAGTTCATTGAAGATCCGAGTCATGGCTCATGGTATGTAGCACATTTTAAGGCCAAAAGGCATGACCTTATAACAATAGATTCTGATCGAGGTTCAAAAGTAGTGTTTCTTTCATCCTCGAGGGCTATCTTGATTTGGTTATAGCTAGATGACCCATCCATGAAGGAGAATATCGCATGAGATGAGGCGATGCCACCATTAATTCTCGGTATAGGAAGAGAAAACTCATCCTTAGGACATGCCTTATTTGTCCCTAAAATCAATACATATGTGAACTTGGCCATTCTTCTTCTTAACTAGGATGACACTAGCTAACCGGTATGGTATTTTATTCCCCGATGAAACCAACATCGATCAATTTCTTGACTTTAAAATGACCTATTATTTAATTTCTAATCGCAAGTGTCAAGGAGCTTGCTTAATGGATAAGCTAGATCTATTGCTAGTTTATGGATACATCAAGAGATAATCCACATCTCTTCATAGCTCCATGCAAAGCAATAAACTCAATCAATAGCCTAACTAAGTCATTGGTTTCTTTTCATTCAACAATGAACGATGTATGTCGCATATGGATTTTCTTCTATCCCAGGTTGATTTCTTTGTCAATTGTTGAATGGACCTTCTTCAAATTTTGCGGTGCATCGAGATCATCTAGATCATCTAAAAATTTCTAAACACACATCTTTATAAGAGTTAGTTGGAGAAGAAGCTATCGATCTGCATGGTTTAAAATACCAAGTAGTAAATCGTCATTAACTAGACCAACTTTCTAAATCCTAGTCACGATCTTGATTGTACATCTCTACCTCTATTGCTCTAGAACTTCTTGAAGTACTCTAACCTGCTTGGACCATGTATAAGGAATCTAACCCTTTTTTTGTAAGATTAAGAACACAAGTACCTCAAAAGGCAATTCCATTAATTCTTTATATGAATTATCCTCAAGTCTATATTAATTTCTAGACTTGAGGATGATGATCCCAATAGGAATCTCTTTGGCTTGACATCTGGAAGACTAAGGGGCTTCCTTAACTACTAAACATTCGACTTTTGAGAGAAAAGTGAGGTTAGCTTAGGTTCCTAACTTCACGATAGTTTCACATAAACTTGATTGAATACATTCATGCTTTGGTTGAAGCCTAGCCTTCATCACTATCGGCAGAATGTCACCTCAATGAAACCCTAAGAGGGTTGGCTAGTATGCTAATCACATTAAACCCATCCTTGAGCTAGATTCCAAGTTTATGTGAATAGTAGGGGTACTCCATGAACTAGAACATAACCAACTAGGGGTCTTCCACTTGTCTGTCTTTATTTCTATGCCTCGCTTGGTGGAGGTGAGTCATTCTACCCATATGTCCATATGATGGAATGTGAGTGGAATGTGACATGCATCCCTACTTCTTCCTTGATGTCTTTCTCCCATTCACTTGGACTTTCATTTTCTTTTTCTTTTCTTTTTCTTTCCTTCTTTTTCTTTTTCATTTTATTTGAATTTTGACCAAGTTCATGAGAAAAGGTATTTTGAGGAAGATAGTAGGTCACATCTTCATATATCTCAACATCTCCGAAAATAGCTTTTCATCTCCTTTGACATGGTATTCAATCCCATCTCTTTTGAACTTGATGCCTTGATAAAGGGAGGATAAATTCTTATTATTCATGTATCCAAGGCCTACAGAGCAATGAATGAAGTATTTGAATCAATGATATAGAACTTGGATTCAATCTTCTAATCACCTATTTTCAAAGGTAACACTATGGAACCTAAAGCCCTCTGCCTTTTCATTGAATCCTCTGATTATCCATCTTCTCGAGTGTGGAGATGTCAATCCTCAAATAGGCAAGGGTCTTTGACTCAAAATGTTCACCAATGTGCTTGGATCAACAAGAACCACGACAAATATGAATCTTCCCATGTCTCATATTATAGGGGCGATTGATCTCCATGTCCCCAAGAAGGTCTTCATCTCAAGGACTTCATGTACTCGGATTCTACTTGCTCGTTAGGCTCACCTACAATTTCTCCTTTGGGACCTGAGAATGAGATGATTCCAAGTCTATCTCAAGAGGTGAACCCATATTAGGGAGAAGGAAAGTCTAAAATCGAGAAGAGGAAGATCGAGTTGTTTAATTATTATTAAGACTTGGAGAGTTTTCTATAAGAGTGAATTAGACAACCCATTAGAAGTGATATAGATGTAATTCAAATTAGCTTTATTCCTCATTTCTTGGATTTTGAAGGATGTACATAGTAGAAATCAAGTAAAGTAAGAGGGGTGAGGGATTTGATGCCCTCATCTTGATACAAAAATGTTTACTAGAGGAAGAGCTAGGCAGTGTGCGGGCTCACTCGGTGGTTATGCTACTTGACTATCACAGTGTGGGCTACTATTTTTGACTCTACCTTCCCAAGTTGTGTGTGGCAACTGAAACTTCCACGATGTTGGAGGTTCTGCCTCTATAAGAAAAGTTTTTTGATTTTTGATATAATCTTTTAGAAGTTTGAAATAAGGAGATATCCCAACCTTCTTTGATTTTGATAGGATCCAGAGAATCCCCAAGGATTACCTTAATGCAAGGATGGTTGTTGGTATTCTTTTGAATAACTATGGTGCCTCTTGTAGCTATGCTCAAGCCAGTCCTTGAATGTAAAGATATCCACTAAAACATGGCTTTTGCATGCTGGTAGGGGAAAAAGTTGGGATCATTGCTCTTGCCCACTTCCTGCCTTCTAGGCTCGGTAATGAAAATCAAGTTTCTTAAAGATTTTTCTACCTCCCTCTTAAATGAATAAGGTTTGTTTAGTTTATCCAAAAGAGTAGGTGGATGGTAGCTTGGCGGTATGTGTACTCACTGAATATCTGAGGTGGAGGTGGTAAACCACAAAGGAGAACTGTAGGTTGGGTGGCCTTGTGGTAGTAAAGGAGGCGTAATGGCTATGGGCGAGGTCTTTATCTTTATCTCCTCTACTATTATTGCCTTGGCTTCTTTCATAAGATTTTATGGCATTGACCTTATTGATTGATCGAAAAAGGCAACTATTTGTCTTCTCCTTGTTACCTTGTTGATTAGGTTCTCAAATGTATTGATAGTAAAACCTTTGAGCATGAGCATTTGGGACCATGAATATTCTTTAGTATAATTTTAATGGCGGTTGTTGTTTAGGCATTGTTTTATATTTCATATTCAAATTGCATCATCGAGAATATAATCAATGAGGGACTCACCAAGGTGTTTTTCAAACAAGATTGCCTAAGTCACCCTCTTGAGCTCAGAAACCTCTTAATGAAGAATTGCTCTAACTCAGAAGTCTTGACTATTTTCTTCAATCAGCTATGCACCTAACTCTTGACAAAAAAGATAGAACCAAAGCATCATCCATTGCTAAGGCACTCTCTGTGGGTTCCCTCATCACGCTCTTGAAAGAAGGTGGCACAAAACCCTTAAGATACTAGATGGCATCAAATTCCTCTAGGTAGGGTCTACCCTTTGGAGCGGATGATCTTTCTCGACTTGCACCAATGCTTCTCTCATATTCAACCATGATTTTAATGTATTTTTCTTATACCTCCACAACCCCAAGATGGTGCTACCCTACTCAGAGGTGAAGTATTGGCATCCAAGATATGCAACAACTTAGGGTAACCAATTTTTCTGTAGGATGCGATGCAGATTAGTTACAAGTGCCAAAACTTTGGCTAAGTCTTCAAGCCTCTTCCCCATCCTATTAATTTGTTTATCCTTCTACTTTACTTGTGAAGGAGGTGTTGGGTTAAGTAATGTCTTCCCTCGGTCGTAGCACCTTCCAAAGTATCGTCATGAAGGAGGAACCTCATTGCCATGTGCACTGTTGAATCCTCCAATAATTCATCTTCATTAGGATCAAAATTGCCTTATCATCCTCTAAATTGAGGCATATCCTAGGATCTCCTCCTTCTCCACTAGATAATGGCTATAATGTAATCTAGGATCGATCCAACTAAATATGTATAAAGATCAAGACGAGTAGGATCACTATCATGAGCAGAGATATCTAACCTCTCTATTACAAGAGAACTAATCTTTGAGGCTACACTCACTAGATCGGTGGAGTGGTACTCTAGGAGGATCCATGGCCATAGGGACAATGGTACTATCTTCTTGTCCCCATTTATCTCCTATGGTGGTGGTGTGATGTAATGACTACTATACTCCAGGTCACCATTCCTCTTTTACTGAGGGGAGAAGGTGGAGCGACTCGACCTCTGGTGGTGTGATGAATGAGATCTCTTTCAGTCGGATCACCAATGGGGCTCTCTTCTCCACGGATGCCCTTCATGGCCTTTGGAATAGTGGATGATGGAACTTGTACTAGAGATGGTGGGCGTGAGCGGTGTGGTGGAGGCACCAATGACTCTCTCCAAGCGAGAGCTCCTCCCATGGTGGGTAGTACCCATCATGTAATGTTATCGATGATGGTGGGGTAAAAGTCTATGAGGGCAGTAGCCAGCATACCATGTCTCTCTCGCTAGTAATCAGTGATACTTGGGCCTCCACAGCCTCTCTTGTCTAATGTGTTGCCCCCAGGGGATGATAGAACATAACAATTGAGCCCTTGACTCGATGCCGTAAGCTCCACCAACTTGGCACAAAATTGATCTAAGGTGAATACAACCTTCTCCTATCAGATAGGAGCCCAACTATACTGCATGTGGAGGTGAAGATGAAATCCTCTAATATCCTCCTCTCCATGAAGAGAGGGGGAAAATTTTCTCTCTCTGTGATAAGGAGACACTATCCTTGGTAACCCATCTGCGACTACTGCCTCTATCTCCTTGGCTCGATCATGATGCCACTTGATCTTGTGGCATAGATCTTGAATCTAGTAGGAGGGCATGAGAGCTTGACCCAACCTTGGGAGACTATGAAGATAGGATAGCCTTCCCCAGGAAGGAGCCAATGAGTGGGGCTAGCCCATCTTGGCAGGGGAACCATTGAGCACTGCTTTCTTTTGAGCGCCCATCTCTTTAGGAAAACTTGGTACGACATCCCACGGATGGCCAGCTTGTTTGAAATTAGGTTGACCAAATTTCAAGGAATTTGGTGTTGATTTGATATCATTTGGCTCTTGTTGACCCATTTAGGTCAAAATGGGTCAACTTGTCAAGTTGACCAATTGGTCAATTGGGTCAAGTTCATATGATCATTTAAAATATTTTGTATCATTGGTTTGGTTCAATTTGGTTTATATTTGGTTTTGGCTCATTTGATTTCATTTAGGTCAAATGAATCAATTTGACAATTTGACCCATTTGACCCAATTAGGTTAGGTCATGGGTTGGTTTAGGTTTGGTTGGTCATTTGAAATGTTTTGCTTTGGTTTCAATCAATTTTATTTTGGATTTTGTCTTGATTTGGCCTTTCAGTCGTTGAGTTCATGGTCAATTGAGCTAGGTTGGATTAATTTGGAGATTGGTTGCAATCAATTTGGCTAAGTTCAAGATTTGATACATTTTGACTTTTAGGTCAACTTGGGTCAAGCCAATTGGGCTAGGTTTGGCTCAAATGATGACTTGGTCAAGTCAATCATTGATCATGAATTAATTTTGATCAATAATTACAATCAATTTGGCTTATGGTGGATTTTGGCTAGTTTAGGTTTCATTTGGGTCAAATGTTGACTTGGTCAAAGACTAGGTTGACCCAATTTGAGTGATTGGTCATCTTATGATGATTGTTGATAATGTGAGGCTTAGGTTGGCCTAGTTGAATCTTTGGGTAGGATTAGATTTAGCTCAAAAGGAGCTTTAGGTCACTTTGGGTCAAGTGAGCCTAAGTGGGTCAATTGACTTGATCAAGTCTTGATTCAAATTTGGTTGAACTCACATATGGACTTATGATTGAAATATAAATCCATTTGCAAGTGATTGAGTCAAATTGGTTTTGATTCATTTAACAATTTCAAGTTCAAAGGATGAACATGGGTTTGATTTGGCTTTGAGTTTTGAATTTAGTTTTAGTTTGATGATTTCAAGTTTATGGTGAATTTGGTTTGTGATTGAAGGATTGATTGTTTGGAAGAAAAATCCAAAGGTTTAAATTGATTTGAGTTTGATTTGGCTAAGTTTAAGAATTTGACTTGAAAGAGTTTAGGTTGAATTTTGATTAGATTTGGATTTGAGTTTTGAATTTGGTTTTGGTTATTTGAATTTATATTTCATTTATATTTGTGAATATAAATGAGAATATAAATGAGTTATGATTTGGATTTGAAATGATTGAATTTATTTGAGCTAAGTCCATATGATGAAATCAAAGCTTAGGAAATATTTGATTTGGAATTCAATCATGGATTTCAATCATTTGGATTCATGATTTGAGAAAAAATATTGGAATTGATTTAAGGTTTCAAGAAAATCAATTAAGTTGGAATTGATTTGAGATTTGATTTAGAATTGGTTTGAGTTTAAATTTGATTTGATTTGAAGTTGATTATGATTTAAAGTTGATTTGAATTTGAGGTTGATTTGAAGTTTTTTGGATTTGGAGTTTGAAGGAAGGAAGTAAGGATTTGGTTCAAGCTATAGGGTAGATAAATTTTCCTAATACCTCTAAGGCATGACCTATTCTATGGCTAACTCTTGTCTCTAGGGTTAGGTTAAGTGTTCATCTAATCACTAAGTGTCTTAAGACTAAGGAACTCTTAATGTCTAAGATGAAGAAGTTGAAAGCTCACTCCAAAAGTGAGGTCATGTGTGTCGATGGCGTTACTTATCTAAGGAGGCGTGGAGCCAACTTTACTAGTAGGGGACTTCTCCGATATCTGAGGATTGGGGAGGATTTATTAGTAGAATTTATAGTGACATGGCTCGCATTTTTTACTCCCCATTATAGAGGATCAATTTGCCCAGTGCTTTATTAACGGTAGGATCTCGAGGTGAGTGAGTTTCTCGGACCCAGTGTTGGCGGGATTCTACGGATATTGGTGGTGATTTCAGATTCTCCGAGTTGAGATGTGACTCTATCTTGGTGTACTTATATGTTTTGGGTTTACCTCCATACATGGTGCATTTTCTTATTTTGAGTATCCAACATTCTTTTTGAGTGAGGATATCCTATAGTCATGTAGTTATACCAAGAATCATCAACTTCAAAGATGGTTCACTCCTCATTTGGTTAGAGATCGATTATTGTTAGTTCCTAGGATATATTTGGTTTACCATCGACTTGATAGAGGTTGATCTTATTGATAGTCTTGATGAGAATAATAGATATTCCTTGCTTCATGGCCATCAAACATTGAGTAGTTGAGTATCGTCGGGATGGTTGTTATTGATTTGGATAGTCATTTGTTATAGGGGCTATTAGCAACTAAGTTGCATTCAATTTCTTCCAATCAGGTGATGTTAGGACATTCATCCGGTGTAGTGGATATTAGGAAAATTAGGATGACTCCCCTTGAGACACGTTACTTTACTACTTTAGTTGTTTGGCTACATTTACTAAGGCTTGGTACCCTCTAATTTTTTGGATGGCTTCTCTGCCGAGCTACACAAGGGTCAATACTCATCTCACTTGGGTATCTTTTGGTCCTTTTTTAGTGTGATGCCGAAGATATGAGCGTGAGGTAAGCTCTTTGGGAGTTTCCCTAGATTAGAGGACCCATCGTTAATCACCATTGACAAGATAGTAGTAGAGGTATAATCACTATCTTTCTCTCTTTCAATACTCCTCATCTTTTTTTTCATATCATTAAAATTTTCGTGTCTCGATACTCTAATTTGATTAGTGAGATGCACCGGAGCGAGGTTAGGGCTGAGGATACCACTCCTCATAGTAGAGTTAGAGCTAGGGATTACGCTCTTAATGACAGATTTCCTCACCACTTGATGTGGGTGTATTGACCTGAGCCTATTTAGCTTTAGGCGATTGGGCCATGAGTCCACTTCCACGATGACTTTGATGCTTGATAAAGTACCACCAATGTCACTAGATATGTCATTGAGGACCTTGGGGTTGAGCCTCTAGTGTGCGCCTTTGATATTACGCCTGATTTTGCTACTCTTTTATGGGGCCACTCTTCCCTATTGATCCTTACTCTGTCCATTATTCTTAAGTGACTTCTAGGTGAGAGGTCATGTACCTAGTGGGGCTTCTGGCGAGCCAACATGTAGTTAGAGCTTATCGATAGTGAGGCCAACAAGGACTATGCCACTTATGACACACCGTTCAGTTAGATTAGTCATGTTCAAGTACTTTCTTCTTCTCTTTGTTCTTTAGTTGCACTTCTTTACATTTCTTGCTCTATGCTAATTATTTTATTTGTTCCTTACAATTCTTGATATAGGTTATGAGTCCGAGTTCAACCATTGATATCCATGTACCAAATCCACGTGATAGGAGCATGCAGAATGTAGCTTGGTGTTTTGAGGGATGTGGTTTCTCGACTTACTTTGGATTCACGAGTCACTAGATAGCTTCACATCATATGCAACACTATTCTAGATCTTCTAGCTTGTCTTGGAGGAGCGGGTTCTCGGTATCTAGAGACTCTGCGAGACATAGAGTTTTGATCCACCAAATGAGATCGCATTGCCCACTCTAGCACTTCTTGGGAGCTTCGAGCGGTCGCTTCATAGAGAGACAAGACCTAGCACATGATGAGTTTAAGGAGAGTGTTGAGGCTCTACAACATGACCATCAAAGTTTGATAGATGCTTCTTCTAAGTTAGACAAGCGACTACTAGGATCAGAGTGCGCACGAGAAAGATAGGAGAGCTCGATAGGCGGCGGCATTGCGGATCGTCACTAGGCTATGGTAGATCTTTGCTTTGGCGCTCTTGATGCTTTATAGTTGGTGAGAGTGAGCATCAATCTTTAGCAATTTATTCAACACTTCAAGAGCTATAGTCAAGGCTCCCATGATGTACTTATTTTTTCTTTCTCTTTCCACCGGTCATGTATCATCTTATTGTATTAGTGGACATCATTTCCTATTACTTTTATGCTTTTTTTTCTTGATTGGATTATTTGAAAATATATTGACATATAACCCTACATATATAGATTGATTTGAGGCGACTCACGAATTGAGGTTTTCTCATTGTCTTGGTATATCGATCAAGTAGAAAGATCTCTTGGATTCTAATTGCTTGTAATCACTAAGCTAGATCGTTTGAGGTTGAACATCTATCATCATTAGATTGATCATGGGGCTCTTTCAGCCTTTTCTTCGCTTATTGAGTGAGGAGCGTCGACAGCCACCACATTTGGGGTTGTTGAGTTTGACCTTTAGAACCTACTAGTCTTGACTTAAGCTATGATGGGTTGGTGATTTGGTCATCGAACTAATGAGCAGGGCTATTACTACGCCTTTTCTTATGGCTTGTTGAGTGAGGAAAAGTGTTATTCTATTTGTAGGCTTGTTGATTTCAACCTTTAGAACCTATCCATGTCTTAGACTCGGATATGAGGTTGGTGTTTTTCCAACTCGGTTGATTTAAGCTTCCAAGATTGTGAGTTTTTCCGACTTGATCTTCATAATATGACAAATATGGGAGATAAACTTTTGATATTTAAGGTCTTTTCATGCATAGAAATAGATTCTTTTTTTTCAAGAACCTTCAACTTAATAATAATTATTATGGATATATTAGATTTTAGCATAAAGCGATGTCAACTGAATCAAAATTTATTCAAGGATCTTGTCTTATAGCACGATGTCAACTCACATAAACTTGACATTAACTAAAATACCCTGTCTCATAGGGGATTCTAAAGAACATTTAAAAGAACTTTAAGATGAAATTATACATCAACATTGAGTTGATACACTCTTAAGAGGGTTTTAACATGTAGCGATAATTTTATCTATATAGAAATCTAAAATGCCCCGTAACAGAAAATTTTCACAAAAAGTTTTTCTTCATCTTGAGTGAGTATATTTATTTAGGGATCTCGACTTAAACGATGTTGACCTAATAGATACACTAAGAAAATGCCCCTATCTTATAGATTTATTGTACTTCAAGAATGTATTTATCATATAATATTTTTCAAGTATCAAACCATTAATTGGTAGCATTGGGTCTTTCACCCTTTAAGTCAATGAGTTGATATGCCCCTCCTTGATACATTTTTCAATGACAAAAGGGCCTCAATTATGGCCAAATTTGTCACCAAATTTTGATTAGGAATAATTAGTCTTCTCACCAAAACTAATTCCCCTTTTTGGAATGTTTGAAATTGCACCATATGGTCAAAAGCCACACATCTTTGCTCGATAAACTTCCAGTTTTGATGAGTTTATAATCTAACTTCATCAAAGCGTCAAGTTCTTCCATTCTAAAATGAGCATTTTGATCTTGTTAGATTATATTGGATGACTACTCAAAGTGGAGGCAATTCAACATCGAGCAAAAGAACTACTTGTTCAAATACCAATGAATAGGAGTGGCTTTAGTTGGCATCTTGTAGGTGGTTTGATCGCCCATAAATCTTTAGTTTAGTATGCCATTCTCTTTTATTTTTAGTGAGAATCTTCTAGCGACATGACTAATGTCTTGTTGAAGGCTTCGCCAAACCATTTTCTCTTGGATTATACATTGAAGAATATCATCAATCAATTTTGTGTCGATCGATGAATCTATAAATATTTGCACTTTTGAAAGCTATGCCATTATCAAAATTATTCAACTTGACACTCCAAATCTATAGACCATATTATGCATGAAGAAGTTGATCACTCAATCAACAATGACTTCTTTAAATGGGGTAGCTTACCTAGAAAAAATAATCGGTAGTTGTTAGGGATGCGGTGTCCAAGCGATGATGGTGGATCAATTAGTCTAATTACATACCACATTTGAATGGCTAACATGTTATTTTTTGGGTGTAGTGGATTTGGAGGTTGATGGATTATATTCCCATACCACATTCATGACACCTCTTAGCATGATTGATATAGTCTCTTACCATAGATGACCAATAATAGCCCATCCTTTTGATCTTCACGCCATCTTGGGACACATTTGCACCATAAAGTTCTTCATGAACTTCAACCATCACATTTAGGCATCGTAGCCACATTTGTTCAAAGGATCTACGATATAAAGTATTGTTAATGAAAGCATAGTAACATTCTCTTTTGATTTGAGCCTTTGATTTATTATTGGGTATTTTCCTTCTTTAAAGTAGTTGATGAAGGGTTGCCTCCAATCATGTGGCTCTTTTACAATAAAGGCTTTATACTACTTTTGAGGCAATATCATTCTTCACTCTTCTAGGTATAACTTCTTGTTGATTTTAGGAAGGATGAGGAGCAACTGAGTCACGTCTGTTTGTCAAATTTGATAACCCTCTCTACCTATTGATACTTTGCTCTAGAACTCATCGTAAATATCCCAATCATGACATAATCAACATTCATACTTGCCATTTTCTTAGCTAATTTTGCTAAGCAATGCTATTCTTGAATCGAGAGACTTCGAGTTTGTGTGACATTTGATATCTTCATAAGCTCAAAACTCACTTGTGATAGAAAGTTAACTCAAGCTTGTTGATTTTATAGATGCCAAGTACTTGATTTATAATATGATCGTCTCATTATCCCTCTTTAGTGTTATGAAGATGATGATTCTTGCTCTTGCCCTTAAGAAATTTAGAGGTTTAACTTATTTGATCGATGAGGCTCTATCAAAGTACATTTTCCAAATTTGTAATTTTTCTCTCTCATGAATGAGCATAATTTGCTCATTAGGCAAATTATCATTAAGAAAGAGTCAGTAGGGATGAGATGTGCGACTAAAAAATATGCTAAGACTTGTCCCTTAGCACTTTCTGAAACATATGTGATATCAAATTGTAAAAGCAATCCACCCATCTTGCTAAGTGACACTATGCTAGTCTTGTCATTAGGTACTTCAATGAATCGATCCTTGAGATGAGGATAATCTTGTGAGATAACATATATAATGTGAGCTTTTGGACTACAAAGATCAATTCCAAGCAGTGTTTCTATTAGGAGTATCTCATTTTACGCTCTATCAATCTTGATATAATAAAGAATATTCTCTTTGCTTTCTTCATTATGTTGTGCCAATAATGCTTCAAGGGACTCTTCTAATGCAGTTGTGTATAGAATGAGGGGTTTCCTAGAGTAGCTCAATAATTGGTGTATTTAATAAATAACTTTTAATGCTATTGAAGGCTTCTTGGCACTCCTTATCCCATTTGAATGTAGCATCCTTCATCAACTTTGCAAATGGTTGAGGGTCACGATAGGTTTGATATAAATCAACAATGAATGCAAGCGTCCTTGTAAAGAACGACATAAACTCTTGGTGGAGGCATCTCCACAATTGCCTTGATTTTATCATGATCAATTTCAATTCCTCATGATGCAATAACCAAAGAAATTTTCCGGAGGATACCACGAATGCATATTTTAGAGGATTCTTCTTGATATCATATTTTGATTCTATCCAATACAATTCTCTTAAGTTATCAAAGTGATTTTCATAATTTAAGCTCTTCACCACCAAATTGTCAACATAACATTCACTTTCGGTGAATCAATTCATCAAAAATTAATGTCATGGCTCTTTGGTATGTAACTCTGCATTTTCAAGCCAAAAGGTATGACTTTGAATAGATGCCAATAAGAGTTCGATGATGTATGTCTTTCATCTTCAAGTGCCTTCTTGATTTGATTATATCCGATGATCCATCCATAAATGAGAACATGTCTTTGTTGGAAGTATTTTTCACTAGTTACGATATTGGAAGGGAGAGTCATCTTTTGGGCATGCCTTATTTAGGTCACGGAAGTCAATGCAGAGATGGAGTTGGCCATTCTTCTTCTAACTGGAATAATGTTGGCTATCCAATCTACATACTTCTCATCCGGATGAAGCCTACTTATCGACTTCTTAGTTTTGCAATTATATTCTTTAATCTAATCTCATTCACCTAGGAGCTTTCTTAACCGTCATCTAGTTTAATAGCATTTATGAGCTGCTACATTAGAGGATAAGCTTGGAATTTGAGAATATGTCCGCAAAGCGACCTGAATTTACAAAGTAGCATTTTAGCTCTTCAACTTTCTCATTGGGTAGAAGGGCATGAAAGTTGGGCGGGGATCATCTTAAGCTTTTAGGTTGATTTCTTTAAGTTCATCCATAGTTGCTATTTGTCCACCATCTTTGAGTTCTTCAGCTTGGCATCTACTTCATCATCGTTTGTAAGAAGAATTTCATGGAGATCCTCTTCTTCATCACTATTAGTTTTGATCTCAACTTCTATTATATTATAACAAAATTTATCTTGATGAGGTTTGTGGATGAACCCAAGACCTTTAGTAATAAACTTATCACTTCTTAGTGATGCTTGAGGACTTCTTTGGCTCCACATCTGTTAAAGATTTGAGTTCTATTTTTAGTATTTCTAAAATGAATTCCAAGCTTATGCATCATTCTTCATAATTTTTTTTGGATAGTATATTAGCATTCTTGTTGACACTATCTCATCATAATGTTGAGTAAGGTTTCAAAATTGTGAGGTTGAGACTCTTAGATTTGTAAAATAGAGTTCTGACCACTACTCAATGGTGGCACATAGAATATTATCAATTCTTCAATATTATGAATCTCTAGTGGAGTAATTTCTTTAAAGTATGCTGGGATGGGTATAATTTTGAAGGAGTCCTCTAACCTTGCCAAATGACTATCCTTCTCTGTGACCCTCTAAACTCTATTTTTATAAGTAGATTCAAAGAATCGTAGAATCACTTATTTCATACTTTATCTTTCTTGAAAGTTTATAGGTTCTCTTAGGGACAGAATATCTTCTTCTTTTATTTTACTTCCCAAGTGAAATTGATCTTCTTAATTTAGTGTAGAATCGTGCTTTAGGGAGAGTCAATATTTCCTTCTTTCTTCCTCTTTGCTTATGCTCTTTCACCTTGTAAAGTTGCTTTTTAGTTCCTCAAGTGGATGCTACCACTTCAAGAGTCTCTCTAGCTTAGGCTCTTTAAGGATGAAGTATTTTGCATCATCATAAATCTTTGCTTCATGGATGGAGAATGGTTGTAGGTTGCCAAGAATTTTGAACTATTCTCCATCTTTTAGGTACTTCATACATTGATGCATAGTTGATGGGATCATGCCATACTCATGCATCCATGGCCTAAGAGAGCTCTAAATGATGTATCGACATCGATTACATGAATCTTGGTATATAAATCCAAAACTTGAGCAAGAGAATAAAAGAACCTAGAGTTTTTTTTCCTTTTCATTGAAATGATGAACCATCAACTTATCTCTCCCAAAATGTTGGATATCAAGTGGTAATCCTCTTAATACCTTTAGACTCATAAGATTGATAGAAGAACCAAGATCAATCAATATTCGATTGATCAATGCCATCACTCTCTGACATATAGAGGATGGTTGTGATCCATTTTCCCAACATAAGATCTTCAAAGATGTGATTACTTGGGAGATCTTAAGTTTGTAATGATTGATCATGCATTTTGACAAAGTAGTCTTCATAACTTTTGAATCTTTGAGATATATCAAAGTTTCTCGAGGTCTTTTAACATCAAGAGAGCCTCACACACTCGGTTGTGGGATCTTTCTAGATGTGATAGAATATTATAATCTATCTTTTGCTCAATTTAGGCTTTATCCTAAAATTTTTTGGAAATGATATCTTCATTGACTTCAATTTGTTTTCCTTTGTCTTTATTTGGGTTTCCCATCTTTGATGAAGGTGGTAAGACTTTACCACTTGTCAACTAGACTTGAATCTCCTTATCTTGCTCGATTCTTACGAAGAGGTAGTTTCTTCAAATTTCCTTCTTATTCGGAGGATTGACCAAAATTTATTTTTCAACTTCATACATTTCATACATGATGATATCGATGAGTCGACTCTTCTCCATCAAAACATAAATTTCATCTCTGTAATCTTTTGTTGAGTCATTATACAAAATTCAGATGTTAACTTCTCGCACTTCTTGCTTTCGGATAAAAGTTGATGGGTTGGTCGATTTTGGCTAACTACCCTTATCATTTTGAAGTAAGCGATGTTGAAGAACATTTGATATCACATAAATGATTGACATGTCTCTCTAGATAAGATTTACCATTATCTTCTTTATCCGGTTCAACAATGTGAAGTTTAGGCATAAACTGCAAGCTAAATGGTTGTCTTCTTGGTGGTGATACTCCTCTAAATTGTTAAGAATCTTTTGAGTTGTAGTTCTCTTCTTGATCTTCTTTTCTTAGCCAACTTCTTTGATTTATGAGGCTGCATTTAGTAGGCTCCTCGTCTTTGTGATGAAGTAGCCTTATTAGAATGTCATTGAGAAGCCCAAATACTTGGTTTGGGTATCACTTTTAAGTCCAATATAGTTCAAGTGGTGATTTCCACTTAACACTAGGGATACCTTTTAGCTACTTAGCATTTTCATGATCTTCTTAAGGCACTATTTCTCATTCTTTAGTCACGATTTCTCCTTCTTTTTTATCTTTGATGGATGATACGGAAGAGGGGCGTAATCATCCTTATAGACTCTCTTTTTGGGTTGACTAGAATGCTATCGGATAATGTAAAGTCACCTCGATACTTCCTTTCTAGCCAATATTTGAAGACATAACAATCTTCAATAGGATGATTGATCATCCATGATATATAATAATTTGGATTCTTTGACTTAATCGCTTCTTGAGACTTAATTTCTAATAATTATAGACAAACTTTGACTACTTGCCTAAAACAATTTATTCACACTATCCCTTCTAAAGAAACATTCTTTGTTCATCTTTTCTTAAGAAATGGTAATCACTCATCATCTCTTGTTGCTTATTTTGGATGCTCTCCACCACTTGAAAAGTTTGAGATTTATCATTGTCTCCCAACACCAATTGTGTATGGATTAGAATACGCTTCTTTCCCTTATCATCATTGTATATTGGTTGTTTTCTTTTATCCACATTATAGATTACTTACTTACTTTTCACCATTTTCTATAGGAAGCGACATAAGTTTCATTTCTTCTTGAGTCGAAGGTTTATTTTTCTTTGCTTTATCTGTATAGATTTGGACTTAGGGTGATTTACTTTTCAAATTTGGACACCCTATCGAGCAAGTCACGGGATATTGTAATTGATGCCATACATAAAATGTTATCATTTTATCAACCATATTGCCCATTAGCAATTGGATCACATGTTCTTCTTCCAATTGTTGCTCACACTTCATGCTTAGGTTATGCCAATGAGTTATGAATTTTGTCACGACTCATCTTTTCTCCTTTTCAAGGCAAGTGATTGTTATTTTCTCAATTGCACTAGAGAACCTCTTCATGAATATTATCTCTAACTCAATAAAAGCTTTAACTAAATCATTCAACAATTATGCATACCACTCAAAAATGAGGTTAGGCTTTGCGATGGAAAAGTAGTGCATTGTTCCCTCATATGTTGCCATAAGTAGCCTAAATTGGGCTAGATGTTGCTTTGGGTTACCAAGCCCAGTATTAAATTTTGGCATAGAGTAACCTTTATGGTATGACACTTGATCATATTCATTTGGGTAAGGCGACCCTTACTCACCAACTTTTAGCTTGCTTGAAACTATAAGCGCCTTTATCTTTTCATTGATTATTATTTCTAGGCATGTTATAGTTCCAGTGTGCTAATATATTTTGAATTATGGTGAAGAGGTGGTTATCTTCATTTCCTAAACATGGTGCGGCATGTATTGCGAGGCACAAGAGTGGTAGTGGTATAGATGTTGTATTTTTTGCAACATATCCATCATGATATTCATTTGTACCATCAAATCATTCATCTTGGTACCAAGTTATGCAATTTTCTTATCTTTAACTTCCATTTGATCTTTGCATTTGTCTTTGCTCTCTATAGCATCATGGCGTCAATAAGTACATACTCTTCTTATTCTTCTATTTCTTATTATTTTTGCTTCTACTCATCTTTGGGGAAGAACTTGATTGTCCTTCTCCTTGTGCATTTTGCGGGGGTAACTATTGCTTGGGTTGAATGATGACATTGATTATAAAAGTGTGTACTAGAGGTGATCATTTCTAGTTCAACCATATAAATAGCTTCAATGCACATGACCTCTTTCTCATTTTGATCTTGTTCTTCTTCCTCTTTAGTTGAGATTGAAGATCCATCTTTTACTTGCTTACGTGAAGACTCTTCTTCATAAACATCGAATTAAGGTTTAGGTTCCTAGATCCATATTATTGTTGATGGTGTCGAGTGAAAAGTTCATCTATATCTCGACCATATAGATGACTTACATAGTATTTTTTACATCATCTTTTTTTTGCACATGAATATTCGATGTTTTGTGGATCTTTGGTTCAATGTGTAGAACAAATACTTCTTCCATTAAGGACTATGATCAAAGTCAACCTTCTCTGTGGGGGTTAATTTGATGATGGGATCCTAGAGGATTCTCCAAGGTTTCGATCATGTCTTTTATCGGTGATATACCTTCTTTTGGGTATCCACTTTTGATCGTTATTTTTTTAGGTGTATTTACGTATATATATCGATGTCACACCTCTTCCATTCTTTAGGATTTCATCACTAGGCCTTAGCCTCCATACTGTTTATCCTTTTGTGGGACCTGGATTCTTGGACACATGGTCAGTGTCACGCTTTGATGCTCACCACAAGCATACTTGGCTCGATTACCATAGAGATGGCAACCTTCTTAGAACTTGGGTATTTTAGATCATCACGCCTCTAAAATTTTCTTTTCATCAAGCCTTTTCCTTGACTACTTAGAACTTTATGTATTATAAAGGACATTATTTTAGGTTGTCACCTCCGTGGTGGAGCTTGACTTTGTTGGGCCCAAAAACTACTTTACTTCACCCGGTGAGCTATTTCTTTTACCCATTTTAGATTATCAAAATTATTATGGGTAGGAATACTGTACTTGTTCACTAGGTCGTTCAAAGAGGATCTGAGCCCTCGGCTGCATTTCTTCTTCTTCTCTCCTTCGGTTAATTTTCTTCGATGAGGAAGCTTCATGATCATGCTTTCCGGTACAAAAGATTCAATTAGCGAGTAGGTTTACCATGTGGCATCAAAGACAGTTTTCCACTAATAGAACTTTTCATTATGGGGGCTTGATTGACTAATATTTTAAAGGCGAAGTTCTCTGTCGGAGAACTCCTTAATGAGGTTGGTTCTTTGGACTGGTTGCGAGCATGGTATAGAGCTTGATTAACACAGGCCTTCCGGAAACCTGGGACAATGTACCTGCAATTTGGGTACCAGTTCATTTATAATAGGCTGGGATACCAAATTGAATGGTAGCCCCAACATCTCCTATGTTGTTGATGATGGCGTTGGCTATGTTTGCACGCTTGGAGAGAAAAGGAGTGCTCGTAGATCCATTATGCAAAAGTGAAAGATGGGAATTAGTAATTATTATTTACCATACTTTCAAAATGAGAGGTACTCCATAACAAAATAATAGTGTAATAAAAATATACCCTATAGAATAATTCATTGGACAAAGAGTCTCATTGAATTTATTACACAATTAAATCACCTTTTTCTTCTTTTTTTTGAATTTTCAAATATTTTATTTCTACTATAGCACATATATGACTAAAGATGAAAAGAGAATCCTGTCCCTGGAGTCAGCTATAGGCTCCAAAAATTCACCACCGACCTCTCGACATATTGAGAGTGTGATTTGAATGTGTTGGTATAATTTTCAAAAGGTAGATGAGATAGTAGATAAGACACTACCCGAGATTTCACCCTCATTTTGTTGGGACTTTAGATATGGTTCCGTTTCCTATAAGTGCAAGCACCTATAGTTAATTACCCTCTCAATTCAAAGAGAGAACTTTCGATTAAGGCTAGTCATTTGATCGTTAAATGATAGCGTATAGTAATAACATGTGGAGTTTTGGAATTTAGAATTTATAAAATTCATCATTTTAGTTAAAGCGGATGTTTGGGGAATGATGATGTACTCGATCTATATCCCATGGTTTGTTATCCCGCTATCATGATCTCTAGTCTACTTAATCAAAGGAGGTAGTTGATCCAACGAAGGATCCTTATTAGCGACATGGGTTACATCGTCCAAAAAAATCCTTGTAGACACGGGATGGTGTTTGTCTAAGAAGGCAATCTTAAGTCTACCTTAGCAAACATAGGGATTTTTACCTATCAAGTATACCCTATGATTCACAACTCAAAGGGTAGAGCCATTGGAGAGCATACGGGCTACGATCGTGATCGTAATATAATGGAGCATTACTTGCCAAACCACCGATTAGAGTACTTTGGTCATAACTACATCATCTGTGGAGCTCAAGCCACGTAGTCAAGGACACGCCATCCTTCTTGGCGTGAGATTGATTGAGAGTGAACATAGTAGAACACTTGAATTAACATTGGCTCTTTTGTGAGCTAGAGTTTTCTTATTTCATCACCTCAGATAAATAATTGTGTTTTACTTTAAGCTTTTAATGATTGAATTTCATTTATGCAATTTTAGATTGATATTTTATTTAATTTAAGTTGATTTGAAATTGGAATCACATTTTGATGTAAGTATCCCTCTAGTTGAAATCACCATTCAACACATCCATCATCGGGTAGTTAATTGATTGAATTGAATATATTTAAGAACATTAGATCCTGTAAACTCTATTTAGCACCTAATAAAGGATTAGATCTATTGTCACATGACAAAATTAGCTCTCTCGATATTTCACTAAGTTGAAATTCTTATAATAGATTTTAGGTCTTGTTAACTCGATCCCAAGACTAAACAGGAAGCAACCCGCAAAATCCTCAAATACTCAAATTTAAGCATTCAACATAATGTTGGGGCCCATACTTATTTAAGAATTCTTCAATTAACACCTTCTATTCTCTTATACAAAGTGTTGTGAATCCGATTGGCGTAGAAGGTGTTGTAAATTGGTCTAACATCTTATTAGATTTTTTTTGGATTAATATTTAATTGATTCCAAGTTGATTAGTCTTTAAATATTCAATAAATTTTTTGCTTATGATAATTCTCAAATTCATGCCAACTATACTCAATTTCTACTTGATCTAATTAGAGTATTTGATAAGGCGACGAATACACTTCAAACATTTTCCAAGGATTATTGCTTATGCTTATCGAATCATACCATCTCATGAAAAGTCTCTCATGAATTTTTTTAATTTTCTTCAATTTATTTGAATATATTTGAAGAGTGTATCCTAATTCCAAGAGGCTCTCTTATGCTTTGATTTGATCTTCAATCGATTCCTATTTCTTTTGACATCAACTAATTTTCAATTGTTTAATTTGTCTTATGATCACTTTCTTATGAATTTAATACTTTGAGCATTCAATAAAAGGCTTTATTCACATAAACAAGCATAAACTCCAATATCCCTAACTCCACATTAGGTTTCATATTTAGTGATATGACTGGACTTCAAGTTTTCTTATAATTCTTTTATGAATTTAACATTTAACTCCCATCTCGCTTAAAACTTATCTAGATCTCTCTCCTTTTTTTTAAATTTGTGAGAACATGGACTCACTTACTTAATTTCTTCTTATGAGTGTGGGTCCTTCATTACTCCCTCCAATTTCAATAAATAAGGCCAAGAGGGGTCTTACATTTCATTCCATTTATTTGAGGAGTTATAGTGTTTGAAAGAGAATGGTTAATTTTTTAATGGGCTTTCAAGTTAGATAAATCTTGTAAGTGCTTTTCACCTTTTTTTTCTTGGATTTAATGTTTTACTTTTGTATTCATTGTATGTTATTTTCCCACACCTCTTTTTTCTTTTTGTTTGACACTTTTTATTTGAATTTAGCTTTAGATTTCTTTATTTAGCATTCTTAAGCGGTTCTTTTATTCTCCCATTTTATCTAAGTCAAAAGATTTGACAAAATTTGTAACATTTGGGGAGTGACATCTAGATATTGCCTTACTCGATATGCCCTAATGAGCATAGTGAGCAATATATTGTGACAATGCAACCAATTTTTCATCTCGACGATCCTAATGGGCACGACAAGGCCTTCAAACCTGAAAGAGACAAGCATATGCATTTACACAATCACATCACACATGTTCAGCTTATTTTTTGTATGTTGCTATGATCAATGAGGAGAGGATGGAGATGCTGAAAACTAAGAGAAGAATCCCTAATGATAACGTTCCCCTCCGGTTGCAAAGGGAAAGGTCAAAAGGAGATAGAAATGGAGATGCGAACTCGAGAAGAACCCCATGATGGTGTTCCTCTCGATTAAAAAAGGATTGGAAATTTTGGATTGGGAGAAAATGATGGAAAATGAATTGTGTATTTTTGGTTTGGTGAAGAGAAGGGAAGAAAGTAAAGGAAATGGATGAGGAGGAAGAAGTTGGAGAGGCAAATAGGAAGAAGATGAAGGAATAAAATGGAAGTAAGACATTTTGGTTTAGTGGAAATGAGGGAAGAAATGGAGGAGGAAGAATAATGGAAGAGGGAGGAAACCCTGCTTGTGGTTGGAGAGGAGGAAAATGAGAGAAAGAGGTTTTGTCTTTGGTTTGGATGAGAAGGAATCGGTTTAAAGGAAAAGGAATCAGTTGGAAAGGAGGAAGCGAAAAAAATAATGAGAGGGACAGTGAGCGTATTTGGTTGAGATCCGTGTTTGAATCATGGAGCGTGGAGGATCGAAAGAGGAGCAAGCCTGGGTTTTGGGAAGAATGGAAGGAGGATGAACATGCTCTCATGCATTAAGAGGAGGGATTAAAACCGGCTTTAGGGATTTAAGTTAAGGCTAATTAGTAAAATAGGCTTTTAAATTTTCTAAGTGTTTTGGATTTAATGTGAATTTTATGCCTAATCAATATAAGGTTGATATATATATGTTGATTCAAAGTTATTCGATGTTCAATATAATGGCATAGTTCATTTCATAATTGGAGGCCATTTGGTTCAGTGGCATCAAATTAGGACAATTTCAACTCAAAATGCACATTATCATTTTCCTCAATTTTCATGCCTTATCAATTGAGTCGAATAGTCTTATTTGATAGATTTCAATATTTTGAGACTAATGATGTAATAAATTTTATGAATGGCGGTCCTTTGGTTTTACGTTGGCACCTCTTGACCTTGATATGAATGCGGGCGCGTGATCGATAATGACCGATTGATCATCATCAAGTTGTGCAATATTTATATTCGACTAGTTTTGATATTTTGAACGTGATGGCAAAGTATGTTCATCAATTGAAGGTCATTTGGGTTGCTTTTGGCAATGTCCGGTGCATTTAAATCTCAATTTGCATGCTATCACTTTCGATCATTCGATATTTGCACATACTCATCCAAATTAATCATGGATAGTTTTATTTGTTAGTTTTAATGTTTGGAAGCTAACAACATGATCACTTTATGAACGGAGGTCATTTGGACATCATCGTAGCTTCCCCTACTCTATGCTCGTCGACACATTGATAGCTCAATAATTTGATCGGTTGATCTTTAGATTATGCAATATTTATATTTTGACAAACTTTAATGTTCTTAATGCGATGGTGAGGTTCGCTCATTGGTCGAAGGTTATTTGGACTGATTTTGATGACGTAGTATATTTTAAGCCCCGATTTGTACCGCCACTTCCAAAGTCGTTGAATTCGACTTGTGGGGGCTTGACCTTATGAAACATATATGGAGGTCAACAAATATTTAGCTAAGGGGTTGCTAAATCTTTTAGTTATCTTGATCTAATGCCTTGGCTTTATGTAAGGTTATGAGTTATTTAGAAAATTTAGTTATGAGTTGTAGTTAGGGAAGAAAATTTATTTTTCCTTAAGAGCTAACTAGATCTAGGCGCACATTAAATCACCATATAAATAAGAAATTAAGTAGAGGCGTGCCATTTCTATTACACAATTATAAACAAAACATCAAATAATTTATAAACCCAACGAAAAGAATAATAGGCCGATGTGGTTGGGTATCGCCGCATAACCCGAAAAGAGAAATGGGTAGAGCTCTACCCTTATAACCCTAACATATGAAAGAATAATTACAAATTTACAAATGAATAAATATTATGGGGGTCTTCATTATTCATATCTCCTTTATTTCTTCATTTGGTTTGTTTACTTTAAAGGAATCATAGGGCCTCCCAAGATAAACCTTCTAGCAATTGCTCATCCCCCCAAAATACTAATCTTAATTTCTAATACAAAATTACATTAAAAGTAGAAAAAGTAAATCTAACTACACCTGCAAAATAAATGTTAGCTAAACACACCATACAATCCAAGAAGTTGTATTAATAATTTGGAATTAGCACTCGCATGCGTAACCAAGTCCACCTATCTTAACTTAAATTATGCTTAGGGTTAAGCAAGCTACAAAAGAGAGAATTTATAATTATTTTAAGAACCCTTAAGCACAAACAAGAAATATGATTAGGCTAATCGACAACATCCTCAAGCATACACCCTAACATCCGTCTACAATACTACATCTCAAAACCAAACATACATCATTCCATGCGTTACCCTAACATAAAGCTAAAAGTGGTGACTTAATTTAAAGTGTGTGTATTAAGGCTTGTGTGGTATGCCTTAACTAGGCTTTGTTGTGATTTTGTAAGTATGAAAGGATTTAATTATAAATGATGGTTTCACTTTAAATGATTTAGTTAATTTAGTAATTTTCACTTAATGTTTTCTTTTGTTCCACTTGACTTACTCTTAACAACTAAATATTATAAAGAGAATAAAAGATAGGATCACTCTCTTTTATCCCTACCTTAAGCCACATCTAAAATATTTTAATTAATTAATTCTCTTTAGCAAATGACTTATTACATATTTCAAATTAATCCTAAGTTTAGGTTCATTTCAAATAGACTTATTCAATAAGAAAAGCATCTTATGATTAATTGGAATTAATTACTATCACATATCACCTGTTTATTCATTTCTTCCCATCATATGTAATATGCATTTAATTAAGTCCTAAACATACATATACATGCATTATGTCTTAGCATACTTAAATGATGGATATGAACATATATATTTAAAGTTTATATTTTCTTTTGATTGAATTATTTTATCATATTAATTTAAAGCTCTATCTAAATTCTTATACAAAAAATACATTGAAATATAAGAAAGAAAGCTTTTGATCACATGATTAATTAATTTTATCACTTTAATAATTACAAATGCATGTATTTTGGTAAAAGAAAGAGGGTTTTGACTCCATAATTTAGTACACACACACATGTATGAGAGCCATGAGCTAGTATATACTCTTGTTAACTAGAGAAGTGAGATAATCAAATGACCTCCTTTGGGCTACTTAAAGCCTCAGATTTGGGGTGTCCATACAAACTATTTGCTTTTCTCAAATACATATGGATGTACATACAAATAAAGGAGAGCAAACCATGCAAAAGTTATATTTTATTTTATTGAAAAGATTTATGTACATGGAGTAAAGTCTTACTTAAATTATATTAAAATATCTAAGAATGAAATCAAATGGAATACATATCATTATTAACTAGGGAAGTGAGGTAATCAAAGGACCTCCTTGGGGCTACTTAAAGCCTCATTCTGGGTGTCTAGACTAAATACTCATTAACATTCTTACTTACATAAATCAATACATATGAATGAAAAGAAAAGGACTTTACTTCATACACTTAAGCTATAACTATTTGCATTTCCTATGTATTTATAACTAGCATTTGTAGCATATGTAATCACTTATTTATAAGATTTGAAGGTATATTTAGATTTAATAGTGATAATAGTCACACATATATTAATTTGAATCAACACATGCAAGCTTGACATAAAGGAAATCATTTATATTTAATAAATTTTTGGAGAAATGAATGCATGATTCAAGCCATACAATTTTTTAATATGCTTAGGAAGAAATAAAGAGACACAAGCATGTGATTTCATTCAATACAACTAATTCCTAAGGACAATCATATTAAATAAGTTTATTTAAAATAAACCAAAGTTTCTTAATGTCACTTTTAATTTTATGTTTAACTTGATTTAAGAGGTGCGAAATATTTGCTAATCATAATTTCATTCCCCACTTGTATGTTAATTTTATTTAAAGAAAAGCAATTTGATTGATTTTATGAATTAATTAGGTTAAAATGTGAATTAAATAGATTAATTAAATCCTTAGATTACCTTAAGATAATTGACTAAATTATTATGAGCTAATGTAATATGAAAATACAATGAAAAGTAAATAGCAATGCTCCTATGAAATGAAAGGGGCCTAATACAATTAGCTCATAATCATTTATTAATTAAGCTACTAAACTATTTTAATTACTTTCATGATTTTCTCACACATGTGAGCTAATCATGATTTCACTAACCTCTTTAGGTTCTTGAACACCTAAAGCTCTAAAGATTAAAATAAGGAAATCATTCTTAATTAGATGATTAATCCATTAATTCATTTATTTTTATTAATTAATAAAGTTAGACAATTATCTTGGATGGGCTCAAGAGAAAAGATAGAAAGAGGACCTAACCTAATTTCATAAGCCACCTACCGACTAAGCATGACATAATGTGATTTAGATTTTAGCTTAGTTAATTAAGTAATTAATTAATTAATTAATCATTATTTAGCATTTTGGTTGAAAAGAGAGGGAAAATTGGGGAAAAGGATTAGGAGGGAGGCTCATACTCACTTCCCTAAATCTCCTTATTGTTCAACAGTGATTGGAGAGTCCAAATAATTAATTACTACTATTCATATGCTTAATTATCTCTTAATTAAGTTAAAAATATAATTAGGGCTTAATCAATCAATTTCCTAATTAAGTAATAAATAAATTTTAAGAAAAATAGGGAGGTAGAGTCATCCCCTTAAACATCCTTAGAAGGTTGGAATTGATTTAGTACTTAATTAGGAGTAATTAAGTTAATTAAATTTTAATTAAATTTTAATTAAGCAAAAAATCACTATATTGAATTAACTAAAAATAGTTTTAATGGATTTCTCTCAAATACCTTTAAAATGAGCCATTATTTGTATTTTTAAAATTTTTCCACAATTAGTTATGAATTATGGAAGTTTAGCCTTAGAAAATTAATTATTAATCCTTCATTAAATCTAATCCACGTCATGGTGACGACGTTTTCCACGGCACCACAAGATTGTATATTTAAGTTGTCATGTCCGTGCCGAAGTTAGTTGGTAATAGGTGCTTTTGGGTCGTCCGATCTAAGATCGCATACCAAATTTATGGCTAAGGAAGGATAAAATGGCGATCTAACATGATTTGATCACGGCCGTCTGCTCCAACCACGCAATGGATGGCCCGTGATCCTTTTCATGTGAGCGGTAAATGACATCATCCGCTGCCATGGATCATTCAATTTGAGCCCACCGAGCTGGATGAACTTCAAAATCAATCCACACCATCAAGAGAAGGAGACGAGCACATCCAGTCAAGATCACATGCAATGAGAATTTTCTTCAAAAAAGACTAGCCACATTTCCCTATATCTATAGTTTTGAGAAATTACCTCATCATAGCTCAAGACCGATGGTGGAATCGATGGAGGTAGCATCGTCAGTAGAGATGAGGCCCTGAGAAGCAATCAAACCAATTCCACTTAGTTCATTTGGTTGGACAAGAATGGAGGTTTGGAGCTTGGCCTTGATTGAATGTTTTGCTTCGATGTTTGGAACTTGGGGAAGCTTTGGGCGCCTCGACAAGGTGTGGGAAGGTGTAGGAATAAGCAATTGAAGTTTGATGGTGAATTGGAGAAGTTAGAATCACAAGTGGCCTCACATATTTTGGCCTGTGAGGAAAATCTAAAATGGGGAAGTCTTGAGATCACTCTAAAACTTCAAGGAAGCTTGGGAATGTCTCTAAGCTCAAAGTGAATTGGTCATGTTCTCATTCGATTAGGGAAGTATACCCCTTGATGCCGAGTTGACGGATGAGATGGCCTCTATTTTTCGGTCACCACCCATCGCCACGTGAAATTGATTCCACATGGCTCAATTGGAGGCCAGGGAGGTGGCTCAAGAACATGGGAGAACTCTTGGCTTGGAACCATTGGGTGCTCAGCTTGGAGGTGAGTCAACTCACCTCCCATTGGTCCATGGCTAACCTAGCATGGGTTAGTGGCCTAAGTGGATTAAGTGAACCCTCATTTGAAAGTTGGATGTCTATCAAGGTGATGGGAGAGTGGACTTTACCACTTATGAGTGGAATCCTATGTAAAGGAGGTTTAACCAATGGATTATGGCTTAGGTGGGATCCATTTTACTTTGGGATGACTTGGTGACTAGGTCAATTTATTCTGATTTGGTCGCACCAAAGTCTCATGGGTTGGTTTTATGGGTTTTGGCTTCATTTGTTCAATTGGATTCATATGGATTCATGTTGGGTTGGGTTAAATAATTGGTGAAATTGGTCAAACCAAGGCTTGCTAGATTCAAATGATGATTTAAAGAGTCTTAGTTCAAGTGGTTTCAATTAATTTGAGGATTTTGGCTCACTTGGATACATATAGGTCAAATGGGCTAAGTTGACCAATTTGACTAATTTAACTAAATTGGGTTGTTAGGTGTTGATTCATGTTCAATTGGTCAATTGAAAATGATTGTAGGCTTTAGTTTGAATCAATTTGGATTTAATTTGATTTTGTTCAACTTAACCCTTTAGGTCAATTTGGGCTAGGTTGGGTTAAGTTGACCAATTGGTCAATTGGGCTCAATTGTGGTTTTGGTCAAGTTAAATAATCAAATTGGAATTAACTTGAGAAATTGGTTGCAATCAATTTGAGAAATGATTGACCCATTTTGGCTTTAGGCCAATTTGGGTCAACTTAGGTCAAATGGCCAATTGGACTTGGCTCAATGGGTGGGGGGCAAGTCATGTTCAAACATTGATCATGAGTTGGTTTGAATCAATAGTTTCAATCAATTTGGTGTATGGTGATTTTGGGTTGTTTATATTTTTTGGCTAAAGGTTGACTTAGTCAAAAGACCAAGTTGACTTGGTTTGACCCAATTCAAGGTGGTTGATCATCCTAGGGTGATTGCTAATCATGATATGAGGTTTGGATGGAATTGGTTCAATCTAATTTTGGTTGGATTAGAACTTGGCTCAAAATGTCTTTTATACCACTTTAGGTCAAGTGGACATAAATAGGTCAATTGGTTTGATTTTGACTTCATTCAAGTTTAGTTGAACTTGTATATGAGCCTCGATTGAAATATAAATCCAACTATAATCAATTTAGAGTCAAAATGGATTTTGTCTCATTTGAAGTTTTGAAGTCAAAAGCTAACTTGGGCTTCTTGTGCCAACTTGAGTTTAGTTTGATAATTGTAGGTTTCATTTATATTTGGATATATGATTGAAGGAATGATTTGATTCAAGAGAAAATTTATTAATTTTGGCTTGATTTGGATGGGATTTAGTTAAGTCCAAGAAATTGGCTTGAAAGGCTTGAATTAAGTTTTGGTTTAATTTTGGATTTGGTTTTGGCTATTTGAATTTATATTTTATTTATATTTGAGAATATAAATGAAGATATAAATTATTCATGAATTCGAAGAAAATTTGACTAAGCTTAAGGATATAGGTCAAAAGGGCTTAAGTAGGGAATTAATTTAGTTTGATTTGATTCTCACCACCAACCTCTCTCACATTGAAGAGAGTTTGATTTAAATGTGGTCAAATTTTTAGAAGGAAGATGAGATGTGATAAGACACTACCGAGATTTTGTTCTCATTTTGTGAGGACTTTAGATCTAGTTCTAGCCCTATGCAAGTACCTATAGTTAATTACCTCTCTAATGAGAGAACTTTCGATTAAGGCTAGTTTGATCGCTAAATGCATAGCGTATAGTAGCAGGATATGGAGTTTAAAATTTAAGGTTATGAAATTCATCATCTTAACCTAAAGTGAATGGTTGGGGAATGATGACGTGCCCAATCTAGATCCCATGATTCCATCATCCCGGTCATGGTCCCTAGCCTACTTAGTCATAGGAGGTAGGTGAACCCAAGAAGGATCCTTATTAGCCATAGGTTACATCGCTCAAAGAATTCTTGTAGACACGGGTGATATTTATCTAAGGAGACATGCTTATGTCCACCTTAGCGGGTAGAGGGCTTTTTCCCTATTAGATATACCATATGATTCACATCTCAAGGTACGAGCTATTGGGGAGCATAATACAATGATCATAATATGATGGTGTCATTTACACCGTCATCGAGGACTTTGGTCATAACTATATCATATATAGAGTCTACTAGACAAATCATGCGCAGAGGATATGAGCCACGCCCTTACTAGCATGTAATAGATTGAAAGTGAATATAGAAATATACTTGATTTGACACATTCCTTTGTGAGCTAGAGTTTTCTTAATTTATCATCTTTAATAAAGAGTTGCGAATGTGGATTGAATGGAGTTTGCTTTAAGTATTTAAGGATTAAATTTAATTTAACCATTAATAGTTTAGTGATATATTAGATTTTACATTTAGATTGATACTCAATTTAAGTTAATTTCTAAAATTAAAATCACATTTTGATGAAAGTATCCTCCAAAATCTCTATTCAACACTACCATCATCGGTGTATGTTTTATTTTGCATTCCAGATCCTATCAATTCTATTAATTTAATAATAGAGGATCGATCTACATCATATGACGTAATTAGCCTCATATTTTTAATAAGTTGAAATTCTTATAATAATTGGATTTTAGATTTTGTTAACCGGACCCCCAAGACCAACCGAATTGCAACCTGCATCATCCTCAAACACTAAGTTTAAGCATTCGAGATAATGTGACCGATGTGGGTGTATTTAATAATACTTGCAAATATTTAAGGCATTGAATTTGAGTTTTAATCATACTTCATAATATGTGCAAGGGTTTAATTGAAACTTTAATTAATACCTTCTATTTGCTTGTATGATGTGTTATGAATCGGGTGGCCTAAAGATGTTTTAGACTTATATTGCAATTTGGAATAGCGTATCGCGATTCATATTTGCTTCTTTAGTAGTTGAGCTTGAGAGATACATATATATTTCTTATACTTATTAATAGGCCTTCAAATTTATCGCATACTTCTAATGAATTATTTGACTACTCAACTAGATTGAAATGAATTATGAGAAAGTCTATTATTCATTAGAGAACTTGTGCAACTCAATAATGAGTCATTAAGGCTATTGTAAGCTCAGATAGTTCTCATGGATTCAACTAGGTTTATTCCAATTCACTCAATGTATGATATGGTTCAACCATTTATTAGGAAGCAACACTTATGATTTGTGCTCGTTGATAAACCACTTAGTCAACCTTCTTAATTTGTGAATGCACATTTAAGCTTCTTATAAACTTTAGATAGCTAAGCTATATACTCATACAAAGCCTTTTATTTATCTCAAAGTGAATCATTAAGTAATCACAATGATCGTGATGACTCTCTTTTGTGCTTATTAACAAGCCCTTTAAATTCATTTCAAGTCTCCTACAAAACTTTTCTCTCATTCAATCATTTGAAATGAGTCATGGTAGAGTTTAATATTCATTAGGCTAACTTATTTATATCCAATGGTGAGTTATCTAGTTTAATATAAGTCCTTTGTAAGTCTCACTTGAACCACATTTGTATGCTTATAATTTATATTTTAAACCCACTATAAGTCTTTAATGATTCACTAGATTCTCCTTTTGGATTATTTTAAGCAAAATATTATGAGATTGGTTCATGTATATCAAAAGAATTCAAATTTATTTCAAGTTTTATAGATTCACTTGAGTTTGATCCTATTTCTTATTTGAAATATGGTTTTAAATTTTATTTATAATCAAGTCTCTTTCAAATTCATTTCAAGTATATTTATATTTAATTTCTAATTCATTTCTTAGGACTTTATATATATATATATATATATATATTGTTAAGTCCCACAAATTTGAATTTAAATTTTGATAGCATTTTGATTCTATTGCCGCCCCTCGCATAAAGGGTACATTGAACTGTTTTATCCACGCTTGATGAGTGTGAAAGTTGGTATTTTGAAACACTTTGGCCAAATTTCAATCCTGCTACACCTTAATGAGCATAACAAGACCTTCAATCACATGCATAAAAGAATATATATGCAATTTCTACACATTCAAACCTCCTCCCCATTTTTTAAATCAAAAATTTAGTCCAAATTTTGGCAATATTTCAACATGACGAGCAACATCTAACAGTTGGGCCTACCCATCACGTGATGAGCGTGATGGTGATTAAAAATTTCGATTATCTCACACGTCACGTGCATGACAAGGCTTTCAAACTTACATAAAAAAACACATATATATGCATATAATTTTCATACATGCCTTTATACATCTATCACCAACCACGAAGAAAACCTTAGCATCTAAACTCAATTATGTAGGAAGCTTGCTAGAGTAGTAAACCGTGAGGAAGGAAGGGAATGGAAAAGGTCAGAGATTGAGAGGAATCAGAAGGTTATGATGAATGGGAGGTTGGTGTTAGGGATATATATATATATATATATATATATATATATATATATATATAGATCTATAGTAATTTGCTACAGTACTCGGTGGTACAGTACCGGGATTTCATTTTTTTTTCTCGTGCAAACAAGGCACAGGAATTCGGCTCTGGTTTCAAGTAAGGATGGGATGAAGAGAGAGAGCGAGAGAGAGAGAGAGAGAGAGAGAACTTGAAGATGGAGGCTTACGGCTTGAAGAACAATCGACCTATGGAAAGAGAGAGAATGGGAGGAGCAAGAGAGAAAAATCATGCGTGAGAGTGGGAAGACGGAATCGGGCTAGCATGGGGTTTTCGACAGAGAACGAACTGAGAGGATCGTGAGAGAGGGAAGACGAGAATCGGACTCACATGGGGATTTTGGCTGAGAACGAACTGAGAGAGATCGTGCATGAGAGGGGAAAACCGGATCGAGTTCGAACGACGGTTTGTGGTTTTAAGAGATCGGGTTGCTTGTAGTTTTCGGTTTCAGAGGATGAGCAAGAGGCAAAGGTTTCAACTTTTCTGAAAGATGATCCGAGGTTAACAGGTTTATTTTGATCATTGAAGGGTGAATTTTATTTATATTTAAGAATATAAAAGATTAATTAGTTTATAAAGAATCCATTAATTTTGGGTTGATTTATATGAGGACTAAGCTTATGAAGATGGGCCCATAAGACTTAAGAAGAGATTCGGAGCTTTGGAATTTATTTTAGGATTGAATTATTTGGTATGGAATTTGGATTTTGATTTGGTAAATCATTGAGGATTGAATTGATCATTGAGAAAATAAGATGAATTGGGATTGATTTGAATTTGGTTGAGGCTAAGTGATAGGCCCTTGATTGGATCCGCACATCGATCCAGGAGCTAACCGCTCGATCCAGCCGATGATCAAGTGTGAGGACCTACGCTATTCGAACCATTAGATCACGTTTACGGCTTTTCGATCTTCGGGAACTCAAGCGATGGATAAGGAATCATAGCCATCTAAAGTACACTTACCTTTTCTTTATCACCATTTGATGTAGCTTCTCATGGAAGGAATCGTTAAGGGGTTATTATTTGATTTGTTCTTCGAACTCCTAAAAGGCTGAGAGGAAAATGTTGAGAGGAGAGGGGAGAAACCCTAGGGTTTCTCGCAGGAGGAGATTTTCAAGCAAGGAACCGGAGGAAAGGTTGATAAGATGGAGAAGAAGGAGAAGAAGGAGGAGGCCAAAGAAGATAAGTTTTCTTTATGAAAAGTTTGATTACCCCACTGTGGTCTTTCATCCTCTATTTATACTTTTGTCTAGCCTAGATCTATGTTTTCTCTACATGAGTAACTACTTACATTGGATCATTTATTCACTATTTCCTTACTCCCTCTCGGAATATTAGTTAGTTAGAGTTGTTAGTCCTCGATCTTCTTGATTTCTTGATATGTCACTTCATCCATTCTATTATAAGTTAAACGTAAAACTATTATCTTGTTAGTTATTTCTTGAGTTTGAGTTCGATCTAAATTGCTATGGATAACTATTGCGGATTTGCTCTAAAACTATCTATGTTTAGTTGTCCTTCTATGATGTTAATTTGGGATTATTATTGTCAGTATCGCCCTAACCGGACTTTATTTTAATGCTATTTTGGACATGTGTATTTGTACTGTAATCTTTGTATTTATTTTATGCTCAATTAGTATACTTGTAGTATTTTCTTCTTTGTTATTATCATATCTTGTCTCTGCTCTGCTTAATCGTATAAAATTATGGTCGATTTGTCTCTCCTTACCGCCCCGAGTAATTTACTTATGTTATCTTGTGAAATTCTTTAGCCAATTTGGAATTCTTCTCCCTTTTGTCTCTGTCTATTTGAGGATATAGAGTCATATCATTACCCCCCCCCACACACACACACATTGACCTTGTCCTCAAGGTCAAAGTCAAGAAAGGTTCCTTGGAATTCCTTAATTTCCACCCAAGAAGTCTCTGCTAGGATACCCTCCCATCTAAAGACTCGTGATTGGTCTGCCTTCTTGTATTCTTATCCTCTCGATCTAAAATTTTGATGGGTCCAGTGGGATGCCCTTCTAAGAATTGAGTAGGCAAATGGGTGAATATTTGAATCACCAATTGCCTAAGTCTAGACATGGAAGATATTGTGAATCCTTCTTCTGGAAGGTCCACTTTGTAAACCCCCCTTACTTAGAACTTTAAAAGGACCATAATACTGTCTTTGTAGCTTTGTATATGGTTTCTTTGAGACCGAGATCTGTCTGTATGGTTGTAATTTAACTAATATTGGATCATTTATATTGAACTCAAGCTCCCTTTTGTGTTTGTTTGCTATTTATTGCATTTTGTTCGAGCTTCTTGTAAGTTTTTCTTGTAATACCTTGTCACTTTGTTGTACTAAGATTTCTTCTATATTGGTATGTATTGCCATTATAGGTATAACTGGTGGTAGTTTTCCATATATTATTTGGAAGGGAGTCATTTTTGTGGAAGTGTTAATGGATGTATTATAGGCCCATGGGAGGAATTGTAACCAATTTTGGGTGTCTCTAATACAAAACTTCTTAGGTATTGTGTGTTCTGTTTGTTACCTCTGTTTGGCCATCCGATTGAGAATGATAAGACCCTATGGCTTAATGTTGTTCCACTTAATTTGAATAGTTCTTTCCAAAATTTCTCATAAAGATATGGTCTCTTGAAACTATTACTTGTGAAATTCCATGTAGTTTAACTATATCCGAAATGAATGTTTGAGCTATATAGTAAGAAACTAGTTGGAATGGCTAGAAATGAGCATACTTTGAAAGTTTATCTACTACTAGTATAGTAATTTTGTTGTGAGATTTGGGTAGACTATGAAAAATCCATTGATACTTTCTCCCAAATGGTCGTTGGAATAGGTAAGGGTAATAACCCCGCAGGTTTAGTATCATATTTGACTTGTTGACACATTACATGTGGCTATGAAGTGTTGTATATCTTGTTTCATCTTTTCCAGAATTGTTGAGTAATTCCGTCCATGTCCTCTTAATTCCCTAATGGCCTCCTACCGGGTGTTGAATGTAATTCTCTTATAAGCATATTTCTTATTTCAAAATCTTTAGATATGATTATTCTATTTTTGTAATATAGTCCATTAGTGCATCGTTTGGGAAACAAGGGCTTACTAAATTTGCTTATGCAACCGCTATATAGTGATTAGATTGTATTTCTTCTTGTAGCAAGGTGAGAATTGTTGAGTATAAGCATATAAAGTGTGTTGTGTTGAGCCTTCTGCTTACTATTTTATTTGTATTGTATAATTTTTTGGATAGGGCATCACCGCCTGGTGATCCCTAGGTTTATATTATAGTGTAATCAAAGCCTAGGAGTTTAATAAGAAACCTTTGCTATTCTGAGTCCGAATTATCTATTGCATTAACTCTTATGCTTTTTTGATCTGCTCTTATAGTGAATTTATTGCCTAATAGATATTGCCTCCATCTTCCTCGTCATATAGCATAAAGTTCTCTAGCATATGTTGATATTTTTTTGTAATGTGGGAGATAATTTCTTGAAATAAGCAAGAGGATGATTGTTTTGAACTAATATTGCTCTATTGTTGTACGAGCCATCTGTTTCCGAACAAAAGGTATAGAAAAATTTATAAATGCTAAAATTGGTAAAGATACCATAGCCTATTTCAATTGTGTGAATGTTATTTTTGATTCTTCTCGTCTTGAAATTGTTGTTTAGCTAGCATTGATGTTAATGGGGAGGCAATTCGTATAGTTTTAACAAACTTTCAGTAATAGCTTAAACCCAAAAAATCTCTTAACTGCTTGTTTAAATTGGGTAAAAGCCATGCCAATCTCTTGGGATCCACGCTATACCTGTATGGATAAAATGTGTCCTAAATACTCAATTCTATTGTATAAATGAGAATTTAGATGGCTTGATAAACAAGTGAATGCTTGAGTTGTTCCAATACCTCTTGGAGATGAGTTTGATGTAACTCAAGGTCTTGCTATATATAAGTATATCATCAAAAAATACTAGGACAAATTTTCTTAAAAAGGTTTAACTGCATTCATTAAAGCTTGGAATATGATGGTGCATTTGTTAGTCCAAATGGCATTGTCATAAACTCATGTGTCCCTCATGAGTTCTAAAAGTTATTTTGTAGATGTCTTCACCATTCGATTTGGTGATATCGACCTTAAGTCCAATTTTGAAAACATTGTGGCTCCATATAATTCATCCAAAAGTTCATCTAGAGTGGGAATAGAAAATGTTGGGTATTATTACTTTATTTAGAGCTCGTAATCTACGTGAATCTCTAAGTTCCATCCTTCTTTTGATTAAAAGGAGAAGAGAAAGAGATGCTTTCTCACATTATGCCAGTCCAACATTTCTTTAATTAATTTTTCAATTTATGTTTTCTAAAAATGTGGATATCTGTAATTTTTAACTCACCGGTTGAGTTCCGGCGATGGATCGATGGTCAATATCCCTTCTTAGAGGTAAACCTTGGACTTTGAAACAGTTCTTGATATTGGGATAATACTTGATGTATCCCTGTAATTCTTGAATTCTTTTATAGAAATGCTCTCGTCATTTCTCTAATCTAGAAATATGAGACTATTTTTCTTTCTGTAATTTGGTGAACTGATGGAATGAAATGCTATCCACTATGGAGGCTATATCCCCTTGTAATTGTACTAATCTGTCATTAAAGTAGAATTTCATAGCCTTTTGTAATCAATTGTACATTCACCCAATTATTCTAGCCATTGAACACCCAAAACCACTGCTCCTGCGGGTAATAAAGCAATGGTAAAAGTATTCTTGTAGTTGGATAGGAATATTAGAACAAATTCTTGAACATTTTAAGGTTTCTCCATTGCCTACTAATACTTGAAAAACTAATGCAGTGTTACTTTATAGTCAATAAATTTTGTTAGTTTTGATTGAATGAAATTGTGGGTTGACAATGTCAATCAAGATACTTGTACCTTTTGTTTCCAATCATCCTTGTAATCTTAAAGTTCTAGGATTACAATTGTAAATGCATTGATGATTTGGAAATTCTTCTTGTAATATTTGCATTTCGGTTGCGCATGTATTGCTCTTGATCATCATTGATCACCATTAAGGAAAATAATTTGGATTTGCATATGTGACCTCGTGATATTTTTCATCATAGTTAAAACATAATCCTTTTTTCTTCTTTCTTCTAACCGTGTTGTGAGTCTTTGTATTGGAATAGTTGGCTTGTTATTACTATTGTTGTTGTGAATTGGTATTGTTGAGGTAGGGAGAAGAGGTTGTTGATATTCGCTGATATTTTATGGTGGTACTTGATTGAATCTTGTTGTTCTTGCCATAAACACCTCATCTGCTAACCTATCTTCTATTAGTTTAGCTAAAAAGACTTGTTGAAGAGAATTGTAAGGCTCTTACTTCCCTCTTAATGTCTTGTCTAAGCCCCGATTCAAAACAACTTTGTAGAAATTCGTGGAATACCAAACTGATTAACTAACTCCTCAAATTGATTGTAGAATTCTTGATGGTTTTTTGTTGTAACTTAGCTAGTTCTCCTCTCAAGTCTCAGATGAGGGTCCAAATCTTTAAATGACTTGTTCTTTGAACTATGTCCATGAATGCAATTGTTTGTTTAAATGCATCCATTGATACCAAGGTGGGTCCATCCATGTATCGAGGCTATTATGAATTTTGGTCCTCGATAAACTCTAATCAAAAAAAATTGACTGCCAATGACCTCTTGGATTTTGTCCATAAAATCTTGGCATATCTACCAATGTTATTATTATTGTGTGTGATCTATTCCGGGAAGGAAATTCGGTAAGAATTACACACCTAGGATTGTCTGTTCTTGAGAATTTATTTCCAATTTGGCTTCTATAAATATAACCTTCTTGAAACTTCATTCAATGAATGAATTGAGACATTTGTTCATCGCTTTATTTAGTCTTCCACACATTCATCTAGTATTTTCTGTATGTCGGTACCTTACGCCATTGCTTTTGTAGGAGTCAACGAGCACCAATGATAGGCCCTTGATTGATCGCTGTCGATCCAGTGAACTAACCGCTGATCCGAGCCGTTGATCAAGTGTGAGACGCTATCAACGTTAGATCGACGTGGTTTAACACCGGCTCTTCGATCTTCGGGAACTTCGAACGATGGATAAGGAATCGTCTAAAGTGCGCTTTTCTTTATCACCGCTTTGATGTAGCTTCGTGGAAGGAATCAAGGGGTTATTTGATTCGTTCGGCTCTTGAGCGGAAGGCTCTAGAGAGGAAAATGCCGTGAGAGGAGAGGGGAGAAACCCTAGGGTTTCGAGCTGAGGGAGATTTCTGAGGGAACCGGAGGAAAGGTTGATCGAAGATGGAGAAGAAGGAGAAGAAGGAGGAGGCCAAGAAGATAAGTTTTCTTTATGAAAAGTTTGATTACCCCACTGTGGTCTTTCATCCTCTATTTATACTCTTTCGAGCCTAGATCTATACTTTCTCTACATGAGTAACTACTGCTACATTAGGTCATTTATTCACTATTTCCTTACTCCTGCCTCTCTCTGGAATATTAGTTAGTTAGAGATTAGTCCTCGATCTTCTTGGTTTCTTGATATGTTCTCACGCTTCATCCATTCTATAGTTAAATAGAAACTGTTATCTTGTTAGTTATTTCTTGAGTTTGAGTTCGATCTAAATTCTATGGATATGCTGATTTGCTCTAGAACTATCTATGTTCGATGTCCTTCATGATGTTAATTTGGGATTATTATTGTTGTGTATCATCCTATTTGGACTTTGTTCTAATGCTATTGACATGTGTATTTGTACTTTGTAATCTTTGTATTTATTTTATGCTCAATTAGTATACTTGTAGTATTTTCTTCTCTCATTATCATATCTTGTCTCGCTCTGCTTAGTCTGTAAAACTATGGTCGTATTTGTCCCTCCTCGTCTTGAGTAATTTACTTATGTTATCTTGTGAAATAATTTGGAATTCTTCTCTCCTTTCGCCTTGTCTATTTGAGGATATGGAGTCATATCACTAAGTCTATAAGATGAAATCAAAGGGCTTAGGAAGAATGTTGATCTTGGATTTGATTATGGGTTTCAATGATTTGGTTTGGAATTTGGATTTAGATTTGATATTTGAGTTGGATTTAAGGTTTGGTTTGAGGAGGAAAGCATTGAGTTTAGGCTATAGGATAAGTCTTCTTAAGTCCTTAAATTATAACCTATTCCTATGACTAATCCTTCTAAGTCTCTAGGGTTGGTTAAGTGTTCACCTAATCACTAGAAGTATCTTAAGACTAATGAGCTCTTAGTGTCTACAAGAGTCCTCTATGATGAGAAAGTTGAGAACTCACTCTAAAAGTGAGGTCAACACTAGCTCATCCCAAAGTGATATGTGGATGGTTAAGAATTCAACTTAGAGTCAAAATTTTAGTCTGATTTGCACTAAAGTTTTATTACAAGCCTTTTAGTATTAAAATTGTTTCATAAAATTAGGATTAGTTTAAATCCCAGCATACAAGCAAGGTGTGTTTGAAAACTATCAAGATATATAAGATCATGATAAATCATACATACAATTAAATTCAAATTTAACAATGGGATTTTCAATACACAGCACTCAATTCTTGTATATTTATATTTTAATCATTCTTTTATTTTAATTTTTTAAATATTGAAATTCATAACAAAAGCCTAACTCATATATTTTTGCAAAATTCCCAACAATTTGATCATAGCGTCCACAAATACATAGATTGGACAGTTTAAAAAAATTAAAAAAAAAGTTTTAAATTATAAATATATAAGAATTAGATATAGGTAAGTTTTGCTACTTATTACTTGTACATTTCATCAATTATATAAAAGCTTCTATTGCAGCTATAATATGATTTGTTAAAATAGTTATGAATGCTGAGCTTCTCGTAACGTTTTTAACACATGCCATATCATGTGTAAGATCACCCAGTAGTATGTTTGATCCGTATATTATATGCAGATTCAAGATCATATGAATCTACGGTTTTAAAGCTCAAAATGTTAACAGAAATAAAGACCTACATAAGCGAACGCACATTACATAATTATAAATGATTTCAGAGTTTTGTAGAATATTTAATGATTAACGTATAACTAAAATTATTTAAAAATAATTTGATTTACTTAAAATAGAATATTATCTAAATTAAGTTGTGTTCATTGCTCATGATGTTTTTGGTAAAATCTCACTCATTAATTCTTCTGAACACGCACACATTGGATTATATCATAACTTTGAAGTCTTGAATAATCACATGAAACTTCATGAATTATATGCTTGTGCTAATCGCCCAAGTGATCAATCCCTAAGTGACCAACAGTCAAGTTAGCTGAAATAAATCTTCATCATGATAGTTGCTGTTAAACATAAAATATAATATATACTTAAAAACAAGTCCTTAGATGAATTCAATATTTTCATAATTGGTTTATGGCATCCTTTGGATAGAATGCCTGCACCTTTAAGTTGTTCTATTATTTATTTTGAATTTTGTGTACAACTCACATAAAGAAAATAAATATTAGTTTAGATGTTCTATGCTTTTTTTTCTTTCTTTTTTTTTTTTTTAAATTTACCAACCTAAGTCTTTTAAGCGAGAGAGATTTTATTATGATATAGACACAGGATTTAAATTCAAGACAGTGGCAGTCTTTTAAGACACTTATTTATTGAATTTTCTAAACTAGAATTTATAATGAATTTTTCTCCATGAATGATTGCTGTTCTTGAAGGGGAAGTCTAAGTCCTAGAGTTGAACTTTTCATCTTTAATTTGATAGAATTTACCAAATTAGGGTAGTCGCTGGTGATTCGAGTTGTAGTTTGCAGCAATGAACGAGTGGAGGCTTGTGAATTTTTTGTTATAGGTGGGTTGGTGGAAGCCGGATTGATTGGGCTAGAGAGATTTCATTGGTAAAATCTTTCCAATGTAATAGACTAGTGTATATATAGGGTTGATGTTTATGCCTGCATTAGGCTTCATACCGCACTTAAGAAGCTGAAGAAAGCACTGAAAGCAAATCCTGAGGCGCCACTGAATAAGGAACGGTTGATGGATGAGAAGGCCATTAAGCGATTTATTAGGAGATATGACGTTGAGCAAATTAGTGTTTCAATATTGGAACGTATGAGGAAGGGTGTAATTAGAAGACCTAAGAAAATTAAAAAAATTTGATGGGTCACAAAATAAATTAGCAAGTAATTATTAATAAAAAAAGTAATTTTACCCCTCATCAATAAATTCTATTGCTCAATACTTACAAAATAAAAATATTTATAAGAAAATATTAATCTAATAAATTTGCCTGCCCTCAACAAAAGGAGCCTCTTGGGAAGATGCCAAGACTGATAATAAATGCAAGTGCCTGTGCTGCTCATTGTTGTGTGCGTAGTTTTAGATGTCGATAATGCGAGTACATAATCATTCACTCATTGCATGAGTACATAGCTGTGTACTTACTGTGTAATCTTATATTTACAGAAAGCAGCGAATACAATATATGTACTCATTAACTCAGCACCAACCCAGTTAATAATTTCTTTCTTTAACGTGACATTTAAAGTCCTAGCTTCAGCGTTCGTGAGTTCGAGGTGCTTAAAATTTTCAGAAGTCGGAAGAATTAATAAGTATTAGTCTTGATAAATTCTTTTCATAGGATTGTATGCAGTTAATCATTGAATTATGTGAAGTTTTTAATGGAATCTTGTGTTTCTTTCTCAGCTCGTTTGAGCTTATTTATAAAGCTGTTATTGTAATTAACAATTTTGTTAGATGTAGGTTTCCGGCTTTTACTAGATTGTCTGAAATATGTAATTTGTTGTTGGCCTTGTTCTTGCTCACTGACTAAAATTTTTATAATTCTGATGTGATATTATCATGTTGATATTGGATCATTACGCATTCTTGTTGTAGTTTTAAAGAGAAAGGACGCTTCTTCTGAGTACTTATTAGATCACGTTTGTGGCCTTTCCCTTCACTGATATATATGCACATCAGACTTTTGTACTATCTTTCATATCTGCATTGAAACTGTGTTTGGAAGTCACAGCTGTTTGGTCTGTTTTTCATTACATAGTGCCTTTCAAAATTTAGTTGCTTGGTCATGTGAGCTTGAAAGAACTCTTAAATTCTCACATTTTCTGGATGAAGACTCTAAAAATAATTACTATTTTAATAAATTGACAGATGAAAGTTTGTGACGAGTTTCATTTGTTATGTGCTCTAAAAAATTGGCCACCCACCTCTCACACTAAGAATATGAATTAAGCTGCCAAATTTTCGTGGCGATGATAGAGATAAGATACTACCAGATATTTCATTTGATGAGGACTTTAGATATGATTCTAGGTTTGCTATAGGCTCAAGCACCTATAGTTAATTATCCTCTCAATCGAGAGAGAACTTTCGACAAGGTCATTAGATCGAATGCATGAGCAAATAGAAGAGATATGGAGTTTAAATTTTAATCTTATGACATTCATTATATTAACTTAAAGCTGATGGTTGGGGAATGATTCGATCTAGATCTCATGGTTCATCCCGCATCGTAGTCCCTAATCTAATTAGTCGAGGAGGTAGTCAACCCAACTTGATCAAGGATCCTTGTGAGCGCCCATTGGTTGCAAGAAAGAAGTCCTCAGACTGGGTGGCATTTTCTAAGGAGATAGGCTTAAGTCACCTGACGATGAGGCTTTTGCTCTATCGTATACCCTATGATTCACTTCTTAGATACGGGGAGCATACATGCTACGATAAGTAATATAATGGTATCATTTGACGTAAACCCCGATCAAAGGACTCATTGTAATTGCATCAAATATAGACATTGGCCAAACCACGCAAGATACACCGATCTTGTCCTTACTAACATAAGATTTATTGAGAGTAATATGATATACACTTGACGACATTGGCTTTTCAAGCTGAGAGTTTTCTTAATTTATCACCTTTAACAAACAAGCTAAGGTGGATTGAATGGAGTTTTCTTTAAGTATTTAAGCATTGAATTTCATTTAACCATTAATAGCTTAAGATACATTAAATTTCACATTTGGATTGATACTCAATTTAAGTTAATTTACTCTAAAATTAAAATCACATTTTGATAAGATTCCTCCCGGTTGAAATCTCTATTCAACATGGCCATCATCGGTTTATGAGTTTGCGATAATTTAATTTATTATTTTAGATCTGTCGACTTTAGTTTAAAAATAGAGGATCATCTATCATTAAATGTAATTAGCTTCTCATATATTTTAAAAGTTGAAATTCTTATAATAATTAGATTTTGTGTTATAACTTACACTGCCCCAAGATCAAACAAGGAATCAACCAAAGATCCTCAAACACTAAGTTTAAGCATTTAGCGTAGATCGGGCCCATGAGGATATTTTATAATTCAAATATATTTTCATTTAATTCCAATTTAGCTCGACAACCTTTTAGACCAAGACTCAATTTCTATGGGGACATGTAGGTATTTATAACTTCGATAATTTCATCTAATTAATGAAATCATTAACTTTAAAAATCATAATTAAAATAAAATTCCTTAATTTTGAATTGAAAGCTCATAATTCATGGAGAATTTAATTTAAAGATCGCTTCTGCTTACTTTAGAAAAAAATTATAGGTAATTTTATCACGTAATTATGTTTATATTTACACTTAAAATGTTGTATCTTTACTTGCATTTTATTTATTCAGAATTTCTAAACTTCAATGGTTATCTTATGCTCATTAACCACTAGATCTTTGCAAATTCAACATTCAAATTTGATATTCGCCATACAAACCGTTGTACTTCCTTTAAGTTTATTTGAATTCAATCTTCTTTTGAATATAAGTCATTATTCAAGAAGAAGTCTCGATCACGCTTACTAATGTTATTTAGTTATAATGAAAACCTCTTATGAATTTTACTTGATTTTCATTTTAGTTTGAAAATAGCACTCAACAAATCCTATGTGTTTTAGTTTCTATTTAGAGCCTTCTTCAATTCTTTTAAAATAGACATTGCAATGTAAGAAGGCAAGTTCTTTGTGAATCCCACTCTAAAGTATGATAGGTCCTATCTCTTTTGAAAATTAGCCTTCTAGCTTCATGTAACCTCCCATAAGTATAACATGAATTTAAAGTTATGTTTGCATTTGACTTATTCTCTTTCAATCATTTTCACACTTGATAGAACATGAGCCACAAAGTTCTATTAATTCTTCTTAGTTAACCATTAACCATTATAGTTTCCTATAGAATGTAAATGATTTATCAAGTTGCCTTCATTCTCCAAGCTTGATTTAAATCATTCTTAATTCACTTAGAATATGTTATAATAATAGCAACTTTTATTGAAAAGATTGTGCATGACCAAACTCATTGGTGAATATGCTAGTCATGTTCTTCATCTTCTTCATGTGAGAGTGATCAAACCCAATTTGACTTTATTTTAAATTTCACACCAAGAGATCAATATATATAACCAAATTTTAAATTTATTACAAATTTCTTATGAGTTTGGAGTTAGCTTCATGTCTCACTTGTATTTTATTTGAACACTTCCATTTGTTTTAATATATAAACTAATGGACTCAGCATCATTCATTATAAACTAAGTGAATGAACTCATTTTTTACTTAGCATATTCTCATATAATATTAATATTTATTAAATTCATTTAAATTTATTTTTAAATTCATTTCTTTAGACTTTATTTTATATTTAACTTAATGTTAAATCATATTTTTTTATTAAGCTCCAAAATTTTGATAAAATTTGGATAACATTTCAAAGATATGTAATATCTAACAATTTTCATCCGTCACACGTGATGGATCTTCAAATCTGCATAAAATAAATACATATACATATACAATCTCCACACATACATTTCTACACATCTTGACATCATATCTTCACAAATTACAGCTTGAAATTATGTTTTATGTTTTGGAGGAAAGGAAGGGAATTGACATGGGAAGAATTCAGATTTTCAGGTTCGCCGAAATCTAAATTCATATTTTTAGGTTTGATTTCGGATTTCAAATTTGCTGAAATTTCGATTTCAGATTTCAAGTTTGCTGAAATTTCGATTTCAGATCTCAAGTTTGCTGAAATCGATTTCAGATCTCAAGTTTGCTGAAATCGATTGGATTTCGTGTGGGATTAGCAGGCAAGAAAAGGTTTTGAATGCAGGTAGAGGTTGGAGGCTTGCGGTTTTGCTGGAGTAATAAGCCACGAAAGACGGAAGGAAAGAAATGGGAAAGTGCCAGAGACCGAGAGGAACCGTATGATGACAAAGTTGCCTCTCGGCAGCCGCCGTTTGTGAGAGATAGAGGTCGGAGAAGGAGTTAGGGCTCACGGTTTGAGGGGATGTGAGTTGCTTATGAAGGGAAACCGAGAGAATAGGATGAGCTGCGATGAGGTTTGCTAAACGAAAACTAGGGAGAAGACAGAGCAAGATGCCGGAGAGAAAAGAGAAAAGATAATAAAGAAATGAAGTAGGAATTGAGAGAGGCTTACAGTGAATTGTGTTCGATGATGTGTGGAGATGGAAGCACAAGAGAAGAGGGAGATGGGAGATTGTTCACTGTGGTTTCCTTACGATACTTGTGGTTGAGGGAGAAGGGATGGAACGAGCGGTTCCTTGTGATTGAGGAGATCGAACTGAGAAAGGATGCTTGCGGTTCCTTGCGGTGAGGGAGATCAAACCAAGAAAGGATGCTTGCGGTTCCTTGCGGTTGAGGGAGACGATCGTGCGTGTGTAAAGAGAGAAAACCGAGCGAGGGTGGGATCGTACAGTTCTCGTGCGGTTGAGGGAGTCGGACAAAGAGGGAGAAGAGAGGAAGCCGAGGCTTCCCTATCGGGCCTCGTGTGATAAAGAGGATTGGGGCTTTCAGTTGAGAACGAATCGAGAGGGAACCGTGAGGGATCGTGCTTGTGAGCAGCGCCCGGTTTTTTCTTTTCTTTTTTTTTTTTTTTTTGTTATGTTATTATACATACATACATATATATATATATATATATATATATATATATATATATATATATATATATATATATATATATATATATATATATATATATATATTATTTTGTACTTAGAGTTCCTCTCTTTTTTATTTTCATTTTTCATTTTTTTATTCCTAGAAATGAAATAATAATAATGATCAATAAATCCTAACAAATATGATACACATATGACGTGAATCATATTTTTTGTGAGCTAATTAACCTCATTGATTTTTTTTTGTATTGGTGATTCTTCTCACTTTTTTTTTTTGATATTTTGTTTGTTCCCTTTTTTTTTACTGCTTCTTAGTGCAGCTTGTTATTTTCTTCATACTTATGTTTTATCATGCGATCACTTATGCTCTTATATGCATTGTCTGATTATTTTATAGGAGGATGTTCGGTTGGAGGAGATTTGATGACTTGTCATGTAGTGAGCCTAAGAAGGCTATTTTATTGGTTGTAGATTGATAGACATGATCCTGTAGATGTTGATATCAAGAATAGGATTAAGGACATGAGGATGTAATTTTACCGTGGTTTCTTTACACAATCCTTTATACTTCTCGACTGATTTCGCACTCTTTTGCTCTTGTGGATCTCACATTGGGTGAGTACTATTAAGCGAAATAAGGGACTATAATCCTCGGATGACATAGTAGCTCAGCTTATGAAATTATGATATTTTGTAGCCTACTTCGACATCATTGAGCAAACGACGCTAGACTTGAGCCATCGTCAATTACAATCAAGCTCGTTAGACTTGCTTTAAGATTCATCCAAGAAGATTTCTAATCTTCCACATGGATATGTCACATGGGTTAGTACATCTTGCAAGCACGAGACACTTTACAAACAACCGGTATTTATGAGACAAGATATGTGTATATATTTGATTTTGTGATTTTCCCCTACTTGGGCTTATAGAGTTGTGGAGTTTTGATATACGAGCATAGCCAAGAGTTGATAATTATGCTTTGGGACTTGTAAGTTATATCAAGCCTCCCAATATTTGGATGTCGCTACAGGAGTGTGTTCCTCCGACGAAGAGTTATTCCATAAACCTTGATGATATCAATCGACAAGGTAGTTAGCCATGCCACTAGTTATATTGATCTTTTGAGTCACTATCACAAACCTTCGTGACTGGATATCCTAGCATTCAGCTACACTTCCAGTGAGTACATGGATTCAAAGTTTCAGAGAGCGACTTTGTCCGAGGGAGTCAGACTACATAATCCTTTTGGATTGGGAGTGTCGATGCTAATAGTTTGTCCGAGGATCTTGTTGAACCTTCTTTACTAGTTTGACACACATCTCTAACTATATGGACTTGAGTGAGGACTTATTTTAGGGTTCATACCGGCTTTGCATCTTTGTGCTCCCATTATAAAGAGGTTTATGCGTATTCTATTAGCCCATCGATTTTATGAGGTGAGCGATCTCATTAGCTCCAATAGTACTAGAGTTTATAGAGTTCTTGGGGTGATTTGAGGTAGATTCATTGGATAGATGCGATGTTACGTTACCTTAACATTATTATGCTCGGATTCACCTTCACATATATGGTGCTTTTGCTTATTTTGAATGTTCAACATACTTTTTAGAGCGAGGATAGCCCACAATTATTCAAGTACAAGCATTAGCTATCTTTAAGAGGGATCATATACGCTTATTCTTCTTTGCATTGCACTTAGTCGTGAATCGATTCCTAGTCCACCACCGGATATAGTTGGTTTGCCACCTAATTTGATAGAGGATGACCTTACTAACGGATTCGATGAGAGTGGTAGAGCTTCACTACTTTGTAGTCAACGCATACGAGAGTGGCAGTACTTTTTCAACATACCATCACTTGTGTTATAGTTTGGTCTTAGTTATCATTGAGGGCTATCGCCCCAATCATGTTGCAGCTTTGAGTTTTCTTAGTTTACAACTCATGATGGCCACCATTCATCCCAGGATAGTAGATGTCGAAGACTAGGATAGTGCCCCTCGACATGCTACTATGTCGCTTCTATAGTTTGGCTACATTTACGAGGCTTGGTACTAGCTCATTTTCGATAGTTCCTCCACAAAGTCACACGAGGTCGTTATACTCATCTCATTTGGGTACGACTATCTTTTAGTCTTTTATTGGAGTGTGGCATGAAGAGATATGAGCAGAGTGTCCTTGGGAGTTTCTCGTCGAGGACCCATCGATCACCACCCAGGAGAGAGAGTAGAGTTATAATCACTATCTTTCTCTTTTCAATACTTTTGTCATCTCTCTTTGTTATATCATTAAGATATATTTAGCGTGTCTAATATTTTAATTTGAGAGATGTAGCAGCAATTGACGTAGTACAAATTTATACCGAGGTTAGAGCTAGGGATTACTCCTAGCTATACTAAGGTTCCTTCACCAAATTAAAGACGTAGTACAATCAACCCATGAGCTGTTTGAGCTTTGATTGTTCCATTGTCTTCTCTCCACGACTTGACTTCGATGAGGTGCCACTGCTTAGTACTAGATATGCCGGAGGACTTTAGAGTTGGGTCATGCTCGATACTACCAATTAAATTTTGCTACTTATTTTATAGTCACTTCTCCTATTGAACCTTACTATCCATCCCGAGAGACTTCGAGATGAGAAACCTTGGTGTGGACTTTCTGAGCGATATAGCCGGAGCTTGATTGTGAAGGTCGGTGACTATGCCACTCATGATACAATGATTCACCGATTTATTTTTTTATTTTATTCACACTTCTTTATATTTACCGCTTTATCTTATACTAATTATTTTTGTTCATTCTTTGCGTTGCGATAGGTAAAGTTATGAGATCTATCACCGATATCCATCTACACCAGATCCACGCGATAGTGGTAAGTAAGATTACAACTTGATGTTTTTAAGGGATGTGATTTTAGGCTTACTGACTCACCGTGAGTCACTAGATCGCTTCACATCATAACACTATTCTCGGATCTTCTTGCTTGAACGGCTTGGAGGAGCGTTCTCGTGGGAGGCTCTTTATAGATGCGAGTTTTGATCCACCGGATAAAGTCACTCAAGATCCCCAGACTTCACTAGTAGAGCTTCAAGAGGCTCCATAAGGAGGTGGTTGAACTAGCACATAATGAGTTTGAGGAGAGTGGTGAGGTTCTATGACACTACCATCGTGGATCGATGATGACTTACTCTAGACAAATTGACTACCGTGATTATGGAGTTATGGTGGGATCTCATGAGTGCGATATCCCAAGTCGGACTTGTAGCTAAGCAGATGGGATCTCAAGCTATATAAGCAACACTCATGGATACGCCACCCAGCTATCTGATTGCTTGACTAGAGTTGTAGACTTTACATACGAGAGCGAGCATCCTCTTGGCGCTTATTTTGGCATACCGGAGCTTCAATCTAAGCTTCCATGATGTACATTTTCTCTTTTTTTCTTTTATCACCATATGTATTATCTTGTTGTATTAGTGGAAAATCAACATTCTGTCTTCCCCCCCTTTTTTTGTGCTACGCTTATGACTTCATATCTTCATGTTTGTGTATCTATGGTGAAAATTATTTTTACCTTCATCCATCCTTTTGAAGAGGATAAATGAAAATAAAATATACTTTTTAGGGACACCATATATAGACATATATTCTTATTAGTGGACGTGATTAATGAGAGGTACTATTTCAAGATAGAAGTCACCCTATAATGGACCTAATCATCTCAATAAGGACTCTAAGGATAATGGGTGCAAAATGTACCGAGATTCTTCTTCTATTTTATATAGAAAAGTAAAGTAGGGTTTATTTTAAACTATGTTCATTAAGTTCGCAGGCAAGCCCCATAGTTAATTACATCCCAAGAAGGGGGATTCCTTAGAATACTCTTGATTAAGATAAATGATCATTGTCTCCAAAGATTTCAATAGGACTATCAATTGATTAGTTTATTTTGGCAAATCAAGTGGGATCGATCAAATGGAGGGAGTTCTTATCAAAGCTAAATGGAGGTGAGTAGGGGATATTTAGGATACTAGAAGCCTTATAAACATCCCAAACTATCTTATGGTTGGGCTTTACATTTTAAAATTGAATAACTTATTTGAGTTGAATTTATTAGAAGTTTAGTATAATTTCACAATACAAGGTTATAGAAATGCTTAAGAGATGAGGATTTATGCTTATGGCCTATAGAAGGAGAAGAAACCCTAACCTAAGTCTAGGAGCTTTGACGAGGGCCAAAAGTACAACCTAAATCTAAGGCAAAAATGGGTATTCGGTTTGCCATAAGAGAGGACAAACCAATATCCTTGGACTTACAACCGCTGGGGGTAGCTACCAACTAACTTCTATAATTTTAAATTCATATAGGCAAGTCATATATTTATGCAAGATAGTTAGGCTATTATTTATTTTAGAAAGAGACTAAGTCCTTAAACTCACTCCCGAGAGACTAGATCATGTAATGAAAATGACCTAGATCTAATGCAAAATATATTACATTTTACTTTCATTTTGGATAATCATTTATCTCGCTTGTAGGATTCATATGCCTAATGCATGAGAAATAAGATTAAAAAAATAGCTAAAAGGGGAGGTGTGTTTCCACCATTGCTCTCAGGTCAAGCCAAATTCTTTGGCAAAGGTGGAAGCCCTCCAATCAAGAGTGAAATAATATGTTTTCATGCATGATATTAGAAAAGAAATGCTCATCTAGCTAAGGGTTAATTTTATCTTGATTTAACTTAGGCTTTAAATGAGGCTATGAGTTGTTTGTTTTAATTTTGAGTTATTTAATTTAGTAGAAGATTTATTTTTCCTAAGAGCCTAATCGCCATCCCGCCATACATCAAAGCAACAAAGAAACTAGAAAATATGCCATTTCTAATGCTAAAGCTAAACAAAATATCAAATATTTTATAAAGCTAACGAAAAGAATAAAAGGCCAAGTGGGCATGACCTCACAATCCAAAAATTGGCGAGCTACCCTTATACAACCTAGATGACAAATAAATTAGTTACAATTAAGCAAGGAATTCATGTTTTGGGGTCTTCATTCTTCTTTTCTTCTTTGGTTCTTTTTTTTTTGATGGTTGGAATGTGGATACTCCAAAGGCTTCACCGGTACATAAGAAGTGATATTATAACCAATGCTCATCCAAATCCCACGTAACAATCATTCTAAAATCCTAATTGGAAAAGTACATGAAAAGAGAAAAGAGTAAATCTAACTAAAACTTGCAAAATAAAGATTAGCTAAACAAACCACACATTCCCAAGCATGTATATAAACAAATTAGACTTAGCACCCACATATAGGTAACTAAGTCCACCGCCTATTTTGGATTATGTTTAGGGTATAAGCAACATGCACAAGAAAAGTAGTTATATTTTTATTAGAGTGCTCCTTAAGCACAATCCTCATAGAAGATAATGATTAGAATAAATCATGCTACCATTCATTCTATGCACATACACCCTAACATCCGACTAAAATATCACATCATAAAATAAATACAAACATCAAACCATGCACCACCCCTAACATAGGACTAGAAGTGGTGACTTAGCCCAATGTGGTGCCATGTAAGGTTTGTGTGGTATGCTTAGCTGCTTTAAGGTTAGGATTTTCTAAGTGTAAAAAAGGTTAAACTTAGAAGGGTGGTCATATTTAAGTTTTAAATTGATACGGGTTAATTTTATTTGATGATTTGATTTGGTTTGAATGAACCTACTTAATTTCTAAAGGTTGTAAAGAGAGGAAAAGAGAAGAGAATTTCTTCTTTCCTCCCTACCTTAAGTGATTTCTAAGGTAGATTCGTTAATGATTTTCTTTTTAGTGAATATTTTATTATGTATTTTAATTAATCCTAAGTTTAGATTTTCTAAGCAAACCTATTCAAAAGAAAAAGGTATTTCAAGATTAAGTAATGTGAATTACTTTCACAAAACACATAATATTTTATTTTTTCCCACATGTGTATCATGCACATGAATGAATCCTAAGCATATCTATACATGCGATGCAAGTATTTAGCACACCTTAATAATGAATGCTAAGAGAGGTTGCTTAAGAAAATTTGGAATGTTTCATGTATGCATGATTTTGTTAAGTAAGAAAGCCCATTTTTCATATGCACATTTAAAGTATAAAATACATAAGTGAGTATGATGCCATTGTTAGCACCAAGGGTGTAAGGTACAAGACGCATACTTAGGGCTATTTAAAGCCTCGCAATCCTAGGGTTGTACTAATATACCATATTTCATAAATACATGTGTACAAAAAAGCAATGCATTGAAAGAGAATCAAAAAAGTTTATGTTTGTTTGTTTGATTTGGTTATTTATTTTATATATGTGATGTGGAATTTCTCCTTGAGTCATGACATAGGAGTGTATAGGAATGGAATTTCAAACAAGTGTCATGTCCTTTTCAAATGGACTATACACTTTGAAAATCCTACACAAACCTATGTTAAGAAAGAGAAAAAAGTCACATAACAAATTTTATTCTATTCACATGCATGCTCATAAGTACTTATAGATAGCATACTTTTCATTTGTAATGTTTGGTTTATAAGTTTTGAAAATAGTTTTGGATTTAGAGTGATAATAGCCATTCATATCTTACTTTAGCCAAAACATGCAATTTGACATAAAAAGAAATTTTTTATTTTAATTTTATTTTCAAAATACATGAATGCATGATTTTCATTTGTCATACACATTTAGCATGCTAAAAGAAATAAAATGATGTAAGTATGTAATTTCATTTACTATAATAAATTTTAAAGACAATATTATGAAGTGGGATCATTTAAAGAGAATCAAAAGTTGTTTAAAGAGACTTTCATTTCATTTTGAGTTTGATTTGAATTAGAAAAGTGTGAGAATGTTTATTGGTCTTAACCCATTCCCACATGTGTATATAGTTTTAGTTTAATTTTAGGTGATTAGATTAATTTTATGTTTTGGTTAGGTTAAGGTGTAGATTAAGTTCATTAATTACACCTTACCTATACCACTTTAACATATTTAATCAAATAATTATGAGCCAATGTATGATATAAAACCACAAGAAATTTAAATCAATGCATCCTAGGAAAGAAAGGTACTTAATGCAATTGCTTCACAATTAATGATTAATTAAGCTAAAGGGTTTAATTTAAGTACATAACCCTTCTCACACAAATGGGTAGTATGATTTTCTTAAGTTATTTAGGTTATTAAACAACTAAGCATCTACCCAAGAAGGATTGAATAAGTTCTGAAATGTTTTGAAAATTTTATCAAGTCAATTAAGTAGGTCATTAGTGGATTAGCCCTTAATTAAATTTAGATTAATGTAAAGGGGTTTAGGGAATGACTTGGGAAAATACCCCAAACTCATTCCATAAACCACCTCTTCACTTAAACAAAGTTTAATTAACTTAATCAAGAAATTAGACCATTGTTCATATGCTTAATTAAGCTTAATTATATTAAAAGAGTGATTAGGGGTCATTAATTAATTTTCTAATTAACTCATTAATAAATTCCAAGAAAATTAGGAGTAAGTCATCCCACTAAGCATGCAGAAGTTTGGAATTAATTATTGAAGTGATTAGGGAGTAATTAGAATTATTAAATTTTCAAATAAATCCTAATTAATGAAAATCTACTATTTAAATTTAATTAGAAATAATTTTATTGGATTCTCCTCTAAATTATCTTTAAGATGAACAGTTAGTATTTTTAGATTTCCTACAATTGGTTATGAATTTAGGAAGTTTTAAATTTTGATTTTTATGAAGTTTGTTAATTTATTTTATTAAAATAAATTATTTGACACTTAAAATTCAATACTTTTTATTCCAAAGGTCCTTTTGAAAAACATTTTATAGTAGGTATATTTTAACTTTAGTTTTAATCTCTAAAAATTTTAACTTAATTTGACATGTATTTTAGTTTAATTAAGAGAATTTTATTTTTACTAAAACTCAAACTCAAAATATTAGTAAAATTTGTGGATTTTGGGTTTGTTGAATTCCTCTAAATTCTAACGATTATTTGCAATTTTGCATTAAGTATTTTATTTTTTATAATTTTTTCAAGTTTTAGATGATTTAATTAACATTTTAAATTAGAAAAATATGATTTTCCTACTTGTCAAAGATCGCGCATTGGATGCTGGCCACGCGCTATGCGCACCACGCATTGGCTCGTGATGTCACGCCGAATTAGGCGTGAATCATCAACAGGGTGAGAGATGCGAGGTTCAACCGGATTGTCCAATCGTCATCGAACCGTCCCATATCAAATCGTAATCGCCGATCGCGGTGAACCGCAGATCGATGGTCCGATCGCATCGTTTATCGAAGGCCCGGATCGGCGATCCACACGCCATCCGAGCCGATCCATGAACCGGATCGAATCGCTACTACCCGCCGTGATGACTAGTAAATGTTTTGGGAAAATGAGATTATAAATGAAACTTGTCCAAATGGACTCATTTTCATGTTGATTCATACTAAAAAATTCTATTTTCTAATGATTTAAAATAAAAATACAAGATTATCTAAGGTAAATTCCTAAAATTGCATGATAAACCGTTACAAATGAAGGATCTGGTTTTTTTGAAAGTTACCTCACCGGGGATGATTTTTTTGGTGGTGATGACTTATGCAAGTTGAACAAAGGAAGAGGCCTTGTATGAGCTTGGATCTTCTCCTTCACGCCAAAATGAGGTTTCACCTGATCTCCATTTCTTTGTCAAATTAACTTAGTTTGGAGTATTTCTCCAAAATGAAGTGGGGTTATTGCTAATGGGTTTAAAAGCTCTAGAAGAGGGAGAATGAGAGGAATGGGTGAATTCTTCACCTCTTATGCCTTAAAAAAAGTGAATGAAAATATCACTTTTCTTTGAATTTTAGCTCCAAACTCATGTAATTTAGCTAGGGTTGGGAATGGAAAAGAATCATCCTGTGGCTCACTTTGATTGGCTAAGACATAGAAAGTGGGCCATGAAGGACAAATTGGTGTCCTAGCCAAGGGAGGTGAGATTCCTTCATGCCAAGTGTTCCAATGGGAGAGGTGAGGTGATTTCACCTCCCCATGAGTCATGGCTGCCCCAACCACTCCTTGGGTTAGAAAATCAATGTCCTTGGTGCCTATATAGACTAATGGATGAGTACCAAGTGGCCAAAGAAGAGAAATGATCACTTGGGCAAGTGTCTTTTCTCATGGGATGCCCTTGACCTAAGGGAAAAGTGGTAATTTGACATTGAATTTGATTTGAGCAGATTTGAAATGGGTCAAAAGTAAGTTGGACCAAATTTCATGTCATTTGAAGTTCATTTGGTTTAATTTGGTTAATTTGACCTTTGGGTCAAATTGGGTCAAAATAGAGACAAATTGGTCAAATTGGGTCAAACCAAGAGTTGGGTCAAGTTCAAATGACTATTTGGAGTATATTGGTTCAATTGGTTTCAATTAATTTAGTTTAATTTGGATTTTGGCCAATTTGATTTTTAGGTCAATTTGGGCTAAGTTTTGACCCAATTGATCAAATTGGCTTGAATCATGGTTTGATTAGGGTTGATCATTTGAAATATATTGTAGGCTTTGATTTTAATCAATTTTAGTTTGATTTGATTTTGAATTTGTTTGACATTTTAGGTCAAGTTGGGTTCATGGTCAATTGGACTAGAAATCTAGTTGGCCAATTAGTCAAATTTGGTTTAATAAGGCTTTGGTCAAGTTCAATAATCAGTTTGAAGTATACTTGAGCCATTGGTTGCAATCAATTTGGTTTAGTAATTTGGGTAGTTTGGGTTCATATGGGTTAAAGGGTTGACTTGGTCAAGCTAATTGAAGTTTGATCCAATTCATAACAATTGATTAAATGATAATCAACAAACATGACATGAAGTTTTGATTGGCTTAACTCACTTTGATTTGAATTAAATTGGATTTTGATTCATGTAGGTCAAATTGGCCACTTTGGGTCAAATGAGCCAATTGGGTTTAGTTGGTTGATCAAGGCTTGATTCAAGCTTGATTGAACTCATATATGGACTTGTGATAAAATATAAATCCATTTATAAGTGATTTGGAGTCAAATAGGTTTTGATTCATTTGATAATTTCAAGTCAATGAATATGGGTTTGACTTGTTAGTTTGATTTTGATTTGATGATTAAAATTTGTGTTTATATTTGGATTCATGATTGAAGGATTGATTCAATCATGAAGAAAAATCAAGTTTGGCTTGATTTGAGTTTGATTTGGCTAAGTTCAAGAATTTGACTTGAAAAGTAGGTTGGATTTTGGTTGATTTGGGTTTGAGTTTTAAATTTAGTTTTGGTTATTTGAATTTATATTTCATTTATATTTGGGAATCTAAATGAGAATATAAATGGGTTATGAGAAAATTTCTTGAATTTGAATTGATTTGGATTTGATTTTAAGTCCATAAGATAGAATCAAAGGGCTTAGGAAATATTTTGGAATTTGACTTTGGATATGTATTTCAATCAAGGGTTTCAATTATTTGAAATTGATTCATGATTTGAGAAAATCCATTGAAATTGGTTCAAGGTTTGATTGAGTTGAAGTTGATGAGTTTGAAGTTTAGCTTGGATTTGGAGTTTGAATTGAAAGAGGAAGTGAAGATTTGGTTCAGCTATGATGAACTTTTTCTAACAGGCATGACCTATTCCTATGGCCAACTCTTCTAAGTCTTTAAGGTTAGTTGAGTGCTCCACTCACTAGAAGTGTCTTAAGAATAAGAAACTCTTAGTGTCTAAGATAAGTCTTATGTCTAAGATGGAAAGGTTGCTCATTCAAAAAAAAATGAGGTCAACAAAGGGCGCCCAATAGGTGTGGTGTGACTAACAAGGTACACGCACGTATTGGTGTTCAAAATGATCAACAACACACAAAAACAATGTAAATTAACCCAAGGTGTAGATGGAATCTAGAGCTTAGTTCATTTATGTCACCAAAGACATAAGAAGTGAAGGAGGAATCAAGTGAATGAGTATGTGAACCTTCCATGGGAAAAGGTTCAAGTCATAAGGGATGAGGGATTTGATTTAAGTCTCACTAGGGAGAAATTGATTTGATTTTTTTAATTTATTTTGATTATTTTGATTTTTGATTTGATTGGATTTGTTTGTATTGTTTGACCAAGGGATGGTTGAATTTGTTCTAGATTTTTTTGGATTTTTTTAATATGGGCCCTATTGTGATGGATCGATGGTAGGAGCCATGACCTAACTGGATTTACCAAGGGTAGTCTACCAAACACATAGTAGGATTGGCCAACCAAAGGGGATGATTTTTCTGAGACCAAGAAGAAAGCATAAACTTACATCCTCCAACATAGGATCAATGATCATTTGCAGATTGAACTAACCAAAGAGATAGAATGCCTCTTGGGACTGAGCTCAAAGATAGTCAATTTCATTTTTAGTTATTTTGATGGATCCTCAATGGTGCATCAAGGTCGTGGTCCTTGGCTAAGATTTACCAATCCAAAGAGAATAGTCTACCAACCATAAGGTGGGACTAACAAGAGGATTCTTTCAGTGCAAAAGGTAGAAGAAAGCACGATGGCTCACATCTTCCAAAATAAGGAACCATTGGTCGGCTTTGGGCAACAAATCGAACTGATCTATATTGAGTGAATGCCATTGGGGACTAGATCATGGATAGTCAATTAATTTCATTTTTTTTATTTTTTAATTTGATCATTTGTGATGGACCACTAAGAAGAGCTATATTAGACTTATCTTGAACCAAACCAAACTTCGAAGATAGAAGAACTATCCACCAAAGGAGTGCCTTTCAATTTACAATGATCAATTGCTTGGGACCGACATCCAAAAAAGTCCTGGGTGGTATAAGTTGCTTGGGCAACAACTAAATAACTGATTATTGAGTGAATGTCACCGGGGACTTAGATCCAAAGATAGTAAAGATTAATTTCATTTTGTTTTGATTTGATGGATTTCATTGGTTTGTGATGGATCACAAGAAAAACTTATATTATAGACCTATCTATTTATGAACCAAAGGGAGTAGATTCTCGATGGAAGAACTATCCACCAAAGGAGTTCCTTTCGGTTTGCAATGATCAATTTAAGGCAAGAAATCTCAAGGACACATCTTCCACTATAAAAGATTACTAGATGATCGGTTGCTTTGGGCAACAAATCGACCTGTTTGCTGCCATTTAGAAGAATGCCATAATCTTACATCTTCCAAAGAGTGATTATGTGGTAACCTACTTGTGGAAAAATAGATTGAACCCGCCTAAGGGAGACTGGAGTGAGTACCGACCCGATTTATCTCAACTCAAGTGCAATTCTATAGAGTTCTACTAACACCGAGATGAGATGCCTGGGGAAAGGGGCCCTTTGGGCTTGAATTTTAATCCATAAGTGAATTAATTAATTTAATTTGTTTATTTGTTTATCATGGACCCTGTTAGTTTAAGGATCAAACGAGAAGGAGCTTATATCGCCCAAACCTATCTCATTTATTGAACCAAGAGAGAAGCTATTCACAACAAATTCTCCAACCATAAGGGTATACCAGGGGGAGACTCCCAATCCAAGAGTAACTGGTAGTCTAAATGGGGTAGAGTCACATGTGATCCAAATAGAATTTGGAGAGGGGTCCAAGGGCTTAATCCAAAATCGGAGAAGATGACATGGCTCATATATCAAATAGGTATGGCCAACTCAAGGAGAAAGAGTGAGGACTCACATCTACCAAGAGTGGTGTATCCACCGTGAGTATCGAAGCAAACATCAACCAACCTAAGGTGCCCATTTACCCTAGAAGAAAGCTCGAGGACTTACATCCTCCTATAAACCGATTCTGGATAGTTTATCTTCGCCGACAAGGTGCCACACCTAGGGCAACTACTAAGTGAATGCCACTAGGGGACTTATCGACTCAAATGTAGTAAGAGAAAAGAAGCCTCTGGGTACTTATCCTAAACCTCAATATATCGACCTAGTTAGATCATGATGATTAGTTCAAATAGAAAGCTTGGGGACTCACATCCTCTTAAACAAAATAAACATAAGGTTGCTTACTAGCTTGGGAGTGAAGCTTACCATACTAACAAGGCACTCGTTGGTTTATAATGGTCAAGTTAGGAAGAAAGCATGGGGCCTCACATCTTCTAAGTGGCCACTAGGGTGACATACTAGCAGGGTAGATGATGAGAGAGTGCCTAATGAGTGAGTGCCATAGGGCTTGCTCCCACATCAAAGTAGCAAGATAAAAGATATGTGTTTATTTTTATGTTTGTGTTAAAGGGAATAAGATACCTCTTGGTTCTCTTACACCTAAAAAACATGTTAAGGATGAAATGGTGCCACAGATGGCTAGGTTCCCACTAAGAAAGGCTCGAGTTCTCTTAACTTAGTTTGCTAATCAAAATAAGATGCTTCTGGGCCTCTCACACCTATTCTAGTAGCTAGGGAATGTGTTCATGTTGTGAAGAAGGATAGGATGCCTCTTGGGTTCTCTTACACCTAACCTAAACACGTCGGTAGATTCACAAGATAAACAACACTTGGATGAAGAGAAGATTTTGAATTGGAATGGAATTTTTTGTTGATTGATAGAATTATTTTCAAACATGAATTTTTTTATAATATTTCTTTAAATAGAGCCCATTAATTGGAAGCATCGGTGTTCCCCTTTATAATAAATAAGTCGATAAGATCCTCCTGGTAGGCCTTATCTATGACAGGGCCTTCCCAAGTGGGTTCAAACATGCCTCCCATCTTCGATGGGAAATAATGGTCTCCTTAGGACTAACACAAGTTCTCCTACTTGGAAAGACCTAGGGTGGACCTTGAGCTTGAATAATTTTAGCCTTGTACAACTCGAGGTTCTAGACTGCAGGGCAACACTTTTCAAACCTTCGAGCTCTTCTAACCAACTTTGCATTCTCCTCAGTAGTGATCTTACTAATGCAATCCTTAGTGATGGGAGTTGAACTTAAAGGTAGAATAACTTGCCCATACAAAGGAAAATGGGGTAGAATGAGTTGGAGTTCGATGTGGTGCGTAGGCCTACAAGTATTCAACTAATTGCTCATTCCACTACCGCTTGTTGTCATCAAGAGTCTTCTTTAGTATTTGGATGAGAGTTTTGTTGAATGCTAAGCCATTTGCTTGGTAGTAGATGGTAGAGTATCTCCAATCCATACCATGTCTTCTAGCAAAAGTTGATCTTGGTGCTTTTGACCATTATCGAATATAATTCGAGGCACCCCAAATCTATACATGGTTCCTAAAAAACTAAAGCACATGTCGATTCTCTGGGATTGCGCCCACTTGAAAAAGTGGTGGCAACTAATATGAACCGATGACACATGGAAGAAGGAGGTTGATCGACCCACAGGGTACCAACACTAATGGCCATGAGGCTAGTGTAGTGTGGTGTAGAATGTTGGGTGGTGGAGGACCATGCACCGACACCATGGCATCTCCTAGCTACATCCATGCGTAATCATCAAGACTAGTAGTATCCTAGTCTCTTAATCTTTATCTTCATCTTTGACTGATTGATGTGCTCCATAGACTGAATGTACCTCGCCAATGCCATGAGCTGTGTTTATCTAAACAACATAACCATATTTGATCAAAGCCATCTGCATACCAACAAGAGAGCTACCTATTTCACCCGATGGGCTTGTGACTTCTCTTGAGGTAGTTTTCTTCAAATAGTCTCTAAATGGTTGCCTCCAATCTAGCTCCTTATCTTTATAGGAAACAACAACCTCCCCTTCAAGAGAAAGTCTCTCAATGAGTTCAACATCAATAAGGGATAAGACTTGTCTATTTTGGACTTTTCTTGGAATGGACTCATCTTCTAGACATGCCAATTCTTTGACAAAGCATCCGCTACTCTAGTTCTCAACCTTTATAGATGTTGACTGAGATTAAATACCATGGTATACTGGTAATGATGAAGCTTGGGTTTGAGAACCTTGAGTTTGGCAATGATTGATGAGAATCCCAAAGATGTTGATGCTCTTGACACAATGTGATAGCTAACTCTAGATCGAATCAAAGCCTCATACTAGGTTTCATTGTTGGTGTGGAAAAATATGAGAATCTAATCACATCACAGAGTTAGAGAACTATTCCAACCCCGCCTTTCTTGAAGAGTAGATGGTACTTCCCTTTATGAAAAGAAGTTGCACCATCAAAATACATCTGGTGATTTTAACCTCCTAAGTTCATGATTTGTTCATCGTGAGATCATCACTAAGCGAGAAGAAGGGGGGTGCTACTAAGAAATCTACTTCTTGTCCTTTATCGCATGGAGGGTAATGTGATATCAAACAAGAGAATCATGAACCATCATGCCAACCATCCGTTAGCATTGGCCATGTCAGATACCGCAGGATTAGTTATGGAAATTAAGTTCACCTTATAAAAAAGAAATAGTCGTATTTATTGGGATGCAAAGATTAAAGCTAGGCAATGTTTCTCTATAAGTGGATAGTTCTAGAATCATAATGATGATGAGGTAGTAAGAGCACTCTCCTTCCTTCATCATTGGCTTGGGCCAACAAAGCACCGAGAGAGTCATCCAATGCAATGTAGAGGATGAGTGGCCGCCCTGAGGCCTAGAACTGTGGCTTCACCAAATACTACTTGATATCTTCAAAGGCATCGACACTTGTCATACCACTTGAACTTGGCATCCTTTTGACAAGTTGAGAATGGCTTGCATCTCCCAATAAGTTGGAAATAAAGCATCTTAGATATGCCAACCATCCTTAGAAAGATTTGAGTTGAGTTAAACTCTAGAGGTGACATTCTTAGATAGCTTGATCATTTCGATTTATTTCTATTCCTAGTCGGACAACAAACCCAAGGAATTTTCTTGAAGCTACTCAATGCACACTTTGGGGATTCATTTGAGGTTGTATTATCTTAACTATTTGAAAATTACTCTCAAGTCAAAGAGATGGTCTTCCTTTTCCTTGCTTTTAACTACTAGATCAACAACATATCATGAACATGATGATGGATGAGTTCATTGAAGATCAGTCATGGCTCATTAATATGTAGTAGCATTTTTTAATGCCAAAGGCTATAATAATAGATTCCTATAAGGATTAGAAAAGTAGTGTTTCTTTCATCCTTGGGGCCATCTTGATTTTTTATACCGATGATCCATCCATAAAGGAGAAAATTGAATGAGATGAGGCATGTCCAACATTAATTCGTATTTGAATTGGAAACTCATCCTTAGGATATGCCTTATTTAAGTCCCCAAATCGATATGCAAATTTGGTCATTCTTCTTCTTAACTGATAATGATGGTTAACCATGTAGGCATTTTTCTTCCCCGATAAAACTAGCATTGATCAATTTCTAGACTTCAAAATGACCGTTGTTCAATTTATAATTACATGCCTATGAGCTTGCTTGATAGGGTTAGCGTTAAGAACTATTGCTAGTTTGTGGACTACTGTTAGAGATAATCGGGCATCTCTTTATAACTCCATGCAAAACAATCCTTAAACTCAATCAATAGCCTAACTAAGTCATTTGTTTCTTCTTCATTCAACAATGAACCATGATGACAAGCATGGATTTTCTTTTGTCCCTAGGTTGATTTCTTTAAGCTTTTCAATTGTTGAATGAATCTCCTCTTCAAATTCTAGTGGTGCATCCTTGATTTGGTGATCATCTAGATCATCCGAGGTTTCTAGTCACACATCCTCATAAGAGTTGGTTGGTGTGAAAAGAACCTATCGACTCTAGATGGTTGGTGATAACTAAGTAGTCATCATCATCATCGATTGGACTCTCATCAATCTAGGCCGCTCTTGATTGTGCTTCCCTACCTATATTATTCCATAACTTCTCAAAATACTGACCTATGCTTGGACCATGTATGAGGGACCAAACCTTTCAGATAAGATTATGAACACAAGGCAGTAAAAGTAAAATGGTAATTCTATTAAATCTTGAATTCTCCTCAAGTTCTACATCAACTTTAGGACTTGAGGACGATGATCTTAAAATAATCTTTTAGCTTACCTAAATCTTCAACTTTTTTTTGGGGTGAAAGTGAGGTTAGAGCTAAGGTTCCTAACCGCCTCGATAGTTTTACATGCATCGATTCTAATACTTTGCTTTGAGGCCCGGTCTTCATCATCGTCCGCTGAGTGTCACCTCCAATGAAACTCACCGAGAGGGGTTGGCGGTATGTTAATCAATCTCATCCTCCAAATTGGATTCCAAGTCTATTTGAATAGTAGGGTACTCCAATGAATTGAACATAACCCCATGGCCAACCAGGGTCTTCCACCTCTGAACGCCTCTATTTCCTCCTCGGTGGAGGTTGAGTCATCTTACCCACATGCCTATATAACGGAATGAATTGTGGTGGAATGTGATATGCTCTTTCTTCTTTAATTTCACTTTCTTATTCACTTGGATTTTCATTTTTCTTTTCTTTTTTTCTTTTGCTTTTTCTTTTTCATCATTTTCTTGCATTTGAATTTGAATTTTGTCCAAGTTCACAAGAAAGGGTGTTTTGAGGAAGAGAATATGTCACATCCTTATATATCTCAACCTCTAAAAGTGAATTTTCATCTCCTTTGACACAAGACTCCCATCCTTCCGAACTTGATGCAATGATGGAGAGAAAATGAGACCATCTTGTTCTGATGTATCCAAGGCCTACAAGCAAAGTGAATGAAGTATTCAAATCAATGATATAAAACTTGGCTTTAGTCTTTCATTCACCTATCTCCAAAGGTAACACTATGGAACCTAAAGCCCTCTCGCCTTGTTCATTGAATCCTCTCAACATCATCGATCTCCTTAGAGTGTGGAGATGTCAATCCTCAAATTAGGCAAGGTTATTTATACTCATAATGTTCATCGATGCATCGATGAGAACTCGCTAGTCTCAATCGCCCATGTCAACTATAATGTAGAGGGAACGGTTGTGCTCCATGCCTAAGTAGGTCTTCATCTGTGAAAGTGATTTCTTAGCTTCTCTGAATAATGTGCCTCTTCTCCAATAGTGATCAACTAAGCTAAGCATATCTCGTGAAAAGGAGATCCTTGATTAATTATTCCCTCATCTCTTTGGATAAGATAAGGGCATCATATATGCTTAGCTTAGATGGAAACTTTCGAGAGAGGACATTATCGTCACCTTGGCATCCTCCACAAGCATATCCAAGGGTGGAGCATCCCGTGGAGGGGCTTCGATCCTCTAAACCAATGATTTATTTCATCTTGAGGTGTTGCCCTAGAGGTAGAACCATGCCACACTTTGGTGATCTCTTGTGACAGGGATAATGTAAGATTCTACATCGAGCTCTCCTACAGCCTTCTCCTATGGGACCCTTAGAATCGATGATTCCAAGTCTATCCCAAGAGGTGAGCCCGTAGTATTCAAAGTAGGAAAATCTAACTCAATCGAAGAGGAAGATTGAAATTATAGTTGTGTAGACTTGAAGAGTTATTAGAATAGATTCAAACAACCCATCAAAAGTGACAGATGTAATTCAAGCTTGCTTTATTCTTTAATTTCTTGGATTTGATGAGGTACAAAGTAGAAATCAAGTAAAGTAAGAGGGTGAGGGATTTGGTGCCCTCATCCGTGATACAAGATGTCTACTAAGAAGAAGAACTAGTCAATGGTAAATGTGGTAGGCATGAGGCCGACTGTGGGTGGTTGTGCTACGGCTATCCTGCACATGTCATGTTGCTTGAGCTCCTTTCTTTGAGTTAGCTTTGGCAACTTGCAAACCTTCTTTGATTGAGGCTCAAGCACCCTGCAAGGAAGGTTTCTTGATTTTGAGACAATTTTCTTAGAGGTTTTGGATAAGGAGATATTCCAACCTTTGGTTTTGAGGCTCGCAATCATCCCAAGGATTACCGTAATGAAACTGGATGGTTGTTCCACAAGATATTCCTTCTGATAACTATAGCACCGCCTTGAAGCTATGTTCAAGCCCTTAAATGTAAAGCAATCATCAAAAACATGACTCCAAGATAGGGCAAACTTAAGATCATTGCTTTTGCCCACTTTCTCCAGCTAAGTTCAAATAGCGAAAGCCGTTTCTTTAAGATATTTTAAAGATTTTTCTAACTACCTCCCTCTTAAATGAATATGGGTTGTTAAGTTTATCCAAAAGAGTAGTGGAATATAGCTACTTGGTGGTATGTGTACCATTGATATTACTAATATGGATGAGGAGGAGGTTATGTAGGCCATGGAGGCTACTGGCGGCCGATAGACCCTCTGGTAGGGAGGTGGATGTGAGCACAAGGTTTCTCAAACCGCTTCTAGGCACCATTTCCCTTATCTACTGCTATCACTACCGGCTTCTTCTCATATATCTTCTGGCTTTGGCTTTATTGGTAGATCTAGAGAAGGTAACTATTTATTTCTCCTCCTTAGCCAGCCTTATTGATTAATTTCTCAAGTTTTGATGGTGAAATCTTGAGCAAGGCATGACCGCCATGAATATTCTTAAGCGTAATCTTGATGGCATGTTAGATAGTGGTTCAGATTTCATACTCAATTATGTCATCTAAGAATGTAATCAATAAGAGACTCACTATGATTTTTGGAGCCATAATGAGATCAATAATAGTGATCCTCGAGCTCTAACAAATCTCTTGATAAAGAGTTGCTCCAACTCAAAAGTCACGAACTATTGGAAAGTTTAGCATACCAATCAAAAGCTATCCTGCTAAGATACTAACAAAAGAGATGAAAGAGTAAAGCGTCACTACCACCTGTTGCAACAACTAGCTCAAATGCATGTGTCGCCTGTTCCCACCGCCATCAAAACTCTTGAAGGAAGGTGGCACAAACTCTTAGGATATTGGATTGCATCTAATTCCTCCGTAGGGTCTATCCATTAGAACCGATGATCCTCGTGCTTGAGCCATTGCTTCCTTCACCTACCGCTCAACCATGGTCTGATATCTTTTCTATGTGGAGGTACTATCCTCTTCTACCTTCCTATACATGATTTACCTTGCTCTAGGTAAAGTCTTGGTCGTTCAAGACATGCACCAACTCGCCAACTAGTCTTAGCTATTGTAGGATGAACTACTGGGGCTTGGTTCAATGCTAATACAACCGCTAATAGATCTTCAAGCCTCTTCTCCATTCTATCTATCATTTCATCTTTCATCTTTATCTATGGTGAGGTGTTGGGTCGAGTGTGTCTTCCTAGTCGCCGCAACACCTTCCAAAGTTTGTCGATCTCTAAGGAGGGATCCCTGTATCTACCATGCTAACCAGTCTCCCAATAAATCATCTTTATTAGGATCAAAGCTGATCTTTTCCACATCGACGTCATATCCTAGGATCTCCTTCTTCTTCATGAAATAATGTGCTACTATGTCATCAAGAGAATGATTTGTCCAACAGCACAAATGATGACGGTGATAGGATCGACTTCATGCACTATGAGGCACCCGACCTCCCTGCTAGAGAATCAACCTTGTGAGCTATACTGCTAGAAGATATACACTCGATGCCACCGACTGACGGGTAACATTCCTAGAGGTTTTATAATCATGGGTGCAACCGGGTTGCCACCCACTCTCTACAATTGTAACCATCTCCAAATCTCAAGGGTGGTGATGGTGAAGGGAAGACCACTATTCTTCGTGGTCACCATTCCGCACCATCGGTCAAGCAGAGAGCTTGACCTTGCCACGAGGGCGTGTAGATGAAATGGGATCCCTTGGCCTTGGATCACCAATGGGGTCCTATTCTCCTGGATGTGGCCTTCATGGCCTGGGAACCGGAGATGCTAAAATATGAATGAGCAATGGTGGACGGGAGAGTATGGTGGGAGACACCACCAACTCTCTCTAAATAGGAGCTCTCCTCTTATGATGAGTAGTCCCCGTAAGTAGAAAACTATATGTGATGACACTGCAGCACGATTAGGAAACCAATGTGAGGGGTGACTATCGACCAAACCTCCACCTCTCTAGTGATATGAATTGTAGTATGCTCCTCCCTGCCCTCTCCTACCAGATGCTTCCCCACTGTGGGGATAAATCTCAAGTCAAATTGAGCCCCGTGCTTAGAACATCCATAAGCTCCAACCCAAAGAGAATAGAGGCCAGCATATGACCTCCTACTCACTAATTGCGGGTCAAATCAATCGGTGGAGGTGAAGTAGGGATCCTCCTAGCATCCTCTTGTTAGACCCAAAGAGAGGATGGAATGGGTGTGTAACTAGGTGAAAATTAGAGTGGCCAACTCCTCCATAACCCACCATGTGTGCCGATCACCCCTCATGCTTATGGTACACTTAATCATGTCATTTTTCTTCCTCCTCTAAGTCTTGGTGGGGTGAGCGAGTAAGAACAAGACCCCTCAAAAGTGGGGAGACTATCCCAGATCGGGAGCCTTCCCCTTGGAAGGTGCTAACGAGTGGGTACTAGCCTTCACGGGTAGAGGGAAACAATCACTTACCGCATAAGCTGCATCGACACACATTGTAGGAACCACCACCGCCTTCCTCTTTAGTGAGGGAATATCGAGTCTAATGGCATATCAATTTGAATGACACTTCTACCATCACCTTCTCTGGGGGAGAGTACCCTCACATGTAATCCTTTCCCATCCAAACCTCATTTAAAATGAATGAGGTGGGCATAATCGAATGTGGAATGCTTGCTTAATCCAGGCCAAGTCCATCCTATGGAGAAAGGTAAACACATATTTTTGTGCACCATTGCTATCAACCAAATTGAGACTAACTATAACTAAACCGACGCTAATGAAATCGAATGTTGAAAATAAACTTGAATCAAATTCTGATTTTGATTTTAGAATTCAAAATTTGAACCCATACTCAACACCTTGAAAGTGTTAAATTAGGTTCAAATGATTTAGAATAGATTTTGATATTTGATTGGAAAGAGGAATTTTGGATAGATTCCATTTTCAACAAATTTGGATATGTTGAAAATGGGTTCAAATATTTTTAAAGAGATGCTTCCATAGGTTCATAGCATTTTAATTTTTGGTTTTGAGGACCCTTTATTTAAAAAATTTAGGTATGTTAAAGTAAAGGGTCAATTGATTTTGTTTTGGATTTGCATTTTTGAATTTCACTCACTTAGCAAATTTGGGGATGCTAGATGTTTGAAAATGATTTCTTCTTTTGTTTCTTTATTTATTTTGTTTTGTGTGAATCATGTGAATTTTGAGAATGAAATCTTCACTTAGCAAATTTGGGTATGCTAAATGATGAATTCAAATGTTTTGTTATTTTGAAAGAGGATCTTTACTTAGCAAATTTTAGGTATGCTAAATAAAGGATCCAATGTGATTGATTTTGTTCTCTTGATTTTTTGGAAAGAGGATTTCTACTTAGCAAATTCGATGTGCTAAATTAGAGATCCAAGTGTGCTTTTGTTTTGACTTTGTTGAAAAGAGGATTCTTAGCAAATTTAGGTATGCTAAGGAAATCCAAATGTGTTTCATTTTGATTATTTTGAAGAGAGGATCCTTAGCAAATTTAGGTATGCTAAGGAAATTCAAATGTGGTTTGTTTTTTTACTTTTGTTGATTTTGAAAAGGGATCCTTAGCAAATTTAGGTATGCTAAGGAAATCTAAGTGTGTTTCATTATTTTTTATTTTTTGTTTAAAAAAGAGGATCCTTAGTAAATTTAGGCATGCTAAGGAAATCTAAATGTATTTTGATTTTGAAAAGAGGATTTTTCACTTAGCAAATTTGGGTATGCTAAATGAAAGATAAATATTGTTTTATGTTTTGAAAAGATGCTTATTGATTTTATTTTGAAAAGAGGATCTTCATTTAGAAAATTTGGGTATGCTAAATGAAGAATCCAAATGTTGTTTTAATTTTGGAAAGATGATAATTAATTTTGATTTTTGAAAAGGTGTTTAGTGATTTTATTTTTGAAAAAATGATTGTCATTTCTTATTTTGAAATGAAATGTTCATTTAGTAAATTGAGTCTATTGAATGGAGATATTCATTTATGCTTTTGGAAAATATGATTGTTGATTTTGATTGAAAATGAAAACTTTCATTCAATAAATTTGAGCATATTGAATGGAAGTGTTCATTTGTACTTTTGGAAAATGTGATTGTGATTTTGATTGAAAATGAAAACCTTCATTCAATAAATTTGAGTATATTGAATTAAAGTGTTCATTTGTGTTTTGAAAAATGTGACTTTTGATTTTGATTGAAAATGAAAACCTTCATTCAATAAATTTGAGTATATTGAATGAAAGTGTACATTTGTGCTTTTGGAAAATTTGAGTGTCGGTTTTAATTTTGAAATGTTTCTACATATAATAATTGTGAAAATTGTTAGATGTAGTGTAAGTATTTTATTAAGTGTACTTTGAAAAGATGCTTTTGAAAAGCAAATCTCTATGAAGAATTTATTTTATCTTTATTTTTTAGAATGAACCTTTCCTTACCATAAAATGGTAAGGAGGAAGTATTTCATCATTTTCTTTTATTCAAGTTTTTTTACCCATTGGGGAACCCAACGGGGTTTTAAGATCAACATGAGGTACTAAAACTAAAGATGTTGGCTAGCTTAACTTAAGGATAAAATAAGCTAAGTGCCAAGAGAAAGAAAGATAGTCTTGGATTCGACAAAAGTATAAACCCACTATCGATACTTGGAGACAACAACAATCATTTACCAAAGATGGAGAGAGGAACCATCCTCAGAAGTGTCACCAAAAAAATCTATGGTGAAAATATTTCTCCCTTCATCTATCCTTTTGAAGAGGATAAATGAAAATAGAAATATACGCCTTTAGTTGGGACACCAATGGATCCGCAGAGATATTCTTATTAGGGTGATGGGTATGACAGGAGGAGAGGTGTACTATCTCAAAGATAGAAGTCACCACCCTACAATGGACCTAATCATCTCAATAAGGACTCCTAAGGACAATGAGTCTACATATGTACCATAGATTCTTCCCCTACTTTGCATGAAAAGTAAAGTAAGGTTTATTTTAAACTGTTAAGTTCTCTGTGGTAAGCCCCATAGTTAATTACATCCTAAGGAAGGGGATTCCTTAGAATACTCTAGATTAAGGTAAATGAACGTTGTCTCCAAAGATTTCAATAGGTGGACTATCAATTGATTAGTTTATTTTAGAAAATCAAGTAGGATCGATCAAGAGGAGGGTGTTCTTATCTAAGCCAAATGGAGGTGAGTAGGGATGTTTAGGATACTAGGAAGCCAAATAAACATTCCAAACATCCTATGGTTGGGCTTTACATTTTGAAATTAAATTATTTATTTGAGTTAAATTTTTATTAGAAGTTTAAGGCTTACAATTCCATAATACAAGGTTATGAAAATGCCTAAGAGATGAGGATTTATGCTTATGGCTAGAAGGGAGAAGCAACCTCAACCTAAATCTAGGGAGCTTTGGCGAGGGCCAAAAGCACAACCTAAATCTAAGGTGAAAATGGGTATTCGCCTTTCCACAAGAGAGGATAAACCACTCAACCGCTTAGACATATAACCGCCTGGGATGGCCACCAACTAAGTCCTCCTATGATTTTAAATTCATGTAGGCAAGTCATACATTTATGCAAGATAACTAGTCGCTAATTATTTTAGAAAGAGACTAAGTCCTTAAACTCACTCTAAGAGACTAGATCATGTAAGGCCATGAAAATGACCTAGATCTAATGCAAAATATATTAGATTTTATTTTCATTTTGGACCATCATTTGACTGCATATAGGATTCATATGCCTAATGCATGAGAAATAAGATTATGGGCCAAAATTAACTAGAAGGGGAGGTGTGTTTCCACCATGGATCTTTAAGGTCAAGCCAAGTTCTCTAGAAAAGGAGAAAGCCCTCCAATCAAGAGTGAAATAATCCCTTTTATGCATGATTTTAGAAAAGAAATACTTATCCCAAGGGTTGCTAATTTTTTCTTGATTTTAACTTAGGCTTTAAATGATATTATGAGTTGTTTATTTTAATTTTGAATTGATTAATTTAGTAGAAGATTTATTTTTATAGTCTAATCGCCATCCGTGCCATATATCAAAGGAAGAAACTAGGAAAAGATGTCATTTCTAATGCACAAGCTAAACAAAATATCAAACATTTTGTAAAGCTAATACAATAGAATAAAGACCAAGTGTGGTCGGGCACCACTGCATAAACCTAAAACAAATTAAGTAGCAGCTCTATCCTTATTAGACATTAAAATGAATTAATTACAATTAAGTAAGAAATTTATGTTATGGGTCTTCATTCTTCCTTTCTTCATTCTTCTTTTCTTCTTTGGTTCTTTCTTTTGGATGGTTGAAATATGGATACTCCAAAGGCTTCACATGGTACATAAGATGTGATCTTATAACCAATGCTCATCCAAATTCCCCATAATAATCATTCCAAAATCTTAATTGCAAAAGTACATGAAAGGGAAAAGAGTAAATCTAACTAAAATCTGCAAAATAAAGCTTAGCTAAACAAACCACATTCCCAAGCATGTATATAAATAAATTGGACTTAGCACCCACATGGATAAATAAGTCCACCTATTTTGGATTATGTTTAAGGGAATAAGCAACTGCAACAAAAATATTTATATTTTTATTATAAATACTTAAGCACAATCCCAGAAGATAATGTTTATATTAAATAATCATAACATTCATTCAATGCATATACACCCTAACATCTAGACTAAAATCACATCATAAAATAAAAGCAAATATCAAACCATGCACCACCCTAACATAGACTAGACTTAAATGAATGTGTGTCATGTAAGGTTTGTGTGGTATGCTTAGGTAAGCTTTAAAGTTAGGATTTTCCAAGTGTGAAAAGGTTCAACTTAGAAGGGTGGTCTCATTTAAGTTGTTTAATTGATATGGGTTAATTTATTTGATGATTTGATTTGGTTTGAATGAACCTACTTAATTTCTAAAATTGTAAAGAGAGAAAAGGGAAGAGAACTTCTCTTTCCTCCATATCTTAAGTGATTTCTAAGGTAGATTCGTTAATGATTTTTTTATTTAGTGCATGTTTTATTATGTATTTTAATTAAACCTAAAGTTTATATTTTCTTTAAATAAGCCTATTCAAAAGAAATATATTTTAAGATTAAGTAAAGTGAATTACTATCACAAAACACACAACATTTTATTTTATCACATATGTATCATGCACATGAATGAATCCTAAGCATATTTATACATGTGTTGAAAGTATTTAGCACACCTTAATAATAAATGCTAAGAGAGGTTGCTTAAGGAAATTTAGAATGTTTCATGTGTGCATGATTTTGTTAAGTAGAAGAAAGTGATTCTTTTATTCATTTTTCATATGCACATTTATAAGTATAAAGACATAAGTGAGTACGATGCGTTATTAGCACCAGGGGTGTAAGGTACAAGACCTACTTAGGGTTACTTAAAGCCTCACAATCGGGTTGTCCGGACTAATATACCACTTTTTTTTAAATATATGTGCATGTACAAAAAAGAAATGCATGGAAAGAGAATCATGCAAAAAATGTTTGATTTGGTTGTTTATTTTATATATGTGATGTGGAATTCCTCCTGAGTCATGACATAGGAGTGTATATGAATGGATTTCAAACAAATGTCATGTCCTTTTCAAATGGACTATACACTTTGTAAATCCTACACAAACTATGTTAAGAAAGAGAAGAAAACGTCACATAACAAAATTTATACTATTCACATGCACTCATAAGTACATATAGATAGCATACTTTTCATTTGTAATGTTTAGTTTATAAGTTATGAATATAGTTTTGGATTTAGTAGTGATAATACTGTTCATATCTTACTTTAGCCAAAACATGCAATTTGACATAAAGGAAGATTTTCATTTTAATTTTATTTTCAAAAGACATGAATGCATGATTTTCATATGATATACATATTTAGCATGCTAGGAAAGAAATAAAGTGATGTAAGCATGTAATTTCATTAACTCTAATTAATTCTTAAAGATAAATCTTATGAAGTAGCATCATTTAAAGAGAATCAAAAGTTGTTTAAAGAGACTTTCATTTTGTTTTGAGTTTGATTTTAATTAGGAAAGTGTAAGAATGTTTGCTGGTCCTTACCCATTCCCACATGTGTGTATTATTTTAGTTTGATTTCTAGGTGATTAAATTAATTTTATGCTTTGGTTAGGTTAAGGTGTAGATTAAGTTCATTAATTACCCTTACCTATACAACTTTAACATATTTAATCAAATAATTATGAGACAATATAATATATGACATAAAATCACAAGGAATGGAAATCAAGAATGCATCCTAGGAAAGAAAGGTACCTAATGTAATTGGCTCACAATTAATGATTAATTAAGCTAAAGATTTAATTTAAGTACTTTCATAATCCTTCCCACACATATGGGTTAGGTATGATTTCCTTAAGTTACTTAGGTTATTAAACACCTAAGCATCTTCCCAAGAAGGATTGATTAAGTTCTAGATTATTTTAAAATTTTTTATCAAGTTAATTATTAGTGGATTAGCACTTAATTAAATTTAGATTAAGGAAGGAAAGGGGTTTAGGGAATGACTTAAGGAAAATACCTCAAACCCATTCCATAAACCTCCTCTTCACTTAAACAAAGTTTAATTAACTTAATCAAAGAATTAAACCATTATTCACATGCTTAATTGCTTAATTACATTAAAAGAGTGATTAGGCATTCATTAAATAATTTAATTAACTCATTAATAAATTCCAAGAAACTTTGGGAAGGTAGAAGTAATCCCACTAAACATGCTTGAGAAGTCTTTAATTAATGAAGTCATTAGGAGTAATTGGTTATTAAGTTTTCAAATAAACCCTAATTAAGGAAACTTACTATTCAAATTCAATTAAAAAATAATTTATTGGATTCTCCTCTGAATTATCTTTAAGATGAACATGCATTTGTATTTTGTTTGGATTTTTCTAGAATTAGTTATGAATTTAGGAATTTTCAATTGATTTAAATGATTTTATGAAGTTTGTTAATTTATTTTATTAAAATAAATCATTTGACACTCAAAATTCAATATATTTTAATCCAAAGGTCCTTTTGACTTGAATTTTATGGTAGGTGTATTTTAACTTTAAGCTTAGTCTCTAAAAATTTCAATTTAATCTAAAATATACTTTTAATTTAATTAATAAAATTTGATTTTTACCAAAACTCAAAGTAAGCTCAAAATATTCAAAATTTTAGAGATTTTGGGTTTATTGGATTCCTCTTAAAGATTTTTTTAAGTATTATATTTTCTATGTATTTTTAAAGTTTTAGGTGATTTAAATAATTTTTTAAAGAAGAAAAATGATTTTCCTACTTAGCAAGCCAACACTATGTGCGGCGTTGACGTGGTGACGCATGCGCCACGATTGAACTTGCCGTGGGTACGTGCATGCCATGCCTCACTTGGTATGTGGTGCAAAGATTAACAATAACAAGATTTCACAAACGGCGAGCGACGCGGTGGTTTGACGTGACCATCTAATCACCGGACGGACGATCGATTAGATTGTGCAATCCTAAGGCCGTGATCGCGACGATTGGTGCTCGACCGAGCCATCGATCATGCAACCGTAGGATCGATGGTCCATATCACATTAAGCCAAAAGGCCCATTGCGCCATCAATGTGCGACCGAGCCGCTTGATCTCACAAACCGCAGGATCGATGACCGCTACCGGAGATGAAAGAAAATCGGGCATTTTGGAAAAAGAGATTCTAAGTAAAAAATTTGTCCAAATGGACACATTTTCACATCGATTCACACCAAAAAAAAATTCTATTTTCTTATTGGGATATGATTTAAAGTAAAAATACAAGATTATCTAAGGAAAATTCATAAAATCGCACAAAAAAAATAGTCATAAATGAAGGATCCTAAGTTCGACTAGTTTTTTGAAAGTTACCTCACCGAAGATGATTTCGGCAATGATGACTTAAGCACATGTGAGCAAAGGAAGAGGCCTTAATGAGCTTGGATCTTCGCCACGCCAAAATGAAGTTTCCACTGTGATCGCCATTTTCTTATTTGAAATCCACTTAATTTTGGAGTATTTCTTTCCAAAATGAAGTGGGTTGGGTGAATCCTAATGGGTTTGGGAGCTCTAGGAGAGGGAGAATGAGAGGAATGGGTGAATGCTTCAGCCTCTAATGCCTTGGAATGAAAAGTGAACAAAATCTCACTTTTCTTTGAATTTTGGCCCCAAACTCATGTCATTTGGCTGGGGTGGTTGGGAATGGAAGAGAATCATCTTTGGTGGCTCACTTTGGTTGTTATGGAAAGTGGCCATGAAGGACAAATGGGTGTCCCAGCCAAGGGAGGTGAGAGTCCTTCATGCCAAGTGTTCCAATGGGAGAGATGAGATTTCACCTCCCATGAGTCATGGCTACCCTAACCACTCCTTGGGTTAGAAAATTAGTGTCCTTGGTGCATGTGACCAATGGATGAGTGTCAAGTGGCCAAGGAAGAGACATGACCACTTGGGCAAGTGTCTTTTCTCATGGGATGCCCTTGACCTAAGGGCAAAGTGGTCATTTGACATTGAATTTGATTGGAGCAGATTTTAAACGGGTCAAAAGTAAGTTGGACCAAATTTCATGTCATTTGAAGTTCATTTGGTTTAACTTTGGTTAATTTGACCCATTTGGGTCAAATTGGGTCAAAATGGATTAGGTTGACCAATTGGTCAAATTAGGTCAAACCAAGAGTTGAGTCAAGCTCAAATGATTATTTGGAGTATATTGGTTCAATTGGTTTCAATTAATTTGGTTTAATTTGGATTTTATTTGGTTTTTACTAGTTTGATTCTTTAGATTAATTTGGGCTAAGTTGACCAATTTGGCCCAATTGATCAAATTGGCTTGAATCATGGATTGGTTTGGGTTTGTTGATCATTTGGAATATATTGTAGGCATTGGTTTCAATCAATTTTGGTTTGATTTGATTTTGGCTTAGTTTGACCTTTTAGGTTAAGTTGGGTTCATGGTCAAGTCTAGTTGGCCAATTGGTCAAATTGGATTTAATTAAGGCTTTCCAAGTTCATTAATCAATTTGAGTGAACTTGAGCCATTATTAATCAATTTGGTTTAGGTTGCAATTTGGCTAGTTTTGGGTTCATATGGGTTAAAGGGTTGACTTGGTCAATGGGCTAGGTTGACTTGGTTTGACCCAATTCATGACAATTGATTAACCTATGATGATAAACAAACATGACATGAAGTTTGGATTGGCTTAACTCACTTTGATTTGAATTGAATTGGATTTTGATTCATGTAGGTCAAATTGGCCACTTTGGGTCAACTGAGCCACTTAGGTTTAGGCTTGATCAAGGCTTGATTCAATTTGGTTGAACTAACATATGAACTTATGATAGAAATATAAATCCATTTGCAAGTAATTTGGAGTCAAATAGGTTTATCATTTGACAATTTCAAGTCAAGGGTGAATATGGGTTTGACTTGGGTTAGCTTGATTTTGGTTTGATGATTGAAATTTGTGTTTATGTTTGGATTCATGATTGAAGGATTTATGAAAAAAAAATCAAGGGTTTGGCTTGATTTGAGTTTGATTTGGCTAAGTTTAAGAATTTGACTTGAAAAGCATAGGATTTTGGTTGGATTTGGGTTTGAGTTTTAAATTTAGTTTTGATTATTTAAATTTATATTTCATTTATATTTGTTAATATAAATGAGAATATAAATGGGTTATGAAAATTTCTTGAATTTGAATTGATTTGGATTTGATTTGAGCTAAGTCCATAAGATAGAATCAAAGGGCTTAGGAAATATTTTGGAATTTGACTTTGGTTATGGATTTCAATCAAGGGTTTCAATTATTTGGAATTGATTCATGATTGAAGAAATCCATTGAAATTAGTTCAAGGTTTGATTCAAGTTGAAGTTGATATGAGTTTGAAGTTTAGTTTGGATTTGGAGTTTGACTTGAAAGAAGGAGGATTTGGTTGTATGTGGTAGCAAATTTTCCTAACACCCATAGGCATGACCATTATGGCTAACTCTTCTAAAGTCTCTAAGATTAGGTTGAGTGACACCTAATCATTAGAAGTGTCTTAAGACTAAGGAACTCTAGTGTCTAAGAGAAGTCCTATGTTTAAAATGGAAAGGTTGATAGCTCATTCTAAAAAAATGTGGTCAACATTATCTGAGATATTTTTATATAGTTGCTATTTTAAGGATAAAGCTTCTTTTATAATCTTGTTTATAATTCACTAGTCGGTTAAGAGAACTTTTGATTATGAATCACTTGGGTATGTCAAGTCAAGTCGACTTTAGAATAGCTATTATCATCAAACTAGCGGGACTCTACCACTACCTTTTCTTATGACTTGTTGAGAAGAGCAATCAACCACTTGACCATATATATTGAGCTCACGTGACGGCCGTGACCCACTTGAGTCTTAGACTTGAGCGTGGATGGACTTACACATTCTTAACTTAACAATATCAAATTTTAAATATTTGAAATCCTCTCACTTGACTTTTAGAACTATTACAAGTATAGAAGATGAATCTTTCAATGTAGAATCATCTTCTATGTAGTTTATTTAAAGATACATTTTCACTATTCGTGATAACCGAAAGTCTCTTTACTATGAGGATATTAGAGTAATCAAATGGGGATCTTGGATCAAAGTATGATGTCTACTTAAATCGAATATATTCAAAGATCTCATCTTATACCATGTCAACTAATATGGAAATAAAAAAATGCCTCCGTCTTGCATGGGAAATTCTAAAACACATTTGAAAGAATTTTAAGATGAAATTAAACAAATACATCAATATTTGAGTTGACATATTTTCTCTTAAGAGAGCACATAATATTGATTTCATCTATATATAAAATCTAAAAAAATGTTCTTGTGTAAGGGGATTTTCATGGTGCTTTTATTTTTAATTTATCATCTATTATAAAAGATTGTCTTCCTTTTGTTTTGATTATATATATTTATTAGAGATCTCGACTAAGCACAATGACAAATAAATAAATATATATATATATATATATATATATATATATATATATATATATATATATATAATATAATATATATATATATATATATATATATATATATATATATATATATATATATATATATAAATGCCCCATATCTTGTAGGGGATTTGTATAGTACCTTAAAAATATATTTATCATGTATAATAGTTTGTATCGACCATTAATGGTCTCTTCGCCATTTAGATCAAGGAGTTGTTATGCCTACTTGATACATTCTTGATGACAAAAGGCCCTCCCAATTAGGCTCAAATTTGCCACCAATTCTTCCATTATGAATAATTGGTCTTCTCAACACCAAGACCAATTCTCCTTCTTGGAATGTTCGAGCACTATCAAAAACCCCGGACATCTTTGCCCAATAAACCTTCAAATTTTGATGAGCTTGTAGTCTAACTTCATCAAGCACGCCGAGTTCCTCCATTCTCAAATGAGCATTTTGATCTTCGCTATATTGTATTGGATGGCTACTGAAGGCAACTCAACTTCAAGCACAAGGACCGACTCGGTTCCAAATACTAATGAATAAGGAGTGGCTTTACTACGCCTTGTAGGTAGTTTAATATGCCCATAATGCCTTTATCAATTTGGTATGACATTCTCTCTTATTTTTAGTGAGGATCTTCTTGAGTAGTTTGACTAATGTCTTGTTGAAAGCTTCGCCAAACCATTTGCCCTTGGATTATATATTGAAGAATATCCAATCAATTTTGTATCGATTGATGAATCTATAAATCTTTATACTTTTGAAATTTATTCCATTATCAAAATTATCGAAGCGACACTCCAAATCTATAGACCATATAATGCATAAAGAAGTTGATCACTTCGAGTAATTTCTTTAAATGGGGTAGCTTCAAACCACTTAGAAAAATAATCTACTACTAGGATGAAGTGATGACTAATGATGGTGGATCAATTGGTCCAATTACATCTGCACCAACATTTAAATGGCCAAGATACTATTATTGGGTGTAATGGATTTGGAGGTTGGTGGATTATATTCCCATGTACTTGAAATTCATGGCACCTCTTGGCATGATCAATATCTCACTATAGATGACCAATAATATCCCATCATTTTGATCTTTACGTTATCTTGGGACCTTACTAATATGCTCCACAAAGTCCTTCATGAACTTCAACTATTACTTTGCTATTCATCTGCATTGGCATTGTAGCCATATTTGTTCAAAAGATCTCATATAAAGTGTTATTAACGAAAGCATAACACAACATTATCTTCTTAATTTGAGTTGCCAATGATTTATTACTTCCAATTTACCTTCATTAAAGTAGTTGATGAAGGGTTGCCTCCAATCATGTGGCTCTTCTACTATAAAGGTTTCCAAATGCTTTTAAGAAATATCACACTTAGCTTTTCTTGGTATAACTCCTTATTGATTTTGGGAGGATGAGGAGCAACCAATCACATCTTGCTAGGTTGAATTTGATAACCCCTACCTGGAGATTGATACATTGTTGGCTCAAGAACTCATTGACTAAATATCCGGTCATTACATAATCTCCATTCATACTTGCCATCTCCTAGTTAATTTTACTAAGCAATCTACTTTGCTAATCTCGGATCGAGACTTACATTAGTGTGACATTTGGTATTTGCTTTATAAGCTCAAGAACTTGCTTGTGGTAAAAAAGCTAACTCAAGCTTATTGATTTTATAGATGGCAAGTACTTGATTTATAAAAGTTGAGAATCGCCAAAAAATATGTAAGTTTTGAATGCCTATGAAAATAACTTCTTCAAGACCCGCTACCAATGCTTCATACTCTTTTCATTATTAGTTTTTGGCTCACAACTCATATGATCGTCTCATTATTCCTCCCTATGGTGTTATGAAGATGATGTCGATTCTGTTCTTGCCTATGGGAAATTTAGAGGTTAGACCTATTTGATCGATGAGGCTCCATCAAAGTATATTTCCCAAATTTATGATTTTTCTTTATGAATGAGCATAATTTGCTCATCAAGAAAATCATCGTTAAGAGAAGAGTCAGGGATGGGATGTGCAACAAGAAAACGCTAAGATTTGCTCACTTATTTTCTACTAAAACATATGAAAAATCAAATTGTAAAGTAATAGTGCCCATCTTGCCAAGTGACCTGTCAATCTGGTCTTGTCATCAAATACTTTATTGGATCGATCTTTAAGATGAGGTAATCTTGCGAGATAATATATAATGATAGAGCTTTTGACAAAGATCAATGACAAACAAGGCCATCGAGAGTATCTCATTTCGCCTCACAACCTCGATTGATATAATAAAGATCATTGTCTTTGCTTTCTTCATTATGTTATGCCAATAATGCTCCAAGGGACTCTTTTAATGCAATGTATAGAATGAGAGGCTTCCTAGAGTTGGCTACAAGGATTGGTGGATTTAATAGGTAGCTTTTAATGCTATTAAAGGCTTTTGGCACTCCTTGTCCCATTTGAATGGAGAATTCTTCTTCATCAACTTTGTAAATGGTTGGAAACATCGATATGTTTGATATAAATTGTTGGATAAATGCGAGTTGCCTTATAAAGAGTGAAGTTGGCTAAGGTTCAAGGCATCTCCACGACGCCTTGATTTTGTTGGGGTCAATCTCAATTCCTCTGCCTAACAACATATCCAAGAAATTTTCTTGAGGAAACTCCAAAAGCATAAAGAGGATTCATCTTGAGATCATACTTTCGATCCTTTCAATGAAAATCCTTAAATCCTCAAGGTGATCTTTTCGATCAATGCTTTTAACGATGAGCTCATCAACATAGTATTCTACTTTTTGATGAATCAACTCATCAAAGATTCATGTCCGACCCTCGATATGTAGCTCCACATTCTTAAACCGAACGGCATGACGGTAATTATAAATACCAATTGATGTTCGAATGATGTGTGTTTCTCATCTTCAAGAGCCATCTTGATTTGATTATACCTCGATGATCCATCCATAAAGGTGAACATGTAATAGTTGGAGGTATTATTGAGTAATTCTAACACAAGGAGTGGGAAATCATCTTTTGGGCATGCCTTGTTTAAATCTTGAAAAGTGATATGATTCAAATCGACCATTCTTCTTCTTCACGGAATAATGTTGGCTATCCAATCTACATACTTCACCTCAAATTAAACCTACTTCAATTAGCTTTTTTGTTTTCGTGACCACTTGTTCTTCAACATCTAGTCTCATTCTTCTAGGGGTTTGCTTGACTAGTATTTGTTCACCTCACTTTTGGAGTGAGTTCTCAACTTCTTCATCATAGATCTAGGAATATTGTTGACACTAAGAGCTCCTTAGTCTTAAGATACTTCTAGTGATTAGGTGAACATTTAACCTAAACCTAGAGACTTAGAAGGGTTAGCCATAGGAATAGGTTTTCCTTAGGAACTTAGGAAGACTTGCACCCTATAGAATAAACCCAATCCATGCTTTCCTCCTTAAACTAAATCTGAAATCCAACTAAAATACTAATTCTAAATATAAATTTCAAACCAAATGATTGAAAGCCATAATCAAATCCAAAATTAAAACCCTTCCCAAGCCCTTTGATTTCATTTAATGGACTTAGCCTTAACCAAATTCAAATCAATCCAAATTCAATTGACTTTCTCTAAGATCAATTCAATCCTCAATCATTTACCAAATTCAAATCCAAATTCTAAACCAAATGATTAGAACCCATAATCAAATCCAAAATCAAAATCCCCTCAAAGCCTTATGGTTGAATTCCATAAACCTAGCCAAATCTCCACCAAATTCAACCCAAATTTGATTGATCTCTTTATGAATCATTTATATCTTCATTTATACTCACAAACATAAATGAGATACTAACTCAAATAGCCAAAACTAAATAAAACTAAATCCAAATCCAATCAAAACATTTTTTAAAGCCATATGGATCTACCACCAATGACTTTGCCAAATCTTATATAAATCAACCCAAAATCAATTAGTTTCTTTATACACTAATTACTCCTTCATTTATATTCATAAAATAAATGAAACCCACCATCCAATGACCAAAAATAAGTTAAAATAAATCAATTCTACTTAAGCCCTTTTGACCTTCCTCCATGAGGTTGGTCAAATTTGCTTCCAAATCACTCCAAACTCAAGTTATTTACTTATGGATCTTTTATATCTTCATTTATATTCCCAAATATAAATAAAATATAAATTCAAATAGCCAAAACCAAATCCAAAATTAAACCAAAACCTAATTCAAGCCTTTTAAGCCAATTTCTTGGACTTGACTAAATCCAATCCAAATCAAATTAAAACCAATGAATTTCTCTTGAATAAATCATTCCTTAAATCATCTATCCAAATATAAATGAAATCTATAATCATCAATCCAAATCAAAATCAACTCAAGTCAAACCCTACCGGTTTGACTTAAAATATTCAAATAAGCCAAAACTCATTTGAACCCAAACCAATTGTAATTAAATTTTAATGTCAATCTCAAATCCATATATAAACTCAATGAAATTGAACTCAACAAAAAACTAATCCCAATTGGCTCACTTGACCCAAATTGGCCAATTTAACCTACATGAACCAAAATCAAATTCAATCAAAATAAAAGTGAATTAAGTCAATCCAAACTTCATGTCATGATTGTTAATCATCCTAGGTTAATTAATTGTCATGAATTGGGTTAAACCAAGTCAACCTAGCCCATTGACCAAGTCAACCCTTTAACCCATATGAACCCAAACTAGCCAAATTGCAACCTAAGCCAAATTGATTACAACTAATGACTCAAGTTCATTCCAAATTAATTATTGAACCTATCCAAAATCATAATTGAGCCCAATTTGACCAATTGGTCAACCTAACCCAACAGCCCAAATTGACCTAAATGATCAAATCGCCAAAATCCATATTAAATCCAAATTAAACCAAATTGATTGAAACCAATTGAACCAATGCAATCCAAATGGTCATTTGAACTTGATCAACCATTGGTTTGACTCAATTTATTCAATTGGTCAACCTAACTTGATTCGACCCAATTTGACCCAAATGGGTCAAATAGACCCAAATTAAACCAAATGAACTCCAAATGACATAAAATTTGTCCAACTGCTTTGACCTATTTTAAATCTGCTCAAATCAAATCTAATACTAAATAACCACTTGGCTCTTGGGTCAAGGGCATCCCATGAGAAAAGACATATGCCTAAATGATCATTTCACTTCCTTGGCCACTTGACACTCATCAATTGGTCCATCTAGGCACGAAGGACACCGATCATCCCAAGAGGTGGTTAGGTAGCCATGACATATGGGGAGGTAAATTCACCTCACCTATCCCATTAGAACACTTGACATGAAGGACTTCCACCTCCCCTTACTAGGACACCCATTTGTCCTTCATGGTAAACACTTCCCGTGCCTTAGCCAACCAAAATGAGCCACCTAGGAAGATTCCCTTCCATTCCCAACCACCCCAAGGACACCCATTTACTACCAAAATCAAAAATGAAGAAAATTTTTAGCCAAAACCAAAGCACAAAAATAAATAAAGACCATTATTCTCATTCTCTCACTCTCATTTTATCCTCTTAGAGTTCCCAAACCAACTATCAAACATTCTCACTTGGTTTAGAAAAAAGTAAACAAAATCAAGTGGATTCCAATGAGGAAGTGCATTGGAGAACACACCATTCAAGTGAAGGTGAAGGTCTAGGCTCATTTTAAGACTTCTTCCCCACTTAAGAGGCTTTATCATCACCGACATAGAAAATCATCTCGAGGTAATTTTCAAGAACCATACTTAGGAGCTTTTATTTGTAATGTTTTCTTATGCGATTTTTAGGAATTTTGATATAAAACCCTTGCTTATTTCATTTTCTTTCACCCCATTATAAAATAGGAGTTTTTGGTGTGAAATGATGCAAAATGAGTCCAGGTGAGATTTCATTCATATTTCACAAAATTCCAAAATCTCTCTGGTTGCACGAATCTCATAAGTTTTGCCGACTAGAAATCAGCCATTTGATCCGCAGGGATGGACTACTGAGATTATGCTTTAAATCTTTCTATTTCCACTCTAATCCATGGATCATTTTGGACTATCCGATTTATGATCGGATGGTCCAAAATGATCATCATCATGTTTGCATTTTTTCGACTGCTTGTTGACGTTGACTACAACCATGACGCGGCACCGCGGCGCCACATGAAACGCATGGACCAATGACCGATGTGATGGCACCGCTGCTGCCACATCCCCGACGATGCTCACCGGGTTAAGTAAGAAATTACGATAATTTTCTACTTTTAAAATTATTTAAATCACATGAAACTTCAAAATTCATAGAAAATAAAACACTTAACTAAAATTGCAAACAATGGCTCGTTGGATTCATCTTTTGAGAGGAATCTAAAGTCCAAATCCTAAAATTTTACTAAATATTTTTGGCTTAATTTGAGTTTTATTAAAATCAAATGTTATTAATTAAACTAATAATGTACATCACATTGAAATTTTAGGAGTGAAATTGAAGTTAAAATACACCTACCATAAAAATTCAAGTCAAAATAATTTTGGATTGGAAGATATTGTATTCTACAATTCAAATGGTAAAAATAAATTAATGGACTCTATAAAAATCAAGAAATATCACTTAAATCAACTAAAACTTTGAAAATCCATAACAAATCATAGAAAATTCATAAAAATATAAATAAATACTCATTTAAAAGGTATTTCAGAAAAATTTAATAAAAATATTCCCAATTAATTCTAAATAGTAATTAAGATTTAATTTGAGTTTATTTAAAAACTTAATTAGCTTACTCAATTACTCAAGTAATTAATTCGAACTTTTGAGATTGATTAATGGGATGACCTCTACCTTTTTTTTGGGATTTATTGCTTAGTTAGTTTAGGAAATTAGTTATCTTAGCCTTAATTACTTTCTTAATTAATTATGTGATTAATTAAATATTAAATAATGAGGAAACCATTAATTAAACTTGCTAATTATTATATAATAGTGAATGGATGTGGGAAATGAGATTGAGACCTCTTTTCCATTCTTTTCTTTAAGTTCATTTCACTTGACTTGAAATTAATTAATTTGAGACTAATTAATGGTTTAATTTGTTAATTTAAATGGCTTAATTAATCAAATTAAAATCATAATTATTCTAGAACTCATCTAATTAAGTTTCTTGGTTAGATCTTTGGGTGCTTAATAACCTAAACCTATTTAAGGAAATTATGGCTAACCTACATGTGTGGGAAGCCATAAGAGTACTTAATTAAGTTCTTTAATCTAATTAATTGCTAATTGTGAGCCAATTGCATTAGGCCTTTCATTTCTTAGGATCATTGCTGATTTAAATTTTAATTCATGTGCATGTCATTTTGGCTCATAATTAATTGGTTAATTACTTTAAGGTAACATAGGGGGTTAATTAATTGATTTAATCATATCACAACTTAATTAATACATAAAATTTACCTAATTATCTTTTCATTAAATCAAATTAATTAACAAACATGGGAATGGGTTAGGATAAATGATTGAATCTCCTCTTTTCTCTAAATCAAATCAAACATGAAATTAAAAAAATGGCATTAAGGAACTTTTGTTTGTTTTAAATGATCTTATTTAATATGATTGTCTATAGGAATTAATTGGATTGAAGGAAATTATGTGCTTAAGTTCTTTCATTTCTCGCTAATTATATTAAATGTTGCATGCCACTTGTAATCATGCATTCATCCTTTTCAAAAAAATTAATTAAATGAAATGATTTCCTTTAAGTCAAGTTGCATGTGTTGGCTTAAATTTAAAATATGTGTTCCTATTATCACTTTTAAATAGAAAATTATTTTAAAAGTATATAAATCAAATATAACACATAGAGTAATGATAATTATAAGTTTTATAAGCTTGTATGTGCTTACAACTTAGAACATGTGATATGAAGAGCTCTTTTCTTTAATCTTCATGAATTTACATAAGGATATGAATATTAACAAGTGTATAGTTCATTTGAAAAGAACACAACACTTGATGGGTTTATTCTTATGTATATACATGTTAGAATTTAGGTAGAATTTTAGCTCACATGTATAAATAAATCAAAAATATAATTATTGCTTGGTTTTCATTCTTATAGTTGTTTGTTCACTCATGAGTATTTAAGAATAAGATATATCTAGTCTAGACACCCGACACACAACTTTAAGTAGTCCCAAGGAGGTTCCCACCTCATTCTTACGGTCAAATAATGGAGAAGTACTTACTTATAACTTTTATACACTGTATGTGCATGTGCATTATGAATGAAAATCTCACCTTATTCCATATGCATAAATCAAAACAAAAATATATTTTTTGCATGATTTTTATTCTTATAGTTGTTTGTACATCCCCATGTATTTAAGAATAATGGATATCTCTACCGGACACCGGATGTGGTGTTTATTTTTAGATTCATTTGTATAAGGGGACACCAGATTTGAGAGTGTACTTATTGAGGTGATCAGTATGATATTAAAGAATAGTGTATTATCTCGAGAGATAGAAGTCACAATAATGGACCTAATCATGAATAAAGACTCCTAAGGCATGATGGATCTTGAATATACCAGAGATTTTTCTCTACTTTACATGGATGAATAAAGTAGATTTTATTTAAACCGGGTTCTAAAGTTCCATATAGGGCAAGCCCCATAGTAAATTACATCTTAAGGAAAGTGAATCCCTTAAGAATACTCAATTAAAGTAGAAGATTGTTGTCTCAAAAGAATTCAAAGATAGAACTATCAATAGTTATTTTATAAGATCAAGTGGGATGGATCAAAAGGAAAGAGTTATTATCAAAACCAAAGGAGATGAGGGAGTGCTCATGATACTAGGAAACCTAGTGAGCACACCAATCTATCCTATGGTTGGGCTTTATATATTTGAAATTGATAAGATTTATTTATTTGATTTGAAATATAATTAGAAATCTAAGACTTATAATTTCACAATATAAGATTGTGGAAATGCCTAAGAGCGAGGATTTATGCTTGTAGCTGCAAGAAATAACAACCTTAGATCCTAAATCTAGGGAGCTTTTGTGAGGGCCAAAGCATGACCTAAATTTAAGGTGAAAGTGGGTACATGGTTTACCTCCACAAGTGAGAGTAAATCACACTGCTAGACTTATTACGCCTCGAGTGGCTAACTCCTCCTATATTTTAAATCCATGAAAAAAGTCATATGCTTTTGTAAGATGGCTAGGTTATTATTTTTAGAAAATAAACTAAGTCCTTAAACCCACTCCCTAGAAGACTAGAGCATGGGGTATGAATAATAACTTAAATCTAATGCAAATTTTTATCAAATTTCATTTAGTTTGGGACTCTTTATTCTAACATAGGCTATGAGATTTTGTATGCCTAAATGAATGAGAAGTTAGTTATGGGCCAATTAAAAGGGAAAGAGGTGCTCTTCCATGATAGGATCTCAAAGGTTAAGCCCTTACTATCGGCAAAGATGGAAGCCCTCTCTTAACAAGAGTGAAATAAGATGATTATGCATGATATTAAACATATAACATCCTAAGGGGTTACTAAGTATTTTATTTTTTTTTTATTTAATGCCAAGGATTTTATATTATGTTATGAGTTATTTTAGAGGTTTAGTTATGAGTTGTTAGTTTGAGTAAAAAATTAATTTTTATCCTAGAAGTAATTGTATCCGACATACAATAATCATAAACAAACTATGAAAAGGTATGTTTTTTTTTCTAATGCAAGCTAAATGAAACATCTAACAATTTTATAAAGCTATTGTAAAAGAATAAAATGTCGATGGTTGGGTACCATCGCATAATAAAAAGAAATGTGGGTAACTGAGCTCTACCCTTATACAACCCGATTACAAGAAATTAATTATAATTACAAATGATGAATGTTATGGGGTCTTCATTCTTCACTCTTCCTTGTTCATTTCTTCATCCTCCATTTCTTCATTTTGATTTTCTCCATTTCTTTCTTCCTTTTGGCTTGATTTGGATATGCTTGCTCCAAAGGCATCACATGGTACATAAGACTTGGTCTTATAACCAATGTGTATCCTAATCCCTATAACACTAATTCTAATCTTAATGCAAAATTACATTAAAAGAAGGAAAGAAAATCTTACTACACCGCAAAACAAATACTAGGTAAACACACCATGCAATCTAGACAATTATATGAATAATTTGACTTAGCATGCCACACATGGATAACCAAGCCCACCTATCCTAACTTGGGTTATGATTAAGGGCTAAGAAACTTACACGACAAAAGTATTTATATTTTTATTTAGCGACTCCTTAAGCACAACTCCTACAAAAAAACATGATTAAGCTAATATCACTAACATCTAAACTACACACATACACACTAACATCCAATCTACAACACCACCATAACATAAACCTAGAAATTGTGACTTAGTCTAATGTGTGTGAATTAAAGCTTGTATTGTATGTCTTAACGGGCTTTAAAGTTATAATTTGCTAAGTGTGAGGGATTTAATTTATAAAGGGTTGATTTTTTTTAAGTGATTTAATTAATTTGAAGATTTTATTTAGTGTTTTCATTAGTTTCATTTGGCCATTCTCCTTTGGTTTGCCCAATTCTCATTGATTTTCGCATGATTGTGGTGGATCGCGCGTGATGCTCCTATAGCTATGCTTATGGATTCGATTTCTCTAGTCGCCTGAATGGCTCGTTATAGCGGTGGCTAGGGCATCGGGCTCTTTAGTTCAAATGCTCGTTGAACTTGAATGTGGTTAAATCCTTTAAGGATGCACTCTCGGTAAGAGTTTTTCATCAAATGCTTTGGTGAATTTAGTATCAATTTCTTTTCATGGTATTCATGATCATGTGCTCGATAAGGAGGTTGAATTGTTGGCTAAGCTCTATGAATTCTCTTTAGTAGGTAAATTTTCATTATGTCGGCCAAATCTGGATAAAAGTCGATCATTTTTCATAATCTAAAACTTTCGGTGATTTTTCTATTGGCTTGATTAATCCAAGGCATGTCTTAATTCAGCTTAATAATGACCTAGATTATTCAAGGGTTTTGCTAGATGTTCCTATGTCATTTTCAATTGCCAAATGCATCTTCTAAAATGGACTCCTCTTTTGATATAAAGGAGGAATCACCAATTGTTCAGTTTGATTAGCTCTACCTAATATGTGAGTTCATTATGTGGCTTTTTCTATGGGGCTCTCTTTGCCCGCTCTTCAAATTGATCAGACCCTATAAGATCCCACCATCGTTATGTATTTTAGTAGAAATTGATATATCCAAAAAAAAAAACATCCTAAAGAAGTTTAGATTGGCTCGAAAAGTATGGTTATAATGAAAAAATTGAATTTGAGAATTTTCCTGTGTTCTACTCTCATTGCAAAATCCATGGGCACATAATTAATATTTTGTGTCACACCCACATCTTAAAAGAAAAATATAAGAGGCCAACCCTAATCCTCCAATTGATAAAATTGGTAAATCTATGTATGTGCCTAAAGCTACTCTAAAAGAAAATTCTATTTTCTTTTGTGGAACCCATAAATTTCTGAATGAAATGTTGAATGATGCTAATCAAAGATTTTATGATGTAGATAAGGAGGATGTTGATGTTGATCCTAAGGCTCATTATGATGGCTTGGATACTTGTCATTCCTTGCATAATAATTTGGATGCTAAAGATGATGCCTACTCTAGCTATCTTGACTTCCTTGAATGTTGAACATGAGGAGGAAAATTTGAAAGGGATGGAGGAAAACTGAAACAATATCACGAAAGTGACCCTAAATTTGTGTTCTTGATGCTTCCAATATATCCCCTCTCTTAACACTGAAATTGCAACCTCCCTTCTCTTATTCCGATATTGACATACAACCTAATCATTCTTTGCATACGGATCGAAATTGAGGAAGGGAAGTCACCATTAGAAATGCTTTGACTGATTCTAACCCTATTCTTAATAGCCAACCGGTCTCTCGGATGGAGAATCATTGGAAAAAATAGACCATTTCAAAGCTGTTCTAAACAAGAAATCACTTAAAGCAAAAATGTTCCCTAATAACTCTACTAGATCTACTAGATCCGGATCCTCATCTCATAAATAACTATTCTTCCTTTTATCTATTTGCTTTAGACAACTACTTTACTTTGTTTTTATTTCAAATTTGATAGCCTTTATGTTTAATTCTCTTATTTGGAATATTCGAGGGGTTGGTACCCTCACTATTCATAACCGTGTTAGAAATCTCTGTGTTAATAATATATACTTGTTATTATAAAACCTTTAATTCACTCTTTTAAGATCAATCTTGGGGCTAAAATGCTTGGCTTTAATACGGATACTTTCATGCTCCTTTTCAAAAAAAAAGAGAGCTTTAAATTATATCCAAAAAATTAAAAGTACCAATGGCTGGATCCAAAATAATGAAATTAAAGAATCATATTAATCATTTCAAAATTTGCTGAATAAGAGCCGTACTTTAGATGCTATCGCCAACACTCATTTGATTCCCTCATTTATTTCCAAAGTGAAGAAAACCATTTACTAACTATGATTCCTACAAAAGATGAGATTAACAAAATTGTTAATAACATGAACATTGATTCAACACGCCCAAGGATATACTACTCACATCTTTCAACATTGTTGGACTATTATTAAACAAGACTTAGTTGAAGCGGTCATTGACTTCTTTAATGGTAACTCTATACCTAGATATTTCTCTTGCACCTCCATTGTCCTAATACCAAAATTGACAATCAGAATCAGGTGACTTGACCTATAAGTCTTTGCACCTTCTTTCAAAACTTATTGCTAAATTACTTGCCAATAGACTTACTCTTTTGCTTCAAAAAATTATCTCTCCTAATCAAATTGGATTCGTCGAGGTAGAGCTATATCCGATAATATTCTTCTTGTCCAAGAGTTAATTCATGACTTGGATGCCCCTATCGAGGTGGCAATATCCTTTTAAATGAGACATTTCTAAAGCTTTTGACAATATTTCTTGGAAATTTCTCTTTCATATTCTTCAATTGTTTGGGTTTTTTGATAAATTCATATCTCTTATTAAAAATTGTATCACTAATGCTTGGTTTTCTATCATTTTAAATGGAGAGGCCTTAGGTTTCTTCCCCTCATCCCATGGCTTGAGATAAGAAGACCCATTATCTCCTTCTCTTTTATCATTGGAGTGGAATATCTTTCTAGAGTCTTAATGATCTATTCAACAATAATCTTAGCATGTACTTTAGAACCCGGGTGGCATCCCTATCTCTCATTTGATCTTTCTGATGACTTCATCATTTTTCCAATGCTTCCATTCATCACATCAAAAAAATAATGAAATTATTTGTTAAATTTGGGAAGGAAAGTGGTCTTTCTATTAATGAAGGCAAAAGTTGTTTCATTCCTTCATCTAAAATTCTAGTAATAGAATTGACCAAATCTTGAGAATCACCAATTTTCAACAACATCACCTTCCCATTAAATATCTTGGTGCTCCTCTTTATAAAAGTTGAAAAGATCACATCTCTTTGATGAACTTATCCAAAAAATCTCAAATAAAATTTCTATTTGGGAATTTCATTTACTCTCTTTTGGTGGTAGACTTACTTTGCTTAAGAGTACCCTAAACTCCATGCCTTTATATCTTATTCAAATCATTGCCCTACTAATTCTACCCTTAATAGAGTGCCTCCTTAATAAATTTTTTAAGGATCTAACAACTCTTCTAAAAGGATGCATTGGACTTCATGGTATAAAAATGTGGCATCCTTCAAGGTGGCTGGGTTAGACGATCCATGAAACTATTACTATTTTCTCATAAACTTTGGTGGAACTTTAGAAGCAAGAATAGTCTTTGGGCTAAATTTACCAAATCTTGCCAGGTAAGCATCCTCTCACCTATTCTTACAAAGTGGGTAACTCATATGTATGGAAAAGACTTTGTAACATCAAATGGGAAGCTGAATCCCTTATATCTTGGGTCAACTCGCTCTTCCTTCTTTTGGCAAGATAATTGGATTGGCAATGGTTCCTTTGATAATTTATTAAATACTCATTCCCTCGATATTAAAGTCACTCTTTCTAGTTGAATAATAATTGGAATGATATCATGCTTATTGACTACATTCCTACTCCTTTTATACATAATCTCACCAACATATATATGAATTCTAACAAGCTTGATCAAATCCTCTTTAAGCTCTCTCACAATGGAGATTTTAATCTTAAAGATGTTTGGTTTCATATTAAAGAAACTCATAATTTCTCTAATGTATTTTTAAACTTTGGAATAACGCTATACTTATCTCTTATTCTATCCTTACTTGGAGAATTCTAAAAAATTTATCCTTATGGACTCTCTTATGTGGAGAAAAGGATTTTACTTACCATCTAAATGCTATTCTTTGTTATCATATTGAGGATGTGAATCATGTCTTTGTTAATGGAGTTATTGCCTCTAAATTATGGGTCCATGATGATCTTTTCAATATTAGTCTTTTGATGGAACTCTATCTGTACCAACTTACGGAGGTTTATTTTCAAAGAAGCTAAAGGTCATATTAAAGTGATAACGCCATCACTCTCATATGGTTAATATGGAGGATAGAAATGATGCTAAACATCATGGGATTCTATTAATCATAAAAGAATTATTGCAAGAATCAAAGATAAAATTTGTGCCTTATTCAATGCCAATTTAATTACTAACAATCAATTCAAAGGTTACAAATTTGTAGCTAATAAACTGGGTCTTACCTTGCACGAGCATTTGAATTGTAAATCGATAAGATTTATTGGATTAAGCCCCATGATAATATTATCAAGATTAATCGATGGTTCTATTTCTCAAAATAATTTTGGATGTGGTGGCATTTTTAGAAACTTTAAAGGCATGGTAACTTGTGCTTTTGCCTATCCTTTACTTACATACTCTATTAATTTTCTGAATTAATGGTCATTAATAAAGCTGAGATCGGTTGCAAAACCGATTAACATTTGGATTGAAGTAGATGCACTTCTTGATTGATCTATTAACCTCTAATAAAATGGGTAACACAATTGTATTATCTTTTCAATCAAACTAGAATGCTTCTATCTCAAGTTGTTACTAATCACTCATGTTTGGCGGAAGGAAATGCATGTCTGAATATCTTGTCTGGGTGCTAGATTAGATGATCAAATTTTCTTTGATCAATCTAATCTACCTAGACACCTCATTGGCTTAGTTAATTTGGATAATCTGTTACCATACCTTAGAAATTAGCCTCGCTCTCTTTTCTTACTATTTTTGTTTCTTATTCTCCGATGCATTCCTATAATTGTTTTTCTTCTTCTCCTTGACCCGAGCCTTGCTCACCTCTTTGGGGTTTTTTTTGATAATGTTGTGTCTCTTTTTTGAAGGGCATGATGTTTCCTGTTTCATTAAGCTACTAGCTGGAAATGCTTATCTCTATCTATTGACAAAATTTTCACTTATGTCTTTTCCCTGGTATTTTCTATTGGCCTTTTGGTTTGTGGGTTTATTTTCTATATATTTTTTTGTAGTTGATGCGGTTTAAGGGTGATAGGCTAAATGAATGTTGTTTCTTTCCAAATCTTATTTCTTCTGTGTTTTTATCATAATATATGTCAACACTATGCTCCTTTTCGAGTTTTTATTCTTACTCATGGATATGTTGGGGACCTTTTGTAATGGTTATCAGCCGAATAAATCTCCTCTCCTTCGGGCAAGTGTTGCTTCATGGCTTTGAACAGGAATACATATGTGTTCATTGAAGTTAAAGATTTTATTGGTATAATTAGTTTGCCGTTCCCTCATTTTTTAGTGTTTTGTTTCTCAAATAAGTCGGCATGTCGATTCATTTTCCCTCAAGCAAGTGGTTTTGGTTTCTCCGGACTCTGGAATATCTTTGTTTGCGTTTCGGTTTCTTTGTGTTTGTTGCTCACATCAATATTTGTTGACATGGGCCCCTACTATTGGGTCTTGTTTGGCTTTGTGTAGCTTTGGGCTAATTTATATCTTTGGTTTATTTCTATCGTAGCTAACTCTTGCATTTGGTTTCTTGGTTTTCTCCAATAGGGCAGGAATGTTTTTTGTTCCTCTAGCCCTCTGGAATGTCTTTTTTTGGAATAGACACTTTGTGTTTTTTGCTCCCATCAATTTATCATGGTTCCTTCTTCCGACTTGTTGTTTGGTCTCTTGTTTGGCCTATGTAAAGGTGGGCTGATTGGTGTGGTGATTTTTTGATCAACGGTTTTGTCTTGCAATTGGCTTTGGTATAATTTTGATTATGATCATGGCTAGATCAAATGCTTGTGTTTGATTGATTGAGGCATGGATTCCCGCGTCTAGCTTTCTTGTTGTTGGTTTTCTATCATGTGTTGGGTAGGATTCTAATGCTATGGTGCATATAATGGTGATGGTTATCCTATTTGGGATAATGGCATTTTCATATACATTATATTTGGCTTTATTTAGATTTGGAAGTACTAAGGAACACAAATCCTTCATCCTTTGGTCGCTATCACAGTTTGTAGGCTATGATGGCTTCACCCCTTATTGGTTTGGCATAACTCTTGTGTTGTATCCATACAATGGTTGCTTTGATGCACACATTTGCATCACATTTGGTGTGAATATCTTCAGCCCTCCCTCAAACTTTTACTTCAATCATTATTCTCGCCTCTTATTGCATCTATACTAATTCTTCCCTTTTCATATTTACAGTCTGGTTTTCCTTTATTTTGTAGGTGCATTGCGTTCATTTCCTGATCCTACATATGGTTCCTTTTGCCGATCTTCCATTACTGATCTCTATGTATCTTTTCTTGTTCTTTTGCTTTTACTTGCTTTTGGATGTAATTAGATAGGGATTTTCTCTAGGGTTGTAGCTCTTGAGTAGTTTTAGAGGTTATCCCCTTTTAAGGACCTTATAACCTTCTTTTTTATGGCAATAAAATTTCCCTATATGGGGTTTCCTAAAAAAAGAAGAAAGAGAGGGAATCTCTTTCATCCATACCTTAAGTCTAACCAATTTCCTTTAATGAATGGCTTGTTATCTATTTTAATCAATCATAAGTTTAGGTTCACTCTAAAATGACCTTATTCAATAAGAAAGATATCTTAAGATTAATTAGAATTAATTACTATCACACAACACATATTCATTCATTTCTTTCCATCATGTATATCATGCATATAAGTAAATCCTAAGCATACATGTACATGTAATTTATAATTTTAGCATATTTGAATGATGAATGCAAAGGAGTGTGTTTGGAATTTAAATATTTCATTTGATTGAATTATGAATGCATGACTTTTAATAGAAAAGAGGATTTTTCATCCATTAGGTAGATACACATTCACATGTATAAAAGTTTTAAGTGAGTATGTCGCCATTATTCTACACCATGGGTGTAAGGTATAAGACTTACTTAGGGCTTAAAACTCATAGCCCGGTGTCTAATATACTAGTTTTCTTAGATACATATATATATATATATATATATACTATAATAATAGGAAGAACCCATGCAAAAGTTGTATTCGATTTATTTGATTTAGGATTCTTATTCATTGGCCACAACATATACACATATGCATAAGAGTTTTACGTGAGTCGACATCATTATTCAATAGGCTATGGTACAAGACTTACTTAGGGCTACTTAAAGTCTCGTACCCCAAGATGTCGGACTAATATGCCACTTTTTTCAAATACATATGAATGTACAAAAGAACCATAAGAATAAGAAGTCATGCTAAAAGTCATATTTCATTTGATTGTATGATTTACATATGTGATATGAAATTCTTCCTAAGCCTTAACATGGAGATGCATAGGAATATATTTAGAGAAAAGTTGTGTTCTTTTCAAATGAATTATACATTTGTGAATCCTATATGAATCCATGTAAGATAAGAAAAGAGAACTTCATATTACATATCTTATATTTTCAACACTTGCAAACATATAGGTATTTGTAATTAACATCACTCCATTTATTATAATTGATTTATGAGCTTTTGAAAATAACTTTTGGTTTAATAGTAATAAGCCACACCTATTTTTAGTTTAGATCACCACATGCAATTAGACATAAAAGAAACCATTTCATTTAGTTAATTTTAAAAGAAATGAATGAATGATTACACATGGCAAGCAACATTTAACATGATTGGAAAGAAATAAAAGAACATAAGCACATGATCTCAGTCATTCTACTTAATTCCTAAGGACAATCATACTAAATAAAGACACTTAAAATAAACCAAAGTTCTTTAATTAGATTTCTTAATTTTGAGTTTGATTTGATTTAGGAAATGTGAAAGAGGTTTCTTGATCCTAATTCCATTCCTCATGTGTGAGTTAATTTTAATGAAGAAATAATTAGGTTGATTTTATGATTTAATTAGGTTAGGTATGAATAAAGCCAATTAATTAACCCTTACATACATCACCTTAAGTTAATTAACTAATTAATAATGAGGCAATATGATATGCAACCACATGGAAAGTAAATTTGTAATGCTCCCAAGAAATGAAAGGGGCCTAATGCAATTAGCTCATGATTAATAGTTAATTAAGCTTAAGGGACCTCACTTAACTACTTTTATGGTTTTCTCACACATGTGAGCTAACCATAATTTCATTATCTCCCCTTTGAGTTATTTAACATCCAAAGAGCTACCCAAGATTAAATTATAGAAAAGACTCAATTGAATTATTTAAGTTCATTGATTAACAAATTAAACCTTAATTAACCTTAACCAATCAAAATGAGATGGGCTTAGAAAAGACAAAGAAGGGAGCCTAAGTCTCAATCCCTAAATCCTTTCAAGTAGTTGATTAAATTTTAGGTATGATTTAGATTTTGATTAATCTTCTTAAGGGTGTTAATTAATTAGTTATTTAAGAGGGGCTGAGAGGACTTAAAGAAAAGATTGGAAGAGAGTCCCAATCAATTTCCCAGACTTCATCATCAATAAGAGGTTAATAAGATTAATTGATTGATTAATTTACTGTTCATTTTCTTAATTATCATTAATTACATTAAAAGATGATTAAGGCTTAATCAATTGATTTTCATAATTAAGCAAGCCATAAAATTACCAAAAAAATAGGGAGGCGGAGGTCATCCCCTAAACATGCACATAAAGTTTGAGATTAATTAGATGATTGATTAGGAAATAATTAGGCTAATTACAATTTCTAATTAAACCTTAATTAAGCCAAATCGCTATCAAAATCAAGTAATAATAATTTTTCTCAATTCTACTCTAAAATATCTTTAAAATGAGCCTAAGTTTGTATTTTTTGGATTTTCTAGAATTAGTTATGTATTTAGTAAGTTTCAAAATTAAAACTAATTAATTAACCCTATTTAGAACCTTAATCTCATACGCTGGCGACTAGCAACACACTTTTCCCATGGCGCGATGGGATTTACTATTAAGTTGTCACATCCAAGTGACGATGGTGCACTCATAACTCGTAGACCATCCGATCTAAGATCGGACGGCCATAATTAAACGCTTTGAGGGATTAATCGAGACTTTAAGCATGATTAGATTAGACCATCCATCCCATGGGATGATTGGTCCATGATCTATCTCCTCCCGTGTCAATGGCTACCATCCAGCGATCGTCGATCCGAGCTCACCCGAGCTGGATGGAGATGAAAATGATCCCACACCTTCAAGGAAGCACAACTATCAAATCTAAAGGTGAAAATCGCATGACATTAAAATTTTTTCATAAAAGAACCAAGCTATTTTCATTCAAGGATCCGTTTCAATGACATACCTCATCGAGCTTGATCGACAATTCCAACAATTGAGGAAGCTTTGTTTAGTAGAAATGAAGCTCTGTTAAGCCTCACGAGCCTTGATTTTGGTAGTTGAAGACCAAAGAACTAGGCGTGGTGGTGCTTGATAAAACTCTACCCCATCAGGAAGCATGGGAAAGGATTCATTCTCGTTTGGCTCCAAGAAAGGTGTGTGCAAAGTTAATTGCACTTTGATGGAGGTTTGAGCAAATGGGAATCGAAGGTGGTCTCCCTATTTTGGTTTTGCATAACTTAGAATAGGGATCTTGGGAAGCTTGGGAAGGCTCAAAATCACTCTGAAACTCTCTCCTTGGCTTCTAGGGTTGAATTGAGTGAGTCTGAGTTTGAGTGAGAATGAGGGGTAAACCCCTTCATTCCTTCAATCGGATGGTCACGACTTCTTTGGATTCTTCTTAATCAATTGGCCAAATCAAAGTTGGTGGAGGTCCTTGGTTGCATGATGTGGCTCCTTTGGTTGGGTGAGGTTGTGGAGGTGGGGCCAAAGGAGGAAGTGCTTGTCCTTGGTGGTGAAAGCTCGAATGGGCATGGGAGGTGATTTTACCTACCCATGGATCATGACGGACCCAACCACCTTTGGGTCAGCTCCATGGTCCTAGGTGCCTAAGTGGATCTATGAATGGGTGTCATGTGACTAGGGAGAAACTAACCCAATAAGCATGTGTTTTATCTCATGGGCAAGGGAAAAATGGTCTTTTGGCTATGAGTTTAATTTGGACAAATTTGGGATGGGGCAAAATGGATTAGCCATAATTCCAAGTGGTTTAGAGTTTATTTGATTTGATTTGGCTTAATTTGACCTATTTAGGTCAAATTGGGTCAAGTTGACCAATTGATCAAATTGGGTCAAACCAAGGTTGGGTCAAGTTCATATGACCAATTGAAGTGTATTGGTGTCATTGGTTTGATTCAAGTTTCTTTGGATTTGGTTATGGCTCATTTGGATTCATATAGGTTAAATTAGTTAAGTTGACCAATTTGACCAAATTAGGTTAGGTTAGGTGTTGAGTCAAGATCAATTGGCTAATCGAAAATGATTGTAGGCTTTGGTTTGGTTTAATTTAGAATTAATTTGGATTTTGACTAAATTGACCCTTTAGGTCAATTTGGGCTAGGTTAGTCAATTTGACCAATTAGTCAACTTATGCTCAATTATGGCTTTGGGCATGTTTAATAATCAATTTGGAATGAACTTGAACCATTGGTTGCAATCAATTTGAATCAATCATGCTTTGACCCATTTTAGTTTACATTTTAGCCAATTTGGATCAACTTTTAATTAAATTAGAAGGTAAATTTGGTAATATTTAATTTGAATTTCATTTAAATCAAGGTTTGGCTAGTAATAAATTAGTGTTGACTTGGTTTTTGACCCAATTCAAGATAATTGATTAACCTAGGATGATTGTTGATCATGTTGTGAGGTTTGGAAGGGCTTAGTTCAATCCAATTTGGGTTGAATTAGAACTTGGTTCAAAAGGTCTTTTATGTTACTTTGGGTCAAGTGGACCTAAATAAGTTAATTAGCTTGATCATGGCTTGATTCAAGTTTAGTTATATTGATAAATAGGTTTGAGATGGAAATATAAATCCAATTGCAAGTGATTTGGATCCATATGAATTTTGGTTCATATGATAATTTCAAGTCAAAAGGCGACTTGGGTTTAATTTGAGTTAGCTTGGATTTAGTTTGATAATTGTAGTTTGTGTTTATATTTGGACAATGATTGAAGGAATGATTGAATCATGAAGAAATCTATGGGTTTTGATTTTTTTGGATAGAATTTGACCAAGTTCAAGGATTTAGCATAGAATAGTATAAATTGGATTTTGGTTTGATTTTGGATTTAGTTTTGGCTATTTGAATTTATATTTCATTTATATTTGGGAATATAAATAAAGATATAAATGATTCAGAAAATCACTTGAGTTTGGAGTGATTTGGATTTGGTTAAGGCTAAGTCCATAAGATGGAATCAAAGGGCTTAAGAAAGATTTTGGAATTTGAATTCATGGGTTTCAATCATTTGATTTGGAACGATTTATGATTTGGAATTTGGAATTTGAATTTGAATTTCAAGTTTGGGTTGAAAGAAGGAACCAAGGATCGGGGTTCAATTCTATAGGGTAGGCAAGTCTTCAAATCTTTAAGGCATACCCTATTCCTATGGCTAAACCATCTCTAAGTCTCTGGCTTAAGTTAAGTGTTCACCTAATCACTAGAAGTGTCTTAAGACTAAGGAGCTCTTAGTGTTAATGTGAGTCCTAGATCTATGATAAGGAAGTTGAGAGCTCACTCCAAAAGTAAGGTCAACAACCTCACATAAAGCCTAGGTATTAAATCAAGATAATTAAAAGATTTAGCAATCCCTTATGAATGGTTGAATCAAAATGCATATCATATTATTTCTCTCTTGAAAATAAGGGATTTCCCTCCTTGCATGATAGGGGAATGTTTGACTTGTGAGGGCATCCCTTGTGGTGGAAAACACCCCTTTCTTGCTGATTTAGCCAATAATCTAACTTCATCATGCATAGAGGCATACAAAATCCCAAAGCCTTTATCAAAATGAAGAGTCAAAATCAAATAAAATTGAAAATATTTGCATTAGACTAAGTCATTGTTCATACCACTCATGCTCTAGTCTGCTTAGGAGTGAGTTTAAGGACTCTAATCTCTTTCTAAATAATAACAACCTAACTATCTTGTAAAATATATGCCTTAACCACATAGTTTTAAAGCATAGGAGGAGTTAATTAGCTACTACTCTAGGTGGTTATAAGTCCAAAGTTAAGCAATTTATCCTCTCTTGTAAAGGAAAACCATATACCCATCTTCACCTAGATTTAGGTCACACTTTGGTTCTTACTAAAGTTCCCTAGATTTTGGATCCGAGGTAAAGTTTCCTTTGGGCTATAAGCATAAATCCTCACCTCTTAGGAATTTCCATAATCTTGTATTATGGAATTATAAGTCATAGCCTTATAATAAATTTCAACTCAAATACATAATTCTCTTCAATTTTAAACATATAAAGCCCAACCATAGGATAGATGGAATGCTTACTAAGTTTCCTAGTATCATGAGCATTCTTACTCTTCTCCCTTTAGCATTGATAATAAGTTTTTCTTTTGATTTATCCTGATTGATCTTTTAAATATAGCCAATTTATTGATAGTCCTATCTTTAAAATCTTTGGAGATAATAATTGTCTAATTTAATCGAGTATTCCTAAGGAATTCACCTTCCTTAGGATGTAATTAACTATGGGATTGCCCCATAGGAAACTTTAGAACCTAATTTAAATAAACACCGCTTTTTCATCCATGTAAAGTAGGAAACATCTCCGTATATTCAAGACCCGTCATTCCTTAAGAGTCCTTATTAGGTAATTAGGTCCATTGTAGGGTGGTGATTTCTATCTTTCAAGATAGTTCACCATTCCTTGTCATACCCGATCACCTCAATAAGTACATCCTCCGACCTATGTGGTGTCCCCATACACATAATCAAAACAAATACCACCAATTTTTTTGTGACTCTGGGGGAGTAGTTCTTCTCTGCATCTCTAGTAGACAATTGTTGTCTCCAATCATCGATAGTGGTCTTATATTGCATATGATTCCTAGACTATCTTTCCTTTCATTGGCACTTAGCTTATATCATTCTTAAGCAAAGCTAGCCAACATCCTCTAGGTTTTAGGACCTCACTCCTTGTAAGTCTTGAAACCCCTATGGGTCTCCCAATAGGTGAAAGATAAAATTAACTAATGAAAGGAGATGAAAAAACTTAGAACCTCCTCACCACTAGCTTAGTGAGGCAAGGTTCATTCTATATTTATGTAAATAAACTCTTTTGCAAAATGTCATTTCCCAAAACACTTTTTCAAATTTCACATAACAAAAGATCTTGCATAAAATTTATAAGAAACTTTTGAAAAGCACAAAACTCAGATAACCAAACCTCATTTAACAACCCCATGATTGTTACATGGAGGTTCGTTCAAAATCAAAATCAAAATCAATTTTTTCAAAAGCATATTTTTGAAAATAATTATCTCCATTCAACATACTCAAATCTTTTGAATGAAGATTCTATTTTCAAATAAAATCATACCATAAAATTGAAACTCCACTTAACATATTTCACATATATGCTAAAGTTGGAATTTCCCTCATTTCCAAAACCATACTTTTGAAAATGACCACCTCCATTTAACATGCTCAAATTTGTTGAATGAAGATTCTATTTTCAAATAAAATCATAATATAAAATTGAAACTCCACTTAACATATTTCACATATGCTAGGGTTGACGCTTTCCCTCTTTTCAAAAGCAAGAAATCACACACATGAAATCAAGACATATTTTGGACTCCATTTGACATACCCAAATTTGTTAAATGAAAGTCCCATTTCCAAAAGTCACAAAAATAAAGTGTACTCTATTTAACATACCCAAAATTTTTAAATAGATTTCCCTCTTTCAAAAAAAAAAAAAAATTCATATCACACTTGATTCCTACTTAACATACCAAATTTGTTAAGTGAGAGTCTCATTTTCAAATCATAAATACACTTGACTCCTACTTAACATACCAAATTTGTTAAGTAAGAGTCTCATTTTCAAAATCATAACACATTTGACTCCCACTTAACTTACCAAATTTGTTAAGGAAGAGTCTCATTTTCAAAACACAAATCATAATCACACTTGATTCCTACTTAACATACCAAATTTGTTAAGTGAGAATCTCATTTCAAATCATATCACACTTAACTTCTACTTAACATACCAAATTTGTTAAGGAAGAGTCTCTTTTCAAATCATAGTCACATTTGACTCCAACTTAACCTATCAAATTTGTTAAGTAAGAGTCTCATTTTCAAAATCATAACACATTTGATGCCCACTTAACATACCAAATTTGTTAAGTGAGAGTTTCATTTTCAAAACATAAATCATAATCACACTTGATTCCTACTTAACATACCAAATTTGTTAAGTGAGAATCTCATTTTCAAATAATATCACACTTAACTCCTACTTAACATACCAATTTTGTTAAGTAAGAGTATCTTTTCAAATCATAAACACAATTGACTCCCACTTAACATACCAAATTTGTTAAGAGTCTCATTTTCAAATCATAATCACATTTGGATTCTACTTAACATACCAAATTTGTTAAATGGGAGTCTCATTTTCAAAGCAAACAAACACAAATTATAATCACATATGGCTTCCACTTAACATACCAAATTTGTTAAGTGTGAGTTTCATTTTCAAAACACAAATCAAATCACATTTGGCTTTCACTTAACATATCAAATTTGTTAAGTGTGAGTCTCATTTTTCAAAACAAATCAATCACATTTGGCTTCCACTTAATATACCAAATTTATTAAGTGGGAGTCTCATTTTCAAAAGCAAACAAACACAAATCATAATCACATTTGGCTTCCACTTAACATACCAAATTTGTTAAGTGCGAGTCTCATTTTTCAAAAACAAATCAATCACATTTGACTCCCACCTAACATACCAAATTTGTTAAGTGAGAGTCTCATTTTCAAACACACATCAAACACATTTGGCCTCTACTTAACATACCAAATTTGTTAAGTAAGAAGCCCCACTTTCAAATCAAATCAACATGTATCACACACATGACAAACAACCATCACAAGCAAAGATATTTTCACAAAATTTTCAAACATACAATTAAAATCTTTCCGGCATACCAAATTTGCTAAGTAAAGGTTTTCCAAATCAAATTTTTTGAACAAAACACAATACAAATATCTTCAAAGGTCTCAGATATTTGAACCCCACCTAACCTACTTAAATTGGTTGAGTATGGGTTCTAAATTAAATTCATAGGGCAAAGTCTCTCCTCACATTGTAAATCTTCCAGTAGAACCCCATTTAGCATACATAAATTTGTTAAATGAGGGTTCTAATTCAAAAAAGACAAATCAAAATCAACAATTCAAGTCAATAACAACGCAAAGCTTTTCCTCCAATCCTACAAATCATTCCATGCAATTTGAACCCCATTCAACATAACCAAAATTATTGAAATGTGGGTTCACTCAAGATCAAAAGATAAAATCAAGCAACAATAATTGAAGCAATTGAAAGAAAGGGGATACTTGCGATCCTCTTAAGACCAAAGATGGTTGGGATATCTCTTTATCTCGAGCCTCTAAAAAATTAGTTTCTAAAATTAAGAAACTCACTCTACATGTGCTTGGCGCTCAAACTCCAACATCAAGGAAGGTTTCCAAGTTGTCAAAGATAACTTGAAGAAGGTGACAACCACGTAGCAGTCCACCTTTCTTGCCAGATAGTTCAAGAGCCCAATCATTATGAGTCAGACTCCTTCCACGGTTGTAGACTTCTTCCTCCATTTGCTCCTCTTCGGTAGGAGCATTGTATTAGTGGATAAGGGCATTACATCCCTTACCCGCTTACTTTTATTGGATTTCTTACATGTACCTCCACCCAAAAAAGAAATCAATGAAGAAAGCTTTCACTTACATCTTATCCACTTCATACTTTAGATTTTATTCCTCTTGAAAACTCTCTAAGTCTAAAAATAATAATGATAGCTCTTGTCATTCCAATCCACTCTCTTGATTAATCGGACTTTTCTTTTAAATCAATCTTCACCTCTTGAGATTGACTTGGAGTCAACTAAATCTAAGGATCCTAGAGGAAAAGCTATAGGTATACTGATGAGAAGGTAAAACTTTCCACAAGTTCATCATTCCATGAAGTCACTAAAGTGAACCCGCAGTGGAAAAGTTCTACCTCCTGGGTAACACCTCTTGATAAAGGTAAACAAGTCATTGATTCCGGTGAGCAAATAACCCCACCATAGGTTGGTCTACTAATGGATATGCTTGTAGAGGACCAAATCGATTTGATTACAACATCCTAGCACATCTTATAAAATTGCCAACTAAGTTAAGCATATATGATGCCCTTGTCTTATCCAAAGACATGAGGGAATCTCTAGTCAAGGCTCTTCTTGGCCGAGAGATGCTTAGCTTAGTACTACTAAAGTGGAGGCACACAACTCAAAGGATATCTTAGGAGTTACATTGATGAAGACTTCTTGGAATGACCAAGCACAACCGCTCTCTTTACATTACATGCATGTTGGCGGTCACAGTTATTAAGAGTTCGGTTGACCAAGGTGCATCGGTCAATATTATGAGTTTAAGAACCCTTGCCTACTTGAGGATCGACATCTCTAAACTTTGAAAGGAGAGGATGATGTTGAGAGGATTCAATAAACAAGGTGAGAGGGCCTTAGGCACCATAGTGTTGCCATTAGAGATAGATGATTGGGCAAGCTAAGTTTCATATTATAGACTGGATATATCTTTCAATGCTTTGCTTGAGAGACCATGGATGCATGAGAATAACATAGTTCCATCCTCTCTACATCGCATGAAGTTCATGAGAGGTGAAATTGGATCGCATCAAAGGATATCTCAAACCCTTCACATCCACGGTCGATATATGAAGATGCATCATATTTCTTTCCCCAAAATCAATAAGTCTATTCTTTGAAGTCTAGTCAAGATCCCCAAGAGAGACAAAAAGAAAGAAAAGGAAAAGAAAAAGAATTATTAAAAGAAAAGAAAAGAGAAAGAAAAGGAAAATAAAAGAGAGACATGGACTCAGGGAAGATATAGAAGTTATTAGATTCACCCACATTTGTTACTTCATTCAACATATGGATATGATGACCACCTCCACCTAGTAGAAGGGCAGTTGAGGTAGCCCCAAGGTAAATAACCTCCCTATTGGCCACCCAAAAGGAGGTATGTCCTAGCCACTAGAGTACACCTTTTATCCACATAGAGTTAGAATCTAGCTCAAAGGATGAGTCTTATGTGGTTATACGAGCCAACTCTTCTTAGTAGCAAATCCCTTTAAGTGATGTTTGAGCATGATAGTGTTGAAGATCGAGCTCCAAAGAAAAGTATAAATGTATCCAAGTCTATATATGAAAGTTAGAGTCGTTGGGAACCTTAGCTCTAACCCAACTTTATTCCCATAAAGTTGAGGGTTTGGTAGTTAATGAAGCCCCTAAGTCATCCACGATGCGTGAACTGAGGTTCTTTTTGTAGCATCATCCTCAAGTAAGGAAGCTAATGTTGAACTTGAGGATAATTCATATAAAGATTTAATATAATTGCCTTTTGATTGATATTTGCCTTGTGTTCTTAATCTAGTAAAGAAGGGATTAATCCCACATACTTGGTCTAAACATAGGTCAAACTACTTTGAAAGGTTATGGGACAACCAAAGCGGACATCCTCAATCAAGACCAAGACTAGGGTTCGTATAATGGGTGGTCCAATCAATGATGAAAATCATTGCCTAATCATCACCAAATTTGAAATCGATAGGTTCTTTTCAAATCATGCTAACTCATATGAGGAGGTATGTTTAGAAACTTCAAATGATCAATGATTTTGAAGTAAAAGATGCATTGCCGTAATTTGAAGAAGTGATCGATCAACCATCAATGAGCTCATAGAAATCAACTTAGGGCGAAGACAATCCACGACATACATCGGTTCCTTCTTGAATGAAGAAGAAACCAATGACTTAGTTAGCATTGACTAAGTTTAAGGACTACTTGACATGGAGTTACGAATAGATGCTCGATTTATCTCTTGATGTGGTAGTCCACAAACTAGCAATAGAGCCTAGTTCTAACCCTATCAAACAAGCTTCTAGACACATATGATTAGACATTGAACAACAAGTCATTTCAAGTCAAGAAATTGATTGATGTTGGCTTCATCGAGAGAAGAAAAATATCCTATCTAGTTGGCTAATGTTGTTCCACTTAAGAAAATAAATAAATAAATTCACATATACATTGACTTTAGATTTAAATAAGGCACTCCAAAAGATGAATTTCCACTACCAATACCAAACGATGGTGGACATTGCCTCATCTCATGCGCCTTCTCTTTCAAGGATGGCTCATCTAGATATAACCAAATAAAAGTGGCCCCGAGGATGAAAGGAACCGCATTTTGAACCCCGATGAATCTTTTGCTATAGGGTCATGCCGCCTTAAAATGTCGGTGCTACGTACGCCATGACTTGGATCTTCAATGAACTCATTTATCACCAAGTTGAATGTTATGTTGATGATCTTGTAGTCAAAAGTAAAGAAAAGGAAGACCATCTCTTTGACTTGAGAGTAATTTTGAGCGGTTAAGATAATTTAACCTTAAAATGAATCCCTTGAAGTGTGCATTTGGAGTAGCTTCAGAAAATTTCTTAGGTTTGTTGTCCATCACCGTGGAATAGAAATCAATGAGAAGATCAAAGTGATATTAGAAATGCCTCCCCTAAAGTCTAACTCAACTCGATCATTTCAAGAGCGGTTGGCATATTTAAGATGCTTCATTTTCAACCTAGTCAGAAGGTGCCGCCTTTCTCGAACTTGTTAAAAGGATGCCAAGTTTAAGTGGAATGATAAGTGTCAACATGCCTTCAAGACATCAAGCACTACGATGACGTGCCGGTTCTAGCCCCCATCCGCAAAGCCGCTCATACTATATACTATCGCATTTGATGACTCCCTTGGCACTTTGTTCACCCAAACCAAAAATGAAGGGAAAGAAAATGCACTTTACTATCTTAATCATTTAATCCCTATTGAGGCAAATTACCCTCTCATGGAAAAGTATTGCCTAGCTTTAATCTTTGCATCCCAAAATCTACTGATATTACATGCTTTCTTATAAAGTGAACTTGATCTCCGTGATCAATCCACTATAATATCTCATGACATGGCCAATGTTATCCGACGGTTGGTGCGTTGGTCCATGATTTTATCACAAATTGACATCACTTTCGCATTCTCCATGCGGTGAAAGGATATGCACTTAGATTTCTTAGCGGTACACCCACTCCCCATTGATTCCCCATTTAGTAATGACCTCCTCGATGAATAGATCATGAACTTAGGGACATTAGCATTCACCACCGGAAGATGTATTTTGATGGTGCGACTTCCTTTCAAAAGGAGAAGAACCATGATCTACTCTCCCAAGAAAGGCGGGGTAGGAATAGTTCTACTAACTCGGTGATGATATGAGATTCTCATATCATTTGTCCAATCTATGCACCAACAATGAGAATATGAGGCTCGCGCCAATTTGGAGTTAGCCATTACACTATGCATCCAGTATCAACAACTTGGGGCTCGGTTAGTCATTAACCAAATCACGGGTCTTATAAAGTTATAAGCTCCACCACTACCACAAGTATACTATGGTTGTTGACCCAAATCTCATAGGTTACTATTTATAAGATTCCTCAAGGAGAGAATGTAGTAAAGATGAATTAGCTAAGCTTGCCAAAGAGTTGGCATGTTTGGAAGATGAGTCCATACTAATAAGGGTCCAAAATAGATAGGTCTTCTCCTTGTTAATGCTAAACTCATTGAGAGACTCTCTCGGTAGGATGTTACCATTGCCAAAAGGATGAGGAGTTGGATTAGAGACAATCATTTATGGATTATCTAAATATTGGAAAACTACCTTAAGAGAAGTCACTAGCACATCGGTGAAGCAGAGAGCCGTTTTATGCTCGTAGATGGCATCTTTTATCGGCGATCCTGCAATCATATGTAGTTACATTGTCTAGACAAACATGAAGCCCTTAAGATCATAACCGAGATACACTGTTAATGTGGAGTGCATCAATCCAATCCAAAGATGAAAGCCAAGATTAAGAGACTAGGATACTCCGGCCTTGATGATCAGCATAGATGTAGTAGAAGATGCCACCAACGCCGTGCACAATATGGCCCTACATCAACCATCCAACATTCTACATCCAACATTGGCCTCATGGCCATTCGAGTGTTCAGAATCGACATAATGGGTTACGTCGATCCTTCTTCTTCCAAGGGTCATCAGTTCATTCTAGCATCCACTACTTTTCAAAGTCGGCGGATGCAACCCACTTAGAGAGTTCATATTAAGCATATGCTCTAGTTATTCGTGAACCATATTGTATATAGGTTCGGTGCCTCGATGAATTATATCTTATAATGGTACTACAAGAGCACTAAAATCAATAGCTTTGCAGACACATCATAGATTTGATATATTCTACCATCTACTATCCAATGACAAATGGCTTGGTAGAATCCTTCAATAAAACTCTCATCTAAATATTAAAGAAGACACTCGACAATAATAAGCGATAATGGCATGAGCGGTTAGTTGAAGCCTGGCTTACACTTACGAACTCTAACTCGCCTCCTTTCTCCTTAGTGTATGGGTCTAATGCGGTTCTATCATTAGAAGTTCATCTCCCATCATTAAGGATAGTTATAGCAAGGTTACCATGGAGTAGAATGCAAAGTTACGGTTAGAAGAGCTCAAGGTTTGGAGGAGAGATGCCTGGGCATGTTAGAACCTCGAGGTTGTATAAAGCCAAAATGATTCAAGCTCATAACAAGTTAGTCCATCCTAGTGCTTTTCAAGTAGGAGAGCATATTTTAGTTCTAAGGAGACCAATTATTGCACACCAAAAGATGGGAGACCTCTTTTCCATAGAAAAGGCCTACCAAGGAGGATCTTATCGACTTATAAATTATAAGGGAGAGCCTCCAATGCTTCCAATCAATGGGCTCTACCTAAAAAAATATTATCGGTAAATCTTGTTTCAAATAAATTATCAATAAAACTTCTTTTCAACTCAAATCCCATCTTTTCATGTGTTGAGAAACATCTATTTTTGGAAATCTACCAGATGCATTTAGGGTAGGTGTAAGGAACACAAGTGGCCCTATCCTTTAGAAACACACCACCAACATAAATTACACACAACCATATATAAAACAAACACACATCTTTTATCTTGGGCTACTTTGATGTGGGATAAAGCCCTAGCACTCACTCATTAACTTCTAGGTGGTGGCGTCTCTACTAGTATGACACCCCAATGGTTTCTTATTTAGAGGATGTAAGTCTACAAGTTTTCTTCTTAACTTGACCATTGTAAATTGATGAGCCTTGTTAGTTTGGTAGGTCTTCGTGCGTTGGTAAACTACCTTATGTTGACTTCATTTAAGAGGATATAAATCTACACTTTCTTCTTGAACTAGCCATCATTCAAGAATCGGGTCGGTATATTTGAGGATTAGGATCATCCCCATTGGCTCCTTTCCTCGACTATTTTAAGTCTAGGTCCAGTCCTTACACCCTAGACTCCTGCTTGGTTGTCTCCCTAGGTCGATAGTGCGGTGAAATTTTTATAAGAAAAATTTTTAAAGGATAATATACTTCCATCTCCACTCTATGGATAAAATTAAGATAGAAATATACATCTCCCTTTTATGCATTTTAACACCATGTAGATCCATATATGTTATTATTGAGGGTGATCAGTACAACATTGAGGAGAGGTGTACTATCTCAAAAGATAGAGGTCACCACCCAATAATGGACCTAATCACCTCAACAAGGACTCTAAGGATAATGGGTCACATGTGTACCAAGATTCTTCCCCTACTTTACATGGAAAAGTAAAGTAGGGTTTATTTTAAATCGAGTTCGTTAAGTTTCTTACAGGACAAGCCCCATAATAAATTACATCCTAAGGAATGAGATCCCTTAGGAATACTCTTGATTAAGGTAAATGATTATTATCTCCAAATATTTTAATAGGTAGGACTATCAATCGATTAGTTTATTTTGAAAGGTCAAATGGGATTGATCAAAGAGAGAGAGTTATTATCAAAGCCAAAGGAAGATAAGTAGGAGATGCTCATGATGCTAGTGAGCATCTCAATTTATCTTATGGTTGGGCTTTACATTTTGAAATTAAATTATTCATTTGAATTGACTTTTTTATTAGAAGTTTATGGCTTATGATTCCATAACACAAGATTATGAAAATACATAAGAGGTGAGGATTTATGCTTATGGCCCATAAAGGGAGAAGCAACCTCGGAACCTAAATCTAGGGAGCTTTGGCAAGGGCCAAAAGCATGACCTAAATCTAAGGCTATAATGGGTATTTGGTTTGCCTCCACAAGAGAGGACAAACCACTCAACTTTAGACTTACAACCGCCTAGGGGTGGCTACCAACTAACTCCTCCTTGATTTTAAATTCATGTAGGCAAGTCAATGCTTTATGCAAGATAAATAGGTTATTATTTATTTAGAAAGAGACTAAGTCCTTAAGCTCACTCTCTAAAGAGACTAGATCATGTAAGGGCATGCTTCAAATGACCTAAATCTAATGCAAATCATATTACATGTTATTTTTATTTTTAGATAATCATTTGACTCATGCTTATAGGATTCATATGCCTAATGCATGAGAAGTAAGATTATTGGCCAAAATTAGTGAGAAGGGAGGATGTGTATTTCCATCATGGCTCTCAAAGGTCAAGCCAAGTTTCTCTGGCAAAGGTGGAAGCCTCCAATAAAGAGTGAAAACAATATGCATTTGTGCATGATGTTGTAAAATAAATACTCATCCAACTAAGGGGTTGCTAATTCTTTTATCTTGATTTTTAGCCTAAGCTTTAGATGAGGTTATGAATTCTTTATTTTAGTTTTGAATGATTAATTTTGTAGAAGATTTATTTTTCTTAAGAGCCTAATCCACATCAAGGCCATTCATCAAGCAAGGAAGAAACTAGGAAAATGATGCCATCTTAATGCACAAGCTAAACAAATCATCAATCAACTTTTAACGCTAACAAAGAATAGAGAGTCCATTTGTGGTGGGGCACCACCGCACAAACCCGAAAACAAATTGGGCATCCGAAGCTCTACCCTTATACAACCTAGATTATAAAATGAATTAAGTACAATTAAGCAAGTAATTCATTGTTATGGGGTCTTCAAGCTTCATTTCTTCATTCTTCTTTTCTTCTTTCTTCTTCTTTTCTTCTTTCTTCTTTGGTTCCTTATTTTGGATGGTTGGAAGGTGGTTTCTCCAAAGGCTTCATATGGTGTATAAGATGAGATCTTATGACCAATGCTCATCCTAATCCCCATAACAAATATTCCAAAATCCTAATTGCAAAAATACATGAAAAGAAAAGTAAATTTAGCTTACCTATAAAATAGAGATTAGCTAAACAAATCACACAAATCCCAAGCATGTATATTAGACTTAGCACCCAACACATGGGTAACCAAGTCCACATAGCCTATTGGATTATGCTTAGGGTATGAACACCTACACAACAAAAGTAATTATATTTTTTTATTACATTGCCCCTTAAGCACAATTCCCTATAGAAAATAATGATTAGACTAAATAGTCTACCATTCATTCTACCCACATTCACCCTAACCTCCTAAAACATATATCACAAAAAAAAATCATAAATCCTGCCCATCTCGAATTGGTGACTAATATAATGTGTGTGCATTAGAAGGTTTGTGTGGTGTGCTTAGCTATGGCTTTAAGGTTTGAATTTTAGTGTGAAGAATGTTCAACTTAGATGGGTGGTTTCATTTAAGTGTTTAGTTGATTTGGGTTGATTTTATTTCATGATTTGATTTTGATTTGGATGAACCTACAATTAATTACTAAGTTTTAAATAAAGGGAAAGAGAAGAGAACTTCTCTTTCCTTCCCTTAAGTAATTTCTAAAGTACATTCATGCTTAGTTTATTTAGTGAATGTTTTTATATATATTTTAATTAATCCAAAGTTTAGATCAATTATAAACAAACCTATTAAAAAAAAGGCATTTTAAGATTAAGGAAAGTGAACTAAATTCACAATAAACATCACTTCATTTCTTTCCCAACATGTATATCATGCATATGGATGAATCCTAAGCATATATATACATACAAATTAGAATGTTTAGCACACTTTATAATGAATGCAAAGTAGTTTACTTAAGAAAATTTGAATGTTTATGATGCATGATTTTCATTAAGTAAAAAGGGGTTTCTTATCCAATTTTCACACACATGAATGTATTAAAGGCATAAGTGAGTGCGATGCCATTGTTAACGAGGTGTAAGATACAAGACCTACTTAGGGCTACTTAAAACCTCACAACCCGAGGTTGTCCAAACTAAGACTAATATATCACTTTCCTTAAATACAAGCATATGTACAAAAGAAATGAATGGAAAAGAAAGGATGCAAAGTTTGTGTTGGTTGATTTATTTTTTTATTTATGCAATTTATATGCATAGTGTAGGTATCCTTCTTAAGTAATAGCATAGGAATGTATAGAAAATGGAATTAAGCAAGTGTTAGGTTCTTTTCAAATGAACTAAATACTTCACCAAATCTTATCCAAAACTATACTAAAAGAGGGAGAAGGAAAACTACACTAGCACATCTTTAAATTTTACTCACATGCAAGCTTATAAATAAAATATAAGTAACAAACTTTCAGTTTGGTAATTGATTTATATATTTTGAAAATAATTTGGATTTAATAGTGATAATAGACACTCATATTTCTCTTTTAGCCAAAACATGCAATTTGACATAAAGAAATATTTCACTTTCATTTGATTTTAGAAAAGAATGAATGCATGAAATTCATATGACATACACATTTAGCATGTTGGGAAAGAACTAAAATGATGAAATCATGTAAACACATTCACCTAATTAATTCTTGAAGACAATCTTTTGAAATATGAAAACTTAATGCAAATCAAATTATTTTTAAAGAAGGTTTGGTTTTGAGTTTGATTTAATTTGAGAAATGTTAGGTGAGTTTTTTATTCTTAACCCATTCCCACATGTTTATGATATTTGTTTAATTTTTAGATTATTAGATCCATTTTATATTTTGATTAGTTTAAGGTATGAATTAAGTTTATTACCCCTTACATACCACCTTAGCATATTTAACCAACAATGAGCCAATGAGATAACATAAAACCTCATAAAGAATTTTTTATTTGTAATGCACCTAGGAAGAAAAGGCCTAATGCAATTTGGCTCATGATTAATGATTAATGAAACTAAGGGGTTTAACTTAAGTAATTTCATAACCTCTCACACATGAGTTTTAATTTCCTTAATGTACTTAGGCTCTTAAATACCTAAGCATCTATCCAATATAGATTAATTAAGTTCGGAAGGTTTTAGAATTTTTTGAAATTAATTTAGGGGTAATTAGTGAATTAACCTTTAATTAAGGATGGATTATGGAAGAAAATAGGGTTTAGGAATATCTTAAGGAAAGTATCCCAAAATTATTCCCTAAACCTTACATTCACTTAATCAAAATGTAATTGACTCAATCAGAGGGTTAAACCACTAATTATGCCCTTAATTAAGATTAATTACATTAAAGGAATGATTAAGGAATGAACTAGAAATTCTCTAATTAGACCAATAAATTCAAAGAAAATTAGGGAGGCTAGATTCATCCCATGAATTAAGTACAAATAGTTTGGGATTAATCAAGGAGTAATTAGAGGGTAATTATTAAAATAATATTCCCTAATAAAACCTAAATTAGAGAAAAAATACTACAAAATCCATTCAAATTAATGTTAGATATTCTATGTTCACTTATCTTTCATATGCAATTTATTTCATATTTTCTAATTTTATACACTTAGATATGAATTTTAAAGGTTTAGTCATTAATTATAAATTATTTAATCTATAATTATATTATTAATCCTCTGGCCCGCCGATTGCATGCTTTACATGTGACATGCGAATTGGGTATTTAACCCATCACATCGTAACATCGCGTGGTGGCGTGCTACATGCTTTCTACTTAGCCATCCAATCAAGGATCGCTGAGATTAAAGCCATAGAGGAAATTATGGATATTATGCATTTTAATCTCGGTCCATCCAAAATGTGTGGATGGATGACCGGAGATTCATCCTCACTATGAGCAAGGAGATTCATCCATCTTTAAGATGATCCGAGCTCGATTGAGCTCAAATTTGGAAAATTAACCCACACCATCTAAGCATGGATACAAGCACATATAATGGCGGATCAACCTAGGATTGAAATCCAATTCACAAAGGACCAACATACATTGAACTTAAGCTCAAAAAATGGCTAATCTTGGAGGTGATCACCGATGCTCGAGTCCCTTGGAAAAGCATCATCTGGTTGAGATGAAGCTTTCTTTGAAAGTTTGAGCTCATGAAATTGGGTGGATGCTTCTAGAGAACAACTCCCCTTGAACTCCTTTGGCTTTGATCAATTTAGATCTCTTGCCTTTGGAGCTTGGGAAAGAGCTTAGATCAACTCAACTTGGCCTCTAATGAAACTTGAAGGGGAATTGAGTTGATGTTGAGTATTGAGTAAGTTGGCTTTTCAATAGAATTCCCTTATTTTCAAGCTGAAAATCGAGAATGGAGATTTTAAAATCCTCTCTAGGAAGCTTGGGAAGACCCTCTAAGGCTTCCTCAGTTCCTGCTTCAATCGACAGGGAGTGTGGATTGAATTGAATTAGGGGACTATATCACCCCTTGAGCAATCAGATGACCAAGAAGGATTGTGCCATTTTTCTCCAATTGAGCTTATTGAATGGGTTTGTTAGGCGTTTAGGCGTCCTTAAATTCGGTTTTGGCTAGGAATTGAATGGTGAACTTCCATGTGAATTGAGTGTAAGGAGGATTCCATGTGCTCCATTTCAAGGCATGTGGTCTTTGGCCATTGGGCTGGGTTGGGCTGACCCAAACCCATTGGGTTTGGTGCACCACACTCTAGTATTCACTTGATATACTAAGAGGGTGCCAAGTAGTTATGAAGAGGATTTGACCAAATTCTAGTGGAATTGGCCAAAATTTACCCTATGGACTATGGGTAAAATGGTAATTTGACCTTGATTTTAGTTTGGGAATGTTTGGTATGATGAAAAAAAATAGGTTTGGCCAAGTTTCATTAGATTTGGAGTTGGTTTGATGTGATTTGGCTCATGTTAACCCATTTAGGTCAAAATGGGTCAACTTGGGTCAAGTTGACTAAATGGTCAAATTGGGTCAAACCAAGGGTTGGGTCAAGTTCATATGATTATTTGAAATTTTGGTGGCCTTGGTTTGATTCAATTTAGTTTAGGTTTGAATTTGGTTCATGTAATTTCATTTAGGTCAAATGGGTCAAGTTGACCAATTTGCCCATTTGACCTATTTGAGCTAGGTCATGTGTATGTTTTAGGTTTGGTTGGCCATGTGAAAGGGATTGGTATCTTTATTTCCAATCAATTTTGGTTAAGTTTGAATTTGGCTTAATTTGATCTTTTAGGCCAAGTTGGGTTCATGGTCAATTAGGCTAGGTAGGTCTAGTTAGCCAATTGGAGCTTTGGTCAATTTCAACAATCATTTTGGAATGAACTTGACCCATTGGTTTCAATTCATTTGGCTTAGATCAAGTTTTGACACATTTTGACTTTTTTAGGTCAAGTTGGGTCAATTGGGTCAAGTGGCCAATTGGGCTAGGTTAGGCTCAAATGTTGACTTGGTCAAGTTTAAACATTGATCATGAATGAACTTAGATCATTGGTTTCAATCAATTTGACTTTTGGTGGATTTTGGCTATGTTGGGTTTCATTTAGCTAAGTGTTGACTTGGTTTGACCTAATTTGAGTGATTGATCTCATGATGATTGTTGATCATGATGAGGCTTAGGTGAGTTTGATTCAATCCAATTTGGTTAGGATTAGAATTTGTCTCATAAGTACTTTAGGTCACTTTGGGTCAAGTGAGCCTAAGTGGGTCAAATGGCTTGGTCAAAGCTTGATTTGAGTTTGATTGAACTCACATATGGACTTATGATTGAAGTATAAATCCATTTGCAAGTGGTTTGAAGTAAAATGGGTTTTGATTCATTTGATAATTTCAAGTTCAAAGGTGAACATGAAATGGATTTTGGCTTGATTTTTGAATTAATTTTATTTAAGTGATTGAAGTTTATATTTATATTTGGATTCATGATTGAAGGATTGATTGAATCATGAAGAAAAATTAAGAGTTTGGTTGATTTGATGTTGATTTGGCTAAGTTCAAGAATTTGACTTGAAAGGCTTAGGTTGAATTTTGATTGAATTTGAGTTTGATTTTTTGGAGTTGATTTGGTTGTTTTAATTTATATTTTATTTATATATGTGAATATAAATGAGAATATAAATGGGTCATGGGAAAATTCATGGATTTCAATCATGGGTTTCAATCATGTGGCATTGATTTGAGTTTGAGAAAATCAATTAGGCAGAATTGATTTACGTTTGATGTTGATTTGATTTGGAGTTTGACTTGAAGGAAGGAAGTGAGGAATGCGGTTCAAGCTATGGGGTAGGCAAATTTTCCTAACACTCCTAAGGCATGACCTATTTATGGCTAACTCTTCTAAGTCTCTAAATTTGGGTTGAGTGTCCACCTAATTCACTAGATGTGTCTCAAGACTAAGGATCCATTAAAATCTAAGAGAAGTCCTTTATCTAAGATGGAGGGTTGAGAGCTCACCTTAAAATGAGGTCAACAAATGGCTCAATAGGTGTGGTGTGACGATAAGGAACACATGTATTGGTGTTGAGCAAAATGATCAACAACAGATGATCGTAAGCACTAACAGAGATAATCTACTCACGACCCAAGGTGTAGAAGGAATCGAGCTTAGTGCAATGTGACTCTACTTATGTCAAGGGGCATAAGAGAGGGAAGGGAGAGATCTAGGGATAGAGTATGTGAACCTTCCATTGGAAGCGAGGTTCATGTAATCCACAAGGGGATGAGAGGTTTGATTTGATTTGAGTCTTGCTAGGGAGAAATTTGATTTGTTTAATTAAGTCCCACTAGAAGAGGGTTGAATATGTTTTAATTTTTAGATTTTGGATTTTTGAGATGGAACCTATTGGTTTTACGATAAATACTTGAGTAGGAGCCATGGAGGCCTAAACCTAACTCAGATTTACTATTCTAAAAAGATAGTCTACTAAACACATAGTAGGACTAGCCAACCAAGGGATGCCTTTTGGTATGCGATCGTACTAGAAGAAAGCATAGTAGACTTACATCCTCCAAACTAGGGACTAGTAGGCTGGGGTAATCTATTGGCAAAGCAGCAATTGAACCCAACCTAGGGTTGATTATTGAGTGAATGCCGATGGGGACTTAGATCAACTTAAAGATAGTCAAGATTAATTTCATTTTTAGATTTATTTTGATGGATTCCATTGGTTTGCGATGGATCACACTAAGAAGAAGCTTATATCAACCTAGGCTATCTCATTTATTGAACCAAAGGGAGTAGCTTACGGGATGGGAGAACTATCGACCAATTGAGTGCCTTTCAATTTGCAATGAACAATTGAAGGGAAGAAAGCTCAGACTTACATCTTCCACTACAAAAGACCATTGGGGTGATCAAGCGCTTTGGGAAACAAATCAAACCCGATCTAAAATCCATTGGTTTGCAATAATCATACTAGAAAGAATGATCATAATCTTACATCTTCCAAAGAGGAATGACTAGGGGTAACCTACTTGTAATAAAATAGATTGAACCCTAAGGGACTTCTGAGTGAGTATCAAGCCAAGGATTTATCTCAACTCAAGTAGTCGGGCAATTCTATAAGGAGTTTTCTGACACAACCCTAAAGATAGGATGCCCTTGGGACAAGGGGCCCTTTGGGGCTTGAATTCCTAATCCACAAGCAAATTAAATTTGTTTATTTTATTTAGTTTGTTTATCATGGACCCTATTAGTTTACGAGGGATCAAACCGAAGGAGCTTATATCGACCTAGACCTATCTCAAATTCTTGAACCAAGGAGAATCATTGCATCCTGAATAAATTCTCCAACCATGGGTGGCTACTTGGAAAGGGTCCAATCCAAGAGTAACTGGGTAGTCTCTAAATGGGGTCAAAAGAATGTGATCCAAATAGAGTGCCCATGGGGATGGGGGCTAAGGGATTAATCCAAAACCAGAGAAGATGACATGGCTAGTCATATATCTTATAGGTATTTGGTGACCAACTCAAGAAAAAAAGGACTCACATCTTCTAAGAGTGGTGTATCTAGGAGTGAGTCATTGTCGCATAACGAACATCAACCAACCTAAGGTGCCCATTGATTTAAACAATCATCCTAGGATGAAAGCTGGGGTCTCACATCCTGTATGGCGGGCGATTCTTTGGGATAGTATCTTTGCAGGGTGATCTCGACCTAGAGTGACTATAGAGTGAATGCCACTAGGAGGGACTTATATCAACTCAAATGTAGTCAGAGGAAAGGAGCCTCTAGGGGACTTATCCTAAACCTCAAATATATTGAGCCTAATTAGATCATGATGATTAGTTCAAGAAAAAGCACGGGACTCACATCTTCTTAAATAAAATCAATACGAGGTAACTACTTGGCGAGTAAGTCTACCATACTAACAAGATGCTCGTTGGTTTGTATTGGTCAACTTTGGAAGAAAGGCATGGGACTCACATCTTCCAAACAAGTGATCACTGAGTGACATACTAGCGAGGTAGTATGTAGACCCAACTGAGCTAATGAGTGGGTGCCACAAGGGGCTTCTCATCAAAATAGCTCGAGATAAAAGATTTGTGTTTATTTTTGTGCATGTGTTAAAGGAATAGGATGCCTCTAGGGGACTCTTACACCTACCTTAAACATGCTTGGAGATTTTGATGAAAGGTGTCGGATGGAACAGGAATTCCCTAAGAGAAGGCGCTTGGGTTCTCTTACACCTAACTTAGTTGTGCTAATCAAAATAGGATGCCTCTCGGGTTCTCTTACATCTATTCTAATAGTTCAGATTATGTTTGTGTTGTAAAAGAGGAATAGGATGCCACGGGTGACTCTTACACCTACCCTAAACCGTAATGGGGATTCACAAGATAAGCAAACAAGAAGAAGAGAAGGTTTTGATGAAATGGAATCAAATTTTTGTTTATTAATAGAATTATTTTCAAACATGATTTATTTCATGGGTAATATTTCTTTAGATAGATCCCCATTAATTGGAAGCATCGTGTTCCCTTTATAATCAATGAGTGATAAGATCCTTGGTAGGCCTTCTCTATGATATAGGGGTCTTCCAAGTGGGTTCAAACTTTCCTCCCATCTTTTGAGCAACAATTGCTCTCCTTAGGACTAACAAAAAGTTCTCCTACTTAGAAAAACCTAGGTGGATCACTTGTTATGAGCTTGAATCATTTTGGCCTTGTACAACTAGAGGTTCTGCGTGACTCTTCTAAACCTTTGAGCTCTTAACAACTTTGCATTGCTATGTAGAGGCTTTGGACCCATACACTAAGGAAAATGGTAGAGTTGGAGTTGATATGTGATGCGGTAGGCCCAAGGCTTCATCCAATTTCATTCCACTGTCATTGTGTCATCAAGAGTCTTCTTTAATATTTTGGAGTTTTGTTGAATGCTTGCTAAGCCATTTGCTCTTGGGTAGTAGATGGTGAGTATCTCTAATCTATACCGTCTTCTAAAGAAGCTATTGATCTTGATTCTTTTGAATGCGGTACCATTATTGGATATAATTCATCGAGGCAACCTATATACAATGTGGTTCTAAAATCGCACATGATGAGATCTCGAGTGGGATTGCCTCCACCCACTTGGAAAAGTAATCGATGGCTAAGATGAACCAATGCCCTTGGAAGGAGGATCGATCGGACCCATAATGTGGTACCCCAACTGAATGGCCATGAGGCCAATGTAGGGTGTAGAATGTTGGGTGGTTGGTGGAGGACCACACGTGTACGACATTGATGGCATCTCCTAGCTACATCCATGCAATCTATAATCATCAAGGCGGTAGTATCCTAATCTCTTGATCTTCATCTTCATCTTCATACCATATTGATGTGCTCCACATAGACGAATGTACCTTTATAATGCCATGCTTTTGTTTGTCTAAACAACGTAACCACATCTAGTCAAAGGACCGTCGATGCAGTGCCATCAATGAGAGCATAGGAGAGAGCTCTTCACGATGGGCTTACTTTTCTTGAGGTAGTTTAGTGTTCAAATAATCTATGAGCAGTTGCCTCCAATCCGCTCTTTGTCCATTTTGGTAATGATAACCTCCCCTTCAAGAGAAAGACTCTCGATGAGTTCAACATCAATAAGGGATAGAACTTGTCTATTTTGACCTTATTGAAATGGACTCATCTTTTCGGTGCCAATTCTTTTGGCAAGTTTGGCCAAAAGCATTGCTACTACGTTCTCTTTCGGGAACCTATAGATGGTGACTTGATTTGGGCCAACTTCATGGTATACTCATGGTAATGACGTAACTTGGGTTTGAAAATCTTGTAGGACCAAAAATCTGGTTGATGACCAACGAGAATCCCCAAAGATGTTGATGCTCTTGACATTGATAGTGATGGCTAACTCGGTCGACAATCAAAGCTTCATACTCGCTTCATTGTTGTTGATGCGGGGTTGGAAAGATAGTATGAGAATCTCATCACATTCTGATGGAGCTAGGAAAACTATTCCTACCCTTGCTTTTGTTGGGAGAGTTGATCATGGTTCTTCCCCTTTATGAAAAGAAGCGCACCATCAAAATACATCTCCCATCGGTGGTTGTCAACTTCCCCAAGTTCATGATTTATTCATCGGGGAGATCATCACTAGGAGAATCGGCGAAAATGTGTCTTTGCTAAGAAATCTGCTAATGCTTATCCTTTTACCATGAGGGTACAAATGTGATATCAAACTACGAGAATCATGGACCATCATGCCAAACATCGATAACATTGGTGTGTCATGAGATACCGTGGATTGGTTCTGGAGATCAAGTTCACATTATGAGAAAGCATGTAGTGTCGTAGCTTTTGAGAGGCAAAGATCAAAGCTAGGCAATATTTCTCAATAGGTGGATAGTTTGCTTCAGAGGAATAAGATGATGGCGAGGTAGTAGAGAGTTCTCCTTCCCTTCATCATTGGCTTTGAGAGAGAGTCATCCAATGGAGTGTAGAGGATGAGTGGCACTTTGGGATAGATGCTACTAGAACGGCTTCACCAAATCTTGCTTGATATCTTCAAAGGCATGCTAGCACTTGTCATCCCACTTGAACTTGGCATCATTTTTTGACAAGTGCGAGCTTACATCTCCCGATAGGTTGGAGATAAAGCATCTTAGATATGCTAGCCATCCTTGGAAGGATCCGAGTTGAGTTAAATTCAGGAGGTGACATTTCTAAGATAGCTTTGATCTTTTTTGGATCTATTTATATTCCTCGTGTGACAACAAACCCAAGGAATTTCTTGAAGCTACTCAATGCACACTTCAAGGATTCATTTTGAGGTTATATTATCTTAACCATTCAAAACTACTCTCAAGTCAAAGTGATGGTCTTCCTTTTTCGCTCTTGACTACTAGATCATCAACATAGCACTCAACCTAATGTTGGATGAGTTTGTTAAAGATCTAAGTCATGGCCCGTTGGTATGTAGCACCATTTTTTGGCTAAAAGGCATGCATGAAGATTCTAATTGGGGTTCAAAAGTAGTGTTTCTTTCATCTTCAGAGACATCTTGATTTGGTTGTTTCGGATGACCCATCCATGAAAGAGAAAATTACATGAGATGAGTGTCACCATTAATTCGTATAGGAAGAGAAATCCTTAGGACATGCCTTGTTTAAGTCCCTAAAATTGATGCATATGCTTTGGCCATTCTTCATCTTAAGCGATGACACTAGCTAACGGTAGGATATTTTTCTTCCCGCGATGAAAACCAACATCGATGGGTTCTTGACCTCAGAAATGTTCAATTTCTAATTGCATGCATCTAGGAGCTTGCTTAATAGGGTAGCGTGATCAATTTCTAGCTTGTGGACTGCTCGTTAGAGATAATCCGCATCTTTTCATAACTCCATGTGAAGCAATCTTTAAACTCAATCAATAGCCTAACTAATTCATTAGTTTCTCTTCATTGAGCAATGAAATGTATGTCGGGTGGATTTTCTTCCTAAGGTTAATTTCTTTAAGCTTATCTATTATTGAATGAATCTCCTCTTCAAATTGGAGGTGCATCCTTGATTTTGGGTATCATCGATCATTTGAGGTTTCTAAACACATATTCTCATAAACATTGGTGTTGTATGAAAAGAACCTATCAAACTCTAAATGATTGGTAACAACTAAGTAGTAATCATTGTTATCATGGACCTCTAAATCCTAGTCTACTCTTGATTGTGCTTCTCACTATTATTCCATAGCTTTTCAAAATACTCACCTATGACCATGTGTGAGGAACCAAACCTTTCTATATAAGATTATGAACACAAGTGAGTAAAAGTCAAATGGTAATTCCATTAATTCTTTAAATATATCCTCCTCAAGTTCTACATCAACTTCAATACTTGAGGATGATGATCCCAAAAAGAATCTCTTTGGCTTCATATTCGGAAGACTTAGGGGCTTCCTTAATTACTAAACCTTCAACTTTTGAGATGAACATGAGGTTAGAGCTAAGGTTCCCTTTTAATAGTCTCACATAAACCTGATTCAAATACTTTGCTTTGTAGGCTGTCTTCATCTCTGCTAGATCAAAAGTCACCTCCAATGGAACCTCGAGAGGGTTTGGTGGTATACTAATCACATTAGACTCATCCTCCGAGGATTCCAAGTCTATGTGAATAGTAGAGGTACTCATATGAACTAGAACATAACCTCTATTGGTGGCCAACTAGGGGTCTTCCCTGAACTACCTCTATTTTTGCCTCTTCCTTTGCTGGTGGAGGTTGAGTCATCCTACCCACATGTCAATATGATGGAATGTGGGTGGAATGTGATATCAGATCTACTTCTTCTTCAATTTCCCTTTCTTGTTCACTTAGATTTTCATTTTTCTTTTCTTTTCTTTTACCTTTATCTTTTCTTCATTTTCTTTTCTTTTGCTTTTGAGTTTGTCCAAGTTCATGAGGTGTTTTGAGGAAGATAGTATGTTGCATCCTCATAAATCTCAACCTCTCGAAAATGGCTTTTCATCTCCATTGACACAATATTTAATCCCATCATTTTGAACTTGATGCACTATTAGAGGGAGGATGAATATTGTTCTAATGTATCCAAGGCCTCGAGCAAAGCGGAAGAAGTATTCAAATCAATGATGTAAAACTTTAAATCTTCCGGTCACCTATCTCCAAAGGTAACACTATGGAACCTAAAACCGCTCACCTTATTCATTGAATCCTTTCAACATCATCGATCTCCTGGAGTGTAGAAGTCAATCCTCAAATAAGGGTCTTTAGACTCATAATGTTCACTTATGCAACTAGATCAACGAGAACTCTAGCCGGTTTGCCCATGTCAACTATGATGTAGGGGATGTTATGCCAAGTCCCCTGAAGAAGGTCTTCATCATGAAAGTGATCCCAGGCTTCTTTTTGTGTAATGTGCCTCCTCACTTATAGCGGTCACCGAGCATATCTCAAAATCAAGGAGAGCCTTGATTAATGATTCCCTCATCTCTTTGGATAAAACAAGGGCATATGCTTAGAGATGGTAACTTTCTTAGATGAGGGAGGACATTATAGTCCACCTTGAGTTGATCCTCCACAAGCATATCCAAGGGTGGAGCATCGTGGAGGGGCTTCTCGATCCTCTATACCAATGACTTGTTTCCCTTTATCTTGAGGTGTTGCCCTAGGAGGTAGAACCTTGCCACTACAGGTTGACTTTGATGATCTCTTGTGGCGGGTAATGAAAGGTTCTACACGCATCGACTCACCTATAGCTTGTCCTATGGGACCCTCAGAATCAAAGGATTCTAAGTCTATCTCAAGAGGTGAACCCATAGCATTTAGAGTAGGAAAGTCCAACTCTAAATCAAAAGAGATCAATTATTATAGTTATTTTTTTGAAGAGTTAGCATTAAAATAGAAGTAGATAACCCATCGGTGACACAAATGTAATTCAAGCTAGCTTTATTATTCAATTTCTTGGATTTGATAGGAGGTACAAAATAGAAATCAAGTAAAGTAAGTGGGGTAAAGGATTTTATGCCCTTATCCTCGATACAAAGTTCTACTAGTAGAAGAAGAAGAACTAAAGTAGAAGTCCCAATGTGGTAGCACTGGTAGATTAAGGATGGAATCGGTTGGTGGTTGCACTATTGGGCTATCCGGCCTACATATGTTGCATTGTTGAGCTCCCCTTTCCCGAGTTGGCGGCAACTTATAAACCTTTCTTGATGTTGGAGGTTTAGCTCAAACTTGCGAAAAGTTTCTTGATCTTGAATGATCTTTTTTAGAGGTTTTGGATAAATAGATATCCCAACCTTCTTTGGTTATGGAAGTCTCACAAGTATCCCCAAGGATTATCCTAATAGAATTGGATGGTTGTTCCACAAGGTATTTCTTTGGATAACTACAACCATCTTGAAGCTATGTTCAAGCCCGGTCCTTAAATGTGAAGCAATCCTCCAAAACATGACCTAGGGAAGAAATTAGGATCATGGATTTTGCCAACTTTCTCTCGGTCTCCCAGGCTCGGTAAAATAAGGCTTCTTTAAGAGATTCTTAAAGATCTTTCTGATTACCTTCATCTTAAATGAATAAGGTTTCTTGAGTTTATCCAAAGAGTAGGTGTACCATAGCTACCTAGCGCAGGTATGTGTGCCTTGTTGTTAATGGTATGGTTGAGGAGGTGATGGTGCTAGTCATGGAGGTGATGTAGAGGCCGGTGGGGCCCTGGTGGTAAAGGAGGTGGAAGCGAGTAAGGTCGTGGTCTCTCTGGTGATCTCTAGCTAGTTCTATCGCTAATCCACTACTCCTGTTCCTAGCTTCTTCTCATAGACCTTGTGACTTTGCTTTGGGCAATTGGTCTTGAAAAGATAACTATTTATCCTCTCCTTGTAGACTAGCCTTGTTTATTAGCTTCTCAAATATTTTGATAGTGAAGCCCTTAAGCATGAAGGTGACCATGCCATGGATATTCTTTAGAAGAATCTTAATGGAATGCTTCTTAAATAGCTGGCTCACATTTCATACTCAGTTTTGCATTTTAGAATGTAATTAATAAGGGACTCACCAGGTGTTGTTGTTAGAATGAGATCACCAATAACCCTTTCGAGCTCCAACAAACCTCTTGATAAAGAGTTTCTCCAACTCAAGAAATGTCTTTATTGAACCATTGGGAAGTTCAACATACCAAACAAAATCTATCTCGCTAGGTATGACAAAGAGGTGGAATAAAAGCATCATCTGTCGACATTGCAATAACTAGCCACGAAGTGTAATATCGCCTCGGTTTCCAGCATCAAAACTCTTGAAGGAAGGTGGCATGAAACTCTTGGGATATTGGATTGCATCAATTCCTTCGTAGGGTCTACCCTTTGAACGATGATCCTACCTTGAGCCAATGCTTCCTTCACCTGTTGCTCAACCATAGATCGATGTCTTCCTCCTATATGGAGGTACTTTCTACAACCTTCCTATATGCTAGTGATACCTTGCTCAATGGGAGGTAAGGTCTTGGTTGGGTCCAATACATGCACTAACTCGTGACTAGTCTCAAGTAGTAGGATGAACCTGGGCTTGTTTCAAGTACCAAGGCGCTACTAATAAGTCCTCAAGATGCCTCACCATCCTATCTATTTGTTTATCTTTCACTTTAATTGATATGAGGTGTTGGGCTGATTCTGTCTTCCTACTCAACCTCATCATCTTCCATAACTCTCTCTCGAGGAGGGATCCCATGGTATCTACCATGCAAACCATGGCTAAGTCTCCCTAATAAATCATCTTCATTAGGATCAAAGTGATCTTCTCCTCATCAGACCAATCATACCCCATAATTTCTTTCTTTTCTATAACATAATGTGCCAATATGTCCTCAAGAGAATGATTAATCTTAGTGGGCACAAATGATTTTGGTGACCAGTGATCCTTGTCATGTCGAGGCACCATACCTCCCCCTATTGGAGAATCAATCTTGTGAGGACTGTACTTGCTAGAAGAAATGCACTCCGCCGACTCTAAAATAGGTGACACTCTAGAGGCTCTACTATCATGGGTGGCGCTATCATCTTCTCCTCAACAACAACCATCTCTATGTCTGCTGAACTGTTGGTGTTGGTGAAGGGATGACCACTATGCTTCGCCATTCCTCCTCCAACTAGGAAGAGGTTGGCAGGGAGCTCATTCTCGCCATAGTAGGTGGTGTAGATGGAATGAGATCCTTTGACCGTAGTTGGATCATCAACAAGTTCTCTTCTCCCGGATGTGGCCTTCATGGCCTTGGGTGGCGGATATCTGCAATGTGAGCGGTGATGGTGGGGAGTATAGCGGTGTGGTAGAGACACCATCGACACTCTCGAGATAGGGACCCTCTTCTTATGATGGGTCATCCCCTAAGCAAAATACTATCTATGTGATCGGCGGGTAGCCTCATGGAAATCAATGAGCGCCAAGGCTCCGCCAACCAAGCCTTTGCCTCTCTCATTAATGATCTGCATTTGTGCGGGCCTCTCGTCCTCTCCTCGTAGGTGTTTCCTTATATCGCAGTGATAAAGATCTCAAATTGAATTGAGCTCCGGTTCAGCTCCTGCCACCCGGCATGCGAGCGGAGGCCGTCCTCTCCTCCTCCGCAAGCGTGGGTTGGTATTGAACCGGTGGAGGTTAAGTAGGGATCCTCCAGCATCCTCTTTGTCGACTGAGAGAAAGGATGAAACGGTTTTTAACGATCCTTAGCCAATTTAAGTATGCTAGGGAATCCTAATATGTTTCCTTTTTGGTTTTGATTTATTTTGATTGAAAGTGGATACTTCACTTTAGCAAATATGGTATGCTAAAAAAAGTTCCACCTAATTTAGTGAAATGGAAATTTTACTTAGCAAATTTGAGTATGTTAAATGAAATTCCAAAAGGCGTGTTTAAATTTTTTGTGTTTTGGTTTTATTTTTTAAAAAAAAGGAAAATTACTTTAGCAAATTTGGTATGTTAAAGAGTGAAGTTCCAAAAGTGTTCTTGAAAATTTTGTGAAATGTAAATTTCACTTAGCAAATTTGAGTATACTAAATGAATTTCCAAAAGGTATTTTAAATTTTTATTTTGGATTTTGAAAAGGGGAGACTTCATTTTAGCAAATGGGGTATTTTGAATTGAAGTTCCAAATATGTTTTAAAAGTTTTTTGTGGAATGGATATTTCACTTAGAAAATTTGAGTATATTAAATGAAATTTCCAAAAGTGTGTTTCAAATTTTATTTTTTGAAAAGGGAGACTTCATTTTAGCAAATGGGATTTTCTAGAATGAAGTTTCAAATGTGTTTTGAAATTTTTTGTTTCTTATTGATTTTGAAAAGGTAGACTTCCATTTAACAAATTTGGGTATGTAAGATGGAAATCAATTATGTTTCATTTTCCAAAGATGTATATTTTGTGTGTGATTATTGCTTTTAGATGAGTAAATCCGACTTAAACATATGTGGAATATATTAATTGGGATTTCAAAGTGATGTGATTTTATTTGGAAATAAAATTTTCATTCAATAAATTTGGGTTTATTAAATGGAGATATTAATATGTGCTTTTAAAAATTTAGTTTTGTTTGAAAATGAAACTTCCATTCAATAAGTATGGGTATATTGAATGGAAAGGTTCATATGTGCTTTTCGAAAATTTATTTTTTTTGATTTTGTTGGAAGAGACCTCCACCCAATAAGTGTGGTGTATTGAATGGAGAGGTTTCATATGTGCTTTTGAAAATATGAAGATCCCAACCTAACACATATGGAGTGTATTAGGTGGAAGTTCAAAGTTATTATTTTGCTTGAAGAGGTAATATCCATTCAATACATTTGGATGTATTGAATGGAAAGGACCATCTTCAAATTTTATGCTTTTGAAAAATATGATTGTTGGGATTTTATTTTGAAAAATAAGGTCTTTACTAAAAAAATGAATTGAATGAAGAAACTCATATTTTTAGAAAATGTAATTGTTGGAATTTTATTTTTTCAAGATGATCTTACATATAACAATCATAAAGATTATTAATGAAGATGATTTAAGAAAATTTTGTGCAAAATATTTTATTATGTGCATTTTTTAAAGAGTGTTTTTTTGAAAAGCATGATTTTGATAAGGATTTATTTTGTCTTTATTATTTTAGAATGAACCTTTCCTTACCATAGAAATGATAAGGAGGAAGTCTTTAAATATTTTCTTTTAATTAGATCTTTTATTTTTACCCATTGGAGAACCCAACTTGGTTTTAAGGCCAACATGGGGTGAGGTCCTAAAACCTAAAGATGTTGGCTAGCTTAACTTAAGAATGAAATAAGCTAAGTGCCAATGGAACTAAAGATAGTCTTAGATTCATACCAAATTATAAACCCACTATTGATACTTGGAGACAATGATCATTTACCAAAGATGGAGAGAGGAACCTTCTCCCAGAGTCGTAAAAAATCTATGGTGAAATTTTATAAGATGAATTTCTAAAGGATAATATACTTTCATCTTCACTCTATGTGGATAAAATGAAGATAAAAAATATACATATACTTTTATGCATTTTGACACCACATAGATCCACATATGTTATTATTGAGGGTGATCAAGTATGACATTGAGGAGAGGTGTACTATCTCAAAAGATAGAGTCTCCACTACAATGGACCTAATCACCTCAACAAGGACTCCTAAGGATAATGGATTTGTATGTGTACCAAAGATTCTTTCTACTTTACATGGAAAAGTAAAGTGGTTTATTTTAAATCAAGTTTGTTAAGTTCCCCAAGGGCAACCCCATAGTTAATTACATCCTAAGGAATGGGATCCCAAATGAATACTCGATTAAGGTAAATGATCATTGTCTCCAAAGATTTTAATAGGTAGGACTATCAATCGATTAGTTTTTTTTTGAAAGATCAAATGGGATGGATCAAAGAGAGGGAGTAATTATCGAGCCAAAGGAAGATAAGTAAGATGCTCACGATGCTAGGAAACCTAGCAGCATCTCAAACTATCATATGGTTGGGTTTTATATTTTAAAATTAAATTATTCATTTGAATTGAATTTTTATTAGAAGTTTAGACTTATAATTCCACAACACAATATTATGGAATGCCTAAGAGGTGAGGATTTATGCCCATGAAGGAGAAGCAACCTCAAAACCTAAATTTAGGGAGCTTTGGCAAAGGCCAAAAGCCACCTAAATCTAAGGTGATAATGGCCATTTGATTTGCCTCCACAAGAGAGGACAAACCACCATTGCTTGGACTTACAACCTAGGGTGGCCACCAACTAACTCCTCCTATGGTTTTAAATTAATGTAGACAAGTCATATTGTTTATGCAAGATAACTAGGTTGTTATTTATTTAGAAAGAGACTAAGTCCTTAAACTCACTCCCTAAAGAGACTAGATAGGGTGCTTCAAAATGACCTAAATCTAATGCAAATCATAATACATGTTATTTTTTATTTTGACAATCATTTGACTCATATAGGATTCATATGCCTAATGTAATGAGAAGTAAGATTATTGGCCAAAATCATCGAGAAGGAGGAGGTGTATTTCCACCATGGCTCTCAAAGGTCGCCGTTTCTCCGAAAAAGGTGGAAGCTACTAAGGGGTTGCTAATTCTTTTATCTTTATTTTTAGCCTAAGCTTTAGGCGAGATTATGAAATCTTTATTTTAGTTTTGAATTGATTAATTTGGAAGAAGATTTATTTTTCCTAAGAGCCTAATCCACATCTAGGCCATTCATAAAGTAAGGAAGAAATTAGGAAAATGATGTCATCTTAATGCACAAGCTAAACAAATCATCAATCAATTTATTAAGTTAATGCAAAAGAATAAGAGGCTATTTATGGTTGGGCACCACCACAAACCAAAAAATAAATTGGGTATGAGCTCTACCCTTATATAGCTCAGATTATAAGATGAATTAAGTAAAATTATGCAAGGAATTCATTGTTATGGGGTTCTTCAAGCTTCATTTCTTCATTCTTATTTTCTTCTTTCTTCTTTGGTTCCTTCTTTTGGATGGTTGGAAGGTGGGTGATCCAAAGGCTTCACATGGTACATATGATGAGATCTTATGACCAATGCTCATCCTAATCCCCATAACAAACATTCCAAAATCCTAATTACAAAAATACATGAAAAGGAAAAGTAAATCTAGCTAACACTTATAAAATAGAGATTAACTAAACAATCCACACAATCCCAAGCATGTATATTGGACTTAACACCCCACACATGGGTAACCAAGTCCACGGCCTATTGGAATATGCTTAGGGAATGAGCACTTGCACAACAAAAGCAATTATATTTTTTATTACACTTAAGCACAATCCCTTGCAAAAAATAATGATTAGAATAAATCATCCAACCATTCATTCTACCATTCACCCTAGCTACCAAACTAAAAAATATATCACAAAATAAAATAAAATATCAAACCATGCATCTATCCTAAAGCTAAAAGTGGTAACTTAGTATAATGTGTGTGCTTTAGAAGGTTTATGTGGTGTGTAGCTATGGTTTTAAGGTTTGAATTTTATGAGAGTGAAGGTGTTCAACTTAGATGGGTGGTTTCATTTAAGTGTTTAGTTGATTTGTGTTGATTTTATTTCATCATTTGATTTTATTTGAATGAACCTACAATTAATTACTAAGTTTTAAAGAGAGGGAAAAGAGAAGAGAACTTCTCCTCTACCATAGGTAATTCTAAAGTAGATTCATGCTTAATTTTATTTAGTGAATATTTATTATATATATTTTAATTAATCCTAAGTTTAGATCAAATCTAAACAAACCTATTCAAAAAGAAAGGCATTTTAAGATTAAGTAAAGTGAACTAAATTCACAAAACACATCACTTCATTTCTTTCCCAACATGTATAACATGCATATGGATGAATCCTAAGCATATCTATACATACAAATGAGAATATTTAGCACACTTTATAATGAATGCTAAGTAGTTTACTTAAGAAAATTTGAATGTTTATGATGCATGCTTTTCATTAAGTAGAAAAGGGGTTTCTTATCCAATTTTCACATGCACATGAATGTATGAAAGACATAAGTGAGTATGATGCCATTCTTAACTAGGGGTGTAAGGTACAAGACCTACTTAAGGATACTTAAAGCCTCACAACCCGGGTTGTCTAGACTAATATACCACTTTCCTTAAATACAAACATATGTACAAAAAAAATGAATGGAAAAGAAAGGATGCAAAAGTTTGTGTTGGTTGATTTATTTTTATTTATGCAATTTATATATACAAGTGTAGATATCCTTCTTATGTAATAGCATAGGAATGAATAGGAAATAAAATTAGGCAAGTGTTAGGTTCTTTTCAAATGAACTAAACACTTCACCAAATCTATCCAAAACTATACTAAAAGAGGGGAGAAGGAAAACTACACTAAGCACATCTTTGTATTTTACCCATATGCAAGCTTATAAATAAAATATAAGTAACACACTTTTAGTTTTGGTAATTGATTCATATTTTTATAAAAATTTGGATTTAATAGTGATAATACTCATATTCCCATTTTAGCCAAAACATGCAATTTGACATAAAAGAAACATTTCACTTTCATTTTAATTTTTTGAAAAGAATGAATGCATGAAATTCATATGACATAAACATTTAGCATGTTGGGAAGCAACTAAAATGATGAAATCATGTAAACACATTCACCCTAATTAATTCCTAAAGACAATATTATGAAATAAGAAAGCTTAAAGCAAATCAAATTATTTTCAAAGAAGGTTTGGTTTTGTTTGAGTTTGATTTAATTTGAGAAATGTGAGGTGAGTTTGCTATTCTTAACCCATTCCCACATATGTATGATATTTAAGTTCAATTTTCAGATGATTAGATCCATTTATATTTTGATTAGGTTAAGGTAAGAATTAAGTGTATTAATTACCCCTTACCTATACCACCTTAGCATATTTAACCAAACAATCATGAGCCAATGAGATGACATAAAATCTCATAAGGAATTTAAATTTTTAATGCACCTAGGTAGAAAAGGCTTAATCCAATTTGGCTCATGATTTATGATTAATTAAACTAGGGGTTTAACTTAAGTAATTTCATAACCCTCAACACATGTGAGTTGGATTTTGATTTCCTTAATGCACTTAGGATCTTAAACACCTAAGCATCTATCCAAGATAGATTAATTAAGTTTTGGAGGGATAATTTTATGAAATTAATTAAGGGATCATGAATTAACTCTTAATTAAGGATGGATTAAGGAAGAAAAGAGGGCTTACAAAATATCTCAAGGAAAGTATCCCAAAATTATTCCCTAAATCTCACATTAATTAAAACTTAATTGACTCAATCAGAGAGTTAAATAACTAATTATGCCCTTAATTTAGCTTAATTATATTAAGGAGTGATTAAGGAATGAATTAACAATTCCCCTAATAAACCACCAATAAATCCCAAGAAAATTAGGGGAGGTAGAGTCATCCCACCAATTAAGCACAAAAGTTTGGGATTAATCAAAGGAGTAATTAAAGGGTAAATAGCAAAATAATATTCCTAATAAAATCTAAATTGAGAGAAAAACACTATTCAAAATCCATTGAAATTAATTTTACTATCTTCAATTATCTTTCATATGCAATTTATTTCATATTTTTCAAAATTTTCTATACTTAGATATGAATTTTAGAAGGTTTGGTGATTAATTAGAAATTATTTAATCACTATTTGTAATATTAATCCCATCGGCCACATGTGTCCTTGTAGCATGCGCTTTACATGTGGTGCGACGATTGGATATTTAATCCATCACATTGTAGCACCACGTGGCGGTGCCACATGCTTTCTCCTCAACCGTCCGATCAATAATCGGTGAAAAAATGGATATGAGGGAGGAAATTATGGATATTATTTTAATGTTGGCCGCCCATCCAAAATGCGGATGGATGGCGAGATTCATCTGCTCTATGAGCAAGGAGATCCGCCCATCTTTGCTTATGATCCGAGGTTGATTGAGCTTTGGAATGAAAATTAACCCACACCATTTAAGCATGGATACAAGCACATCTAACTAGATCCTAAGAATGAAATCGACTTCACAAAGGACCAACATACATTAAACTTAAGCTTAAAAAAATGGCTAACCTCACCGTGCTTGAGTCCAGAAGTTTTGTCTAGTTAGGATGAAGCTTTGTTGAAAGTTTGAGCTCTTGAAATTGGGTGGTTGCCAGAGACCAACTCCCTTTGAACTCTTTGTGACTTTGATTGAATTAGATCCTCTCTTGCCTTTGGAGCTTGGGAAAGAGTTTAGATCAACTCTAGGTCCTCATGAAGAGAGGAGTTGATGTTGAGTATTGAGCAAGTTGGCTTATCAATAGAACTCCCTATTTTCAATCTCAAAACTAAGAATTGAGATTTCAAAATCCTATCTAGGAAACTTGGGAAGACTCTTTAAGGCTTGCTTTGAGTTTCTATGCTTCAATCGATTGAGGGAGTGTGTGGATTGAATTGAATTAGGGGAGTATATCTCCAGCAATCGATGATCGAGAAGGATTGTGCCATTTTGATCCAATTAAGCTCATTTATTGGGCTTTTAGGTTTAGGTGTCCTTGAATTCAGTTTGGCCAAGGAGTGGAATGGTGAACTTCTAATGTGCTTGAATTGAGTGTAAGGAGGATTCCATGTGCTCCATTTCAAGGCATGTGGTTGGTTTGGCCATTGGGCTAGGTTGGGCTGACCCAAACCCATTAGGTTTGGTGCATCTCCCTAGTGTTCACTTGATCCACTAAGAGGGTGTTAAGTGGTTATGAAGTTTGACAAAATTCCAAGTGGAATTGGCCAAAATTTACCTATGGCCTAGGGTAAAATGGCCATTTGACCTTGATTTTAGTTTGGATATGTTTGGTATGATGAGAGAAAATAGTTTGGCAAAGTTTCATTAGATTTGGTGTTAGTTTGATTTGATTTGGCTCGTGTTGACCCATTTAGGTCAAAATGAGTCAACTTGGATCAAGTTGACCAAATGGTCAAATTAGGTCAAACCAAGGTTGGGTCAAGTTCATATGATCATTTGAAATGTTTTGGTGGCTTTGGTTTGATTGAATTTGGTTTAGGCTTGAATTTGGTTCATATGATTTCATTTAGGTCAAATGGGTCAAATTGACCAATTTGATCCATTTGACCCATTTAAGCTAAGTATTGGGTAGGTTTAGGTTTGGTTGGCCATATGAAAGGGATTGGTATCTTTGTTTCCAATCAATTTTGGTTAAGTTTGAATTTGGCTCAATTTGACCCTTTAGGTCAAGTTGGGTTCATGGTCAATTGGTGTGGTTGGGTCTAGTTAGCTGGGGCTTTGGTCAAGTTCAACAATCATTTTGGAATGAACTTGACCCATTGGTTTCAATTGATTTGGCTTAGATCAAGTTTTGACACATTTTGACTTTTAGGTCAAGTTGGGTCAACTTGGGTCAAGTGGCCAATTTGGCTAGGTTAGGCTTAAATGTTGACTTGGTCAAGTTCAAACATTGATCATGAATAAACTTAGATCATTGGTTTCAATCAATTTAGCTATGGTGGATTTTAGTATGTTGGGTTTTACTTTAGCTAAGTGTTAACTTGGTCAACCCTTAGGTTTGACTTGGTTTGACCAATTTGAGTGATTGACCATCTCATGATGATTGTTGATCATGATGAGAGGCTTAGGTGAGTTTGATTCAATCCAATGTGGTTAGGATTAGAATTTGGCTCATAAGGGCACTTTAAGTCACTTTGGGTCAAATGGCTTGGTCAAAGCTTGATTTGAGTTTGAATGAACTCACATATGGACTTATGATTGAAATATAAATTCATTTGCAAGTGGTTTGAAGTCAAATGGGTTTTGATTCATTTGACAATTTCAAGTTCAAAAGGTGAACATTAAATTAATTTTGGCTTGATTTTGAATTGAGTTTTGGTTAAATGAGTTTGTATTTATATTTAGATTCATGATTGAAAGATTGATTGAATCATAAGAAAAATCAAGAGTTTGGCTTGATTTTAAGTTAATTTGGCTAAGTTCAAGAATTTGACTTGAATGGCTTAGGTTAAATTTTGATTGAATTTGAGTTTGATTTTTTGGAGTTGGTTTTAGTTGTTTTAATTTATATTTCATTTATATATGTGAATATAAATGAGAATATAAATGGGTCATGAGAAAATTTCATGAGTTGGAAGGGATTTGAATATGATCTAGGCTAAGTCCTTAAGAGAAAATCAAAGTGACTTAGGAAAGATTTGTGAATTTGGATTTAACTTTTGGGTTTAGTTTGATTGACTTGAATTTATATTTCATTTATATATGAGAATATAAATGAGAATATAAATGAGTTATGAGAAAATTTTATGAATTTGAATTGATTTGAAGATGATTTAGGCTAAGTCCTTAAAGAGAATTAAGGACTTAAAGCATGATTTTGAATTAGGAATTTTGAATTTTAGATTTTTTTTGATTGATTTAAATTTATATTTCTTTATATATGAGTATGTAAATGAGAATATAAATGAGTTATGGGAAAAATTCATGGATTTCAATCATGGTTTTCAATCATGTGGCATTGATTTGAGTTTGGAGAAAATCAATTAGGGAAATGATTTATGTTTGATGTTGATTTGATTTGGAGTTTGACTTGAAAGAAGGAAGTGAGGAATGTGGTTCAAGCTATAGGGTAAGAAAATTTTCCTAACACCCTTAAGGCATGACCTATTCCATGGCTAACTCTTCTAAGTCTCTAGCTAGGTTGAGTGTCCACCTAATCACTAGATGTGTCTTAAGACTAAGGATCCCTTAAAATCTAAGAGAAGTCCTATGTCTAAGATGGAGGCTTGAGCTCATCCTAAAATGAGGTCAACATAGCATTTGTCCTCGATAATTGACTATCTCTGATCATTTTTGTTTATGAGGATGTAAGCCTACAAGCCTTCTTCTTAGATTGATCATCTCAAACCGGGCACCTTAGGTTGGTCATCCCTATCGTGACCCACTGGATACATCACTCATGGCAGATATAAGTCTACAAGCTTTCTCCTAGAGTTGGCCACTATATACCTATAGGCTTTTTTTATAGGGTCCTCGATAAAGCCCCTAGTGGCATCTCCCCATGGGTACTCTATTTGGATCACATCCTTAGCACCCCATTTAGACACTACGGATTGCTCTTAGATTGGACAATCCTCTTTTCCTAGTAGCCACCCCTATGGTTTGAGAATCATTTTTTGATATGCATTTCCCTTGGTCCGATTCTAAGATGGGGCAAGGCTAATATGAGCCCCTTCTGTGGTCCCTAAACCAACAGGTCCACGCAATCATATAAACAAATATATATTTTCACTTATAGATTAGAGAAAACCCCAATGGTACCTTTCCCAAGCAAGCATCCTATCTTTAGGCGGTGACAACAAAACTCTCCGGGAATCGCACTACTTTTGAGTTGAGATAAGTCCTGGCACTCTCCCAATAGTAGCCCTTATCGGGTTTGACTTGTTGTACCACAGAGAGTCACCCAGGTCATCCTTGCTTTGGAAGATATAAGTCTATCACACATCCTCTCCAGCCTACCATTGCACGATGGGAAGCCTTAGGTCGGGTTTGATTTATTGTGCTATCAACCATCACCTTAGTGGTTCCTTGTTTAGGAAGGTGTAAGTCTACAAGTTTTCTTCCTAACTTGACCATTGCACCAAAGACACCCTAGGTTGGATAGCTCTACCTCACAAACTATCCCTTTGTATTTATAAAGAGAAGATAATACTAGAGATATTAGACCCTTCTTAGTGGATCCATCCATAGGGTCCATCTAAAATGAAATTAATTTTGACTATTTTTTTAGTCGATATGAGTCCACAATGGCATTCACTCAATAGTCACCTTGTTGGGTTTGATTTGTTGTGCTACCAATAGATCACCCTGGTTCTTTATTTAGGAGGATGTAAGTCTACATGCTTTCTTCACGACTTGACTATTACACACCGAAAGATAACCCTTAGGTTGGTTAGTCCTACCTCATGGATGGTAGACTTTCCCTTTGGATTTGTAAATTTGAGATATGATAAAGTTGATGTAGCCCCTTCTTAGTGGATCCATCGCACACACAAGGTCCATTTTATTAAATCCACCATCCTTCCCTAATAGAGTCCATTCATTCTTATCCCTAGTGGATACTTCCCAAGGAAACCAAAGAAAAATCATTATATTAAATCCACCTTATGAAAATAAAATCATTATCTCCAGATGTGCCCTCAAAATCAAATCAAATTTTCCCCAACAAGGTGCAAATCATATCCTCTCCCTAGTAGCCCCATAAAATTAAACCAAATCAAATCTCTATCCCTAGTGAATAATAGAACTGCATCCCTAATGGAATGTTCATGCACTCACCCGGGATATAAATCCTAATCCCCTGAGATCTTTTCCCCAAATCACGCTTATGATCAAAGTTAAACCCCTTATCCTCTCTATGGACACGCTTCCCGTGGAAGGTTCACATACATGATCCCTCGGTGGATCCTTTCTACCTCTCATGTGCCGCATAAGTTGAGTTGCATTACTAAGATCTCGATTCTATCTACATCTTGGATTTAGGGGTAGATCATTTTGTTAGCACTTATCTTGAACATTGTTGATCATCTTGTTTAACACAATATGTGTGGTGTGCCTTGTGTTACACCACACTTATTAGGGTATTTTTTTTGGCCTCACTTTTAGAGTGAGTTCTCAACTTTCTCATCATAGAACTAGGACTCTTGTAAATACTAAGAGCTCCTTAGTCTTAAGACACTTTTAGTGATTAGGTGAGCACTTAACCTAAGCCTAGAGACTTAGAAGGGTTAGCCATAGGAATAGGTTATGCTTTTGGGACTTAAGAAGACTTGCCTACTATAGCCTAAACCCAATCCATGCATTCCCTCTCAAACCAAACCTTAAATCTAACTCAAATACTAAATGTAAATCCAAATTCTAACCAAATGATTGAAACCCATAATCAAAACCCTTCCTAAGCCCTTTGATTTCATTTTATGGACTTAGCCTTAACCAAATTCAAATCAATCCAAATTCAATTGACTTTCTCCAAGATCAATTCAATCCTTCAATCATTTGCCAAATCCAAATCTAAATTTCAAACCAAATGATTAGAACCCATAATCAAATCCAAAATCAAAATCCCTCAAAGCCTTATGGTTGAATTCCATAAGCTAGCCAAATCTCCACCCAATTCAACCCAAATTTGATTGAACTCTTCATGAATTATTTATATCTTCATTTATACTCATAAACATAAATGAGATACAAACTGAAATAGCCAAAACTAAATCAAACTAAATCTAAATCCAATCAAAACACTTTTAAGCCATATGGATCTACCACCAATGACTTAGCTAAATCTTATATAAATCAATCCAAAATCAATTGGATTCTTTATACACTAATTACTCTTTCATTTATATTTATAAATATTATGAATATAAATGAAACCCACCTTCTAATGACAAAAAATAAATCAAACTAAATCAATTCCTACATAAGCCCTTTTGACCTTCCTCCATGAGCTTGGTCAAATTTGCTTCCAAATCACTCCAAACTCAAGTGATTTTCTCATGGATCTTATATATTTTCATTTATATTCCCAAATATAAATAAAATATAAATTTAAATAGCCAAAAACCTAATCCAAAATTAAACCAAAACCCAATTCAAGCCTTTTAAGCCAATTTCTTTGACTTGACTAAATCCTATCCAAATCAAATCAAAACTAATGGATCTTCTCTTGAATCAATAAGTCCTTCAATCATCTATCCAAATATAAATATAATCTACAATCATCAAGCCAAATCAAATCAACTCAAGTCTAACAACCTAGCCCATTTGACTTAAAATATTTAAATGAGACAAAACTAATTTGAACCTAAACCAATTGCAATTTATATGTTAATCTCAAATCCATATATAAAGTCAATGAAATCAAACTCAAGTCCAAAATCAAGCCAACTAAACCCAATTGGCTCACTTGACCCAAAGTGGCCAATTTAACCTACATGAACCAAAATCAAATTCAATCCAAATCAAAGTGAATTAAGCCAATCCAAACTTCATTTCATGGTTGTTGATCATCTTAGGTTAATCAATTGTCATGAATTGGGTCAAACCAAGTCAACCCTTAACCCATATGAACCCAAACTAGCCAAATTGCAACCTAAACCAAATTGATTGCAACCAATCAAGTTCATTCCAAATTGATTATTAAACTTGTCCAAAGCCATAATTGAGCCAATTTGACCAATTGGTCAACTAACTTAGCCCAAATTGATCTAAATGATCAAATTGACCAAAATCCAAATTAAATCCAAAATAAACCAAATTGATTGAAACCAATTGAACCAATGCACTCCAAATGGTCAATTAAACTTGATCCAACCCTTGGTTTGACCCAATTTATCCAATTGGTCAACTTGATTTAACCCAATTTGACTCAAATGGGTCAAATTGACCCAAATTAAAATAAATGAACTCCAAATGACATGAAATTTTTGGCCCAAATGAAAGAAAAAAACCAAAGCATAGAAAATAAAGACCATTATTCTCATTCTCCCACTCGCATTTCATCCTTTTAGAGTTCCCAAACCATCCACAAACATTACCACTTAGTTTTTGAGCAAAAGCAAATAAAATCAAGTAGATTCTAGTGAGGAAGTGGTGGTGGAGAACACAATTAGTGAAGGAAGGTCTAGGCTCATTCTAAGGCTTCTTCCCAGTCAAGAGCATCGAATCATCACCACCGTTGAAAATCATCCGGTGAGGTAATTTTAAGAACTGTGGCCTTGAGCTTTTATTTATGACATTTTCTTGTGCAATTTTAGAATTTCCTTATAAAACCCTTGCATATTTGATTTTCTTTCAACCCAACATAAAATAAGAGTTTTTTGGTGAGAATCAACATGAAAACCTTCGTGCAAGATTTCATTTAGATTTCACAAACATTCCAAAATCTCTATTGATTGCATAGTAACCTCAGTTTCACCTAGAAAGCGGCCCATCCGGTCAGCAGGGATGGACGACTAAGATTATGCATTAGATCGCTATTTTACCCTTTAATCCGTGGGCGGATTTGGGTATGATCTGATCGGACGGCTCAAAATGATATGTGCATTGTGGTCCTATTCATCCACATTTGTCTGCTTTCAAACTTCGTGACCGCATTAGCGATGCACCGTGTGGGCGTGTGCCATCAGCTGCATACCAATCACCTCCACATGGCACCATGTTTCCATGTTAGCGCGTGTGGTCGACTAGGTTAAGCAAGAAATTAAGATAATTTCCGCTTTTGAAAAATATTTAAATCACCTAAAACTTCAATAATTTATAGAAAACAAAATACTTAACTAAAATTGCAAATAAAGGCTCGTTGGATTTGCCTTTCCGAGGTATCTAACAAACCCAAAATTCTCAAATTTTATAAGATATTCGGGCTTAATTTGAGTTTTATTAAAAATTAAATTTCATTAATTAAACTAAAAATGCATATTAGATTACATTGAAATTGTTAGAGGTTAAACTGAAGTTAAAGTATACCTATTATAAAAATTGCAAGTCAAAAACATTTTGTACTCAAGATATTGCATTCAAGTTCAAATGGTAAAAATAAATTAATAGACTTTAAAAAAATCATGAAAATCACTTAAATCTGAAACTTTGAAAAATCATAACAAAACATAAAAAAACATAAAATATAAATAAATACTCATTTTAAAGGTATTTGAGAGAAATTTAATAAAATATTTTCAATTAATTTTGAAAAGTAATTAAGGCTTAATTGAAAATTTAATTAGCTTACTTTATTACTCAAGTAATTAATTCCAAACTTTTGAGGTTGATTAATAGGATAATCTCTACCTCCCATAATTGTTTTGGGATTTGTTCTTAATTAGGGAAATTAATTATCTTAGCCTTAATTACTTTCTTAATTAATTAGGTGATTAGTTAAATTGTTAAACTGAAGAAACCATTAATTATACTTGTTAAATATTATATATAATAATGAATGAACATAGGGAATGAGATTATGACCTCTTTCCCATTCTTTTCCTAAGTTCATTCACGAAATTAATTAATTTGGGACTAATGATTTAATTCATTAATTAAAATGACTTAATTAATTAAATTGAAATCATAATTATTCCAAAACTCATTTAATTAAGTTTTGGGTAGATCTTTAGGTGCTTAATAAGCTATTTAAGGAAATTATGGCTATCCTACATATGTGGGGAAACAATAAAAGTACTTAATTAAGTTGTTTAATCTAATTAACCACTAATTGTGAGCTAATTGTGATAGGCCTTTTTTTCTTAGGGTCGTTGCTGATTTAAATTCAAATTCATGTGCATATAATGTTGGCTCATAATTAATTGGTTAATTACTTTAAGGTAACATAGGTAAGGGTTAATTAATTAATTTAATTCATATCACAACTTAATTAATCCATAAAATTCACCTAATTATCTTTTCATTGAATCAAATTAATTACCAAACATGGGAATGGGTTAAGAGTAGTAAATGATTGAATCTCCTCTTTTCTCAAAATCAAATCAAATATGAAACTTTAAAAAAATGGCATTAAGGAACTTTGGTTTTTTTAAAAGATCTTATTTAATATGATTGTCCTTAGAATTAATTGGAATGAATGAAATTATGTGCTTATGATCTTTTATTTCTCTCTAATTGTATTAAATGTTGTACACCACTTGTAATCATGCATTCATCCATTTTAAAAAAATTAATTAATTGAAATGATTTCCTTTACGTCAAGTTGCATGTGTTGGCTTAAATTAAAAATATGTGTGGTTATTATCACTATTAAATACAAAATTATTTTCAAAGTATATAAATCAGCTATAACACATAGAGTAATGATAATTATGAGTATTTATAAGGTTGTATATGCTTACAACTTAGAACATGTGATATGAAGTTCTCTTTTCTTTAATCTTCATAAATTTACATAAGGATATGAATATTAACAAGTGTATAGTTTATTTGAAAAGGACACAACACCGAGTTTATTATTATGTATATCCATGTTAGAACTTAGATATAATTTTAGCTCACATGTATAAATAAATCAAAATATAATTCTTACATGGTTTTCATTATTATAGTTGTTTATACACTCATGAGTATTTAAGAAAAGCGTATATGTAGTCCGGACACTTAGGGACACACGACTTTAAGTAGCCCCAAGGAGGTTCCCACCTCATTCTCTTGGTCAAACAATGGCAAAGTACTTGCTTATAACTTTTATATACTTATGTATACATTTGGCTAATGAATGAAAACCTCACATTATTCCATATGCATAATTCAAAACAAAAATACAATTTTTGCATGATTTTCATTCTTATAGTTGTTTATACATCCACATGTATTTAAGAATAGTGGGTATATCTAGTCCGGACACCTAGGGATGCATGGCTTTAAGTAGCCCGTGAAGGTTCCTACCACATTCTCCTGGTCAAATAATGGTGAAGTACTTACTTAGAACTTTCATACATTTGAATCAGATTTAGCTAATGAATGGGGATCCTTTTTTTCTATAGAAATCATTCATGCATCCGACATTTAAGTGTACCAAAAACATATTGTATACATAGATATGTTTAGAATCTTAATCACATGCATGCTACATATGATGGAAAGAAATGAACAAACATGTGTTGTGTGATTGTAATTAACTCCAATTAATTTTAAGATGCCTTTCTTATTGAATGAGATTATTTAGAGTGAACTTAGGATTAATTAAAATATGTAATAAGCCATTCATTAATGAATATTGATTAATTAATATGCTTTAGATGTGGCTTAAGATAAGGATAAATGAGGGTGATCCTCTCTTTTCTTCTATTTATAACACTTAATTGTTAAGTGTAAACCAAGTGAAACAAAGGAAAACTTTAAGTAAAATTACAAATCAATTAAGCCACTTAAAGTGAAATCATTCTTTATAATTAAATTTTTTCTTACTCAAAATTTATAACAAAGCCTAGTTAAGGCGTACCACACATGTCTTAATACACATACCTTAGATTAAGTCACCACTTTTAACCTTATGCTATGATGTATGTTTGGTTTTATAAATGAATAAATGGGAAGCCCACATGATGCCTTTGCAAGCAAACCCAAATGAAGAGAATGAGTAGATATGAAGAAAGAAGATAAAAGACACCCGAAGCTAGCATTTATTCATTTATATATATCGGCTACATTTTTCTTTTAGGGTTGTAATGATAGCTCCCAACGCACTAGCTTTTATTATTTTGTAGTAGCTATAAAATGTTTGATATTATGATTAGCTTGTGCATTAGAAATGGCATGCCTTTTCATAGTTTCTTTATGGGTGTTTGTTGTATGGCTGGATGCCATTAGGCTCTTAAAAAAACTTTCTACCCAACTACAAGTCATAATTAAAAATCTAAATAAATCATAACCTCACATAAAAGCCTAGGTATTAAATAAAGATAATTAAAAATTTAGCAACCCCTTAGCTAAATGGTTGAATGCTTCACAACATGCATATCATATTATTTTCTCTTGAAAATAGGGATTTTCATCCTTACGATAGGGGAATGCTTGATCTGTGAGGGCATCCCTTATTATGGAAAACAACCCTTTCTCACTGATTTAGCCAATAATCTAACTTCATCATGCATATAATAATATAAAATCTCAAAGCTTTTGTCAAAATGAAGAGTCAAAATCAAATAAAAATTGAAAAGATTTGTATTAGATTATGTCATTGTTCATACCACTCATGCTCTAGTCTCTTTAGAGTGGGTTTAAGGACTCTAGTCTCTTTATAAATAACAACAACTTAACTATCTTGCAAAAGCATATGACTTGACCACATAGTATTTAAGTGTAAGAGGAGTTAGTTGGTTTTCACTCCAAGCTTATATGTCATCAGCAATTTATCCTCTCTTTTGGAGGTAAAATATATACAAGTCTTCGCTTAGATTTAGGCTATGCTTTAATTTTTACTAAAGCACCCTAGATTTAGGATTTGAGGTAGCTATTTCCTTTGGGCTACAAGCATAAATCCTCACTTCTTAGCATTTCCATAATATTATATTATGGGATTATAAGTCCACTTATATTAAATTTCAACTCAAATACATAATTCTCTTCAATTTCAAACATATAAAGCCCAACCATAAGATAAATTGGAATGCTTACTAGGTTTCCTAGTATCATGAGAATTCCTACTCATCTCCCTTTGGCTTATAATAAGTCTCTCCTTTTTTATCTATCACTGATCTTCCAAACATAGCCAATTTATTGATAGTTATATCTTTAAAATCTTTACGATAATAATTATCTAATTTAATCGAGAGTCTTCCTAAAGAATTCACCTTCCTTAGGATGTAATTAACTATAGGGCTTGCCCCAATAGGGAACTTTAAAACTTGATTTAAATAAACCCTACATTATTCATCCATATAAAGCGGGCAAAAATCTTTAGTATATTCAAAGACCCATCATGCCTTATGAGTCCTTATCGTGATTAGGTCTATCAGAGGGTGGTGATTTTTATCTTTCAAGAAAATACACTATTCCTTGATATCATACGATCACCTCAATATGTACATCCTCGGTCTGCTGGTGTCTCCCATGTAAATAATTGAAAATAAACACCACATTATTGAATCAATTGATAACTAGTTATGAAATGTCACATCAAGAGATAAGCCGGGCATCTCGAATATGTCCAAGCAAAGCGGTCCCCAATTCACAAAGAAATATTTTATTTCTTCAACCTTATCGTTAGCGAAGGCTAATGAAGGTTGGACGGGTTTCTTCTTGACCTTTTGGTTAAAATTCTTATAAAGAAGTCATCTTTCAAATCGGAGAAAAGAAAGAAGCGACCTTATAGAAATTCCTCTTAGTAAGATGCCAGTAGATCCATGTACTTATTCGGTGATCGGGTATGTCTTCAAGGTATAGTGTACTATCTCGAAGATAGAAGTCACTACCCTTTAATGGAACAATCACCTCAATAAGAAATGCTAAGGATGATGAGTGCATATATATACCAGATTCTTCCTCTACTTGACATGAAAAGTAAAGCAAAGTTTATTTTAAACCAGGTTCATTATGTTCCCATAGGCAAGCCCCATAATTACATCCTAAAGGACAGATCCTTTGGAAAACTCTCGATTAGGGTAAATGATTATTGTCATGAAGATTTCAATAGGGAAAGACTATCAATCAATTGGTTTATGTTTTGAAAATCAAATAGGATTGATCAAAAGAGTGAGTTATTAACGTCAAAATGGGAATAAGTAGGAGATGCTCACGATGCTAGGAAACCTAGCTCAAACTATCCTAAAATTAGGCTTTACATTTTAGAAATTGATTTAGTTTATTTGAGTTGTATTTTCATTAGAATTTTAGGACTTAAGATTCCTAAACACAAGATTAAGGAAATGCCTAAGAGATTAGAAATTATTCTTATGGCCCAAAGGAAAAGCAACCTTAGAACCTAAATCTAGGGAGCTTTGGCGAGGGCAAAGCACAATCAAAATCTAAGGAGAAAATGGGTAATTGGTTTGCCTCCATAAGAGAGGACAAACCACGACAACTTGGACTTACAAATGCCTGGGTTGGCCATCTAACTCCTCCTATGATTTTAAATACATGTAGGCAAGTCTTTATGCTTATGCAAGATAACTAGGCTATTTTATTTAGAAAGAAGCTAAGTCCTTAAACTCACACCTTAAAGAGACTAGATCATGTAAAGGGACATCCTTCAAATGACCTAAATCTAATGCAATTCAAATTTCATTTTATTTTTATTTTGGATAAATATTTTGAGGCTAATAGGATTTTTATGACTAATGCATGAGAAATCAACTTATTGGCCAAAATCGGTGAGAAGGTAGGTGAGTTTCCACCACACCCAAAGGTCAAGTGTTCTCTAGAAAAGGTGGAAGCCCTCCAATCAAAAGTGAAATAAGATGTATTTATGCATAATATTATAAATAAATGCTCATCTAGCTAAGGGGTTGTTAATTCTTTTATCTTGATTTTAAACATAAGCTTTAAGTGAGGTTATGAGTTGTTTAGTTTTATTTGACTTATTAAGTTGGATAAAAGATTAATTTTTCCTTAAAGAGCCTAATTCACATCCGTGCCATATATAAAGCAAAAAAGAAACTAGGAAAAGCATGAAACTTAATGAAAAAGCTAAACAAACCATCAATCAATTTATAAAGCTAATCACAAAAGAATAAATAGCCGTTTGTTGGGCACCATCGCACAAACTTGAAAATATCAAATGTGGGTAGCTCTACCCATATACAACCCATATTACAAATGAATTAAATTACAATTTAAGCAAAGGAATTCGTTGTTATGGGGTCTTCAAGCTTTATTCTTCTTCTTTCTTTTCTTCTTTCTTTCTTCTTCTTTCTTTCTTCTTTGGTTCCTCCTTTGGATGGTTGGAAGGTGGATGTTCCAAGGCTTCACATGGTGCATAAGATAAGATATTATGACCAATGTTCATCCTAATCCCCATAACAAATCATTCTAAAATCCTAAATATACAAATTTTACTTGAAAGGAAAGTATAAATCTAACTAACACCACAAAATAATGGTAAATCAAATCACGCCACATAAATCCCAAGCATGTATATTGGACTTATCACCCCACACATGGGTGACTAAGTCCACGACCTATGGATTATGCTTAGGGTATAAGCACCTGTAGCAATAAGAATTCATATTTTTTTATTTATGATAGTGCCCTTTAAGCATAATCCCCTCTGAGAAAGGAATAGTAAGACTAAGAACATCCTACCATTCATTCTATGAGCATACACCCTAACATCGTCTAAAATATATATCACAAAACAAAACATGACATCAAACCATGCACTAACTTAAGGCTAGAAGTGGTGACTTAGGCTAATGTGTGTGCTTTGAAGGTTTTGTGTGGTATTAGCTTGGGACTTTAGGTTCAAGTTTTCTAAGTGTGAATGACATGTTGAATTTAGAGGAGTTTTATTTAAGTTGTTTAAGTTTTGGATTATTTTATTTCATGTTTTAATTTGGTTTGAGTGAAACCTAAAATTAATTACTAAGTTATAAGAGAGGGAAAGAGGGAACTTCTCTTTCCTTCCCTAGTCCTTAAATAATTTCTAAGGTAGGTTCATATTTTAGTTTTATTTAGGTAAATTTTTGATTACATCTTTTAATCAATCCTATGTTTAGACAAACTCTAAACAAACCTATTCAAAAGAAATGTATTTTAAGATTAAACAAAATGAATCAAAATTCACATAATGCACATTACTTCATTTCTTTTCCAACATATATAACATGCATATGGATGGACCCTAAGCATATCTATACATGCAAATGAGAATAATTAACACACTTTATGATACATGCTAAGTAATCCATTTAAGAAAATTTTAGAAGTTGAATATCGTGTTTTTTTCTTAAGTAGAAAAGGTTTTCCTTATCCAAAATTTCACATACATACATGAAAGTAAGAAAGGCGTAAGTGAGTACGCCATTGTTAACTAGAGGTGTAAGGTACAAGACCTACTTAAGACTATTTAAAGCCTCATAACCTCGGGTTGTCCAAACTAATACTTTCCTTAAGTACAAACATGCATATAAAAGAAATGAAATGAAAAGGAATATGCAAAAGTTATTTAATAGATTTGTTTTGGTTTATGCAATTTATTCAAGCAAGTGTAGATAAACTTTCTTAGGTGGTAGCATAGGGATGAATAGGGTATGAGATTAAGTAAGTGTTGGGATCTTTTCAAATGAACCCTACATCTTACCAACTCTTATTCAAAATTAGGCTAACATAAGAAAGAAAGGAAAGGCTACACTAAAATTTACTTTATAATCCATCACATGCAAGCTTATAATTAACATATAAGAGTAGCACACTTTTAGATTTGATATTTCATTTATAAGTTTTAAAAATACTTTGGATTTAGTAGTGATAATAGCCACTCATATTTTACTTTAGCCAACACATGCACATTTGACATAAAGTAAACTATTTTTTATTTTAAAATTTTAAACATAAAATTATGAATGCATGAATCACATGATATACAACTTAAGATGTTGGGAAAGATCTAAAATAATGCAATAATGTAAAAAAAACTCACTTTACTTAAATCCTAAAGACATTCTTAAAGAATAAGAAAATTTAGAATAAATCAAAGTGAATTTCAAAATGAATTTTGTTTAGTTTAAAGTTTGATTTAATTTTGAAAAAGGTGAGATGAGTTTGTTATTCCTAACCAATTCCAACATGTGTTTTATTTTTTGTTTAATTTTGAGATAATTAAAATCATTTATAAGCATTGATTAGGTTAAGGTATGAATTAAGTGACTTAATTAACCCTTACCTACACCACCTTAGAAAAATTAACTAAGTAATTATGAGCCAATGAGATGACATAAAACCCATAAGATATTTAAATTTGCAATGCACCTAATAAGGAAAAGGTCTAATGCAATTTGGCTCACAATTAAAAGTTAATTAAGTTAAGAGGTTTAGCTTAAGTACTTTTAAATCACCCTTTCATACATATGAAAGGGGTTTTAATTTCCTTAAATATACTTAGCCTATTAAACACCTAAGCATCTACCCAACGTAGATTAATTAAGTTTTGAAATTTTTAGAATTTTTGAAAATTGTTTAAAGGGATAATTAATGAGTTAACCCTTAATTAAGAGGGGATTAAGGAAAGAAAAGGGAGTTTAGGGAATAGCAGGAAATGACCCAAAATTATTCCATAAAACACCTACTCACTTGATCTGACCTTAATCAAACTTAATCATAGGGTAAATCCACTAATTACATCTTAATTTTCCTTAATAAAATGAAAGGGGTAATTAGGGAATGAAATAGAAATTTTACCAATTAAGGCCTCAATAAATATCAAGAAAATTAGAGAGGTAGAGGTCATCCCCTAAAATGAATCCTAAAAATTTGAGATTAATTAGTGACTTAATTAGAGAATAATTAGCTAATTAAAATTCTTAAGAAACTCAATTAGAGAAAGGGGAATTCAAAATCCATTGAAAACATTTTTAAAATATTTAGATGAAATTTTTTTATCCATAGAATTTTCATTTTATTTTTTTAATTTTTCTATGAAGAGTTATGAATTTTAGAATTTTTTGAATTAATTAGATTTAATTAAAACCCCTAACTAATCCACCTTAATACTAGTTCACAGTCATGCATGGCGGTGGAGGTCAACGTGTTTTACATCGCATTATGAGGGGTCAACTTAAGTTGTCACCTCACAAAGGTGGTGAAGACGCATGCGTGCTAATATCCATCAAAGATCGATGTCTAAGGATCCACCCATGGTTTAAATCGGATAAAGGATTTCTAAAACATGCCAAATTATCTTAGCTATCCATCTAAAATGCGGATGGATGGTTGAGATGAGCAAGTTCTTCCCTAAGGATCAATGAGACCGTCCATGATCCAAGGGAGATCCGATCCGATCTACCATAGAATCATACAAGACTCAACCCACACAATCTAGGCATAATTACTAACCTATCCAATGATTGATTTCTCATGCAATGAAAATTCCTTTCACAAAGGACCAACACCTCCTAATCTAAGTGGTCAAAATTACATACCACGCCAGGTGATCATGGATGCTCGAGATTGATGAGGTAGCCGTCGGTAGAGATGAAGCCCTGTTGAAGTTCCTAGGTCTTGAGGTTGAGTGGATCAATGGGTGGACCAACTCCTCTTCAAGATCCTTGCGCTTTGATCCAATTGAGGCTTTCCGTGCTATGGGAACTCAAATGGATGCTTGGCGCTCCACTTGATCCTTAGATGAAGAGTGTAGAAGGAATTTGGATGGGATCAAGTGTAGAAGAAGTTGGCTATTGGATTGAGCTCCCCTACTTTGCACTATGCAAAATCAAAGAATGGGGAATTCAAATCCTCTCTACGGACCTTGGAAAGCTCTCGATGATTGCTAAAGGTTCCTAGTGCTCATGAGTGTGAGTGAGTGAATTTTCGTGAATTAGAGGAGTATATCTCCCCAATGGCAATAGGATGTTCAACCCATTAGTTGCCATTTTGATCAAATTGACTAGATTAGGAGGGTCATTGAGGCATTGATTGCACATGGTCATTTTGATCCCGAGTGGAATGCCAACCTCCCATGTGCATCAAATTGAGCTTAGGAGGGAGTTTGAAAATTGAATTTTAGGCTATTGGTTGGGTTAGGTCTATGGGTCAAATGGGCTGACCCAAACCCATTGGGTTGGGTACACCACTTATGACTAAGTCTCCTTGAGCTTTTAAGAAAGCCTCAAGTGATTGTGATGAGGGTATGACCAAAATACCCATGGCTAGGCCAAAATTTATTCTATGGCCTAGTGGTAAAATGGTCATTTTCTAATTTTTCACTTTGGGTATGTTTGGTATGTTGAGATAATAGGTTTGGTCAAGTTTCAATGTATTTGGAATCCATTTGATAGGGTTTGGCTCATGTTGACCCATTTAGGTCAAAATGGGTCAACTTGGGTCAAGATGACCAATAGGCCAAATTGGGCCAAACCAAAGGTTCATATGACCAATTGAAATGTTTTGGTACCTTTGGTTCAATTTAATTTAGTATATTTGGTTTTGGCTCATATGACTCATTTAGGTCAAATGAGTCAAGTTGACCCATTGACGTATTGAGGTAGGTCAAGGGTAGGTTTAGGTTAGGTTATTCATGGAGTGGATTGATATCTTTGTTTCCAATCAATTTGGTTTATGTTCAATTTTGGCTCAACATGACCCCTTTAAGTCATGTTGGGTCTAAGGTCAATTGGGCTAGGTTGGGTCTAGTTGGCCAATTGAGGCTTTGGTCAAGTTTCACAAGTGATTTGGGATGGACTTGATTGGTTTCAATTAATTTGGCTTAGATCAAGTTTGACACATTTTGGCCCTTTAAGTCAAAATGGGTCAACTTGGGCAATTGGGCTTGGTTTGGCTCAAATGTTGTCTTGGTCAAGTTCAAACATAGGTCATGAGTGAACCTAGATCAATGGTTTTAATCAATTTGGCCTATGGTGGATTTTGGCTATGTTAGATTTCATTTTAGGTTAGAGTTGACTTGGTCAACCCTTTGGTTTGACTTGGTTTGACCCAATTTGATTGATTGATCATCCCATGATGATTGTTGATCATGATGAGAGGATATATGAGTTTGGTTCAATCCAATTTAGTTAGGATCAAAAGTTGGCTCATAAGGGTACTTTAGGTCACCTTGGGTCAAGTGAGCCTAAGTGGGTCAAATGGCTTGGTCAAGCTTGATTTGGAGTTGATTGATCTTGTATTTGGACTTATGATTGAAATATAAATCCATTTATAAGTGGTTTGAAGTCAAATGGATTTTGATCCATTTGAAAATTTCATATTCAAAGGAAGAATTGAAGCCTTGGGTTTGATTTTTGATTTGGGTTTTGATTGTTTGATTGAAGTTTGGATTTATATATGAGCTCATGATTGTAGGATTGATTGAACCATGAGAGAAAATCAAGGATTTGGCTTGATTTGAAGATGATTTGACTAAGTTGATTTTGACTTGAAAGGCTTAGATTTGATTTTGAGTGGATTTGAGTTTGATTTTGGAATTGATTTTGATTGTTTAAATTTATATTTCATTTATATATGTGAATATAAATTGATCATGATAAAATTTCAAGAATTTGAAAGAGTTTAATCATGATTTAGATTAAATCCATTAAAGGGAATTTAATGGATTTAAGAGATTTTAATTAGAAATTTAATTTTGAATTGTATTTGATTGATTTATATTTATATTTCATTTATAAATGAGAACATAAATGAGAATAGAAATAAGTTTTGAGAAAATCCCATGAGTTTGAAATGGTTTGATCAAAGTTTAGGTTAAATCCATTAATGGAAAATTAAGGGGTTTAAGGATTTTAAGGATTTTAAATTTGGAATTTAATTTTGCCTTTAATTTGATTGATTTATATTTATATTTCATTTATATATGAGAATATATATAAGTTTTGAGAAAATTCTATGGATTTGAATATGTTTGATCAAGATTTAGAGTTGCTTTTGGCTAAGTCCTTCAATGAAAAATTGAAGGGACTTAAGAAAATTTTCATGAATTGACTTGGAATTTTGAACTTGATTTGACGGTTTGAATTTATATTTCATTTATATATGATAATATAAATGAGAACATAAATGGCTCATGAGAAAATCACAAATATTTGAATAGGTTTGATCAAGAGTTAGAGTTGATTTTGGCTATGTCCTTAAGAAAGGGTTAAGGACTTAGGAAATTTGAACTTAGGAATTTTGATGGAATTTGGTCATGGGTTTCAATCATGGAATTCAATCATGGAATCAATTTGAGTTTGAGAAAATCAAAAGAATTGATTTGTAGCTTGACTTGAAAGAATGAAAGTGAGGAATGGTTTAAGCTAAAGGGTAGGAGATTTTCCTAACATCTCTAAGGCATAACCTATTCTATGGATAACTCTTCTAAGTCTTCTAGGGCTAGAGGAGTGTTCACTTATTTACTAGATATGTCTTAAGACTAAGGAGCTCTTAAAGTCTAAGAGGAATCCTATGTCTAAGATGGAGGTGTTGAGAGCTCATTCTAAAATGAGGTCAACAAGTTCCATAGTGTTACCTTGAGATAGTGACTAGAAGAATGAAGCCAAGTTTTATATCATTGATTTGAAAACTTTGTTCTTCTCTTCTTTACCTAGATATACTAGAATAAGATAATCCCATCCTCCCTCCATCAGCATCAAGTTTAGTAAGGATGGGATTGAATCGTGTCAAAGGAGATGAAAAGCCATTTTCGGTTAGAGAGGTTGAGATTTATGAGGATGCAATCTACTATCTTTCTCAAAAAACCCTTTCTCGTGAACTTGGACAAAACTCAAATTCAAAAGAAAAGAAAATAAAGAAAAAAAGGCAAAAGAAAAAGAGAAGAAAAATGAAAATCCAAGTGAACAAGAAAAGGGAATTAAAGAAAAATAGAGCATCATGTTCTACAGTTCATTCCATCATATGGACATGTGGGTAGGATGATTCAACCTCCACTAGGTAGAGGTAGAAACATAGGAAATTCCGAGATGGAAGATCCCTAGTTGGCCATCAGCAGGGGTTATGTTCCAGTTAGGAGTACCCTACTATTCACATAGACTTGAAATCCAGTGGAGGATGAGTCTAATGTGATTAGTATACCAAACCCTCTCGGCAGGTTCCATTGGAGGTGACTTTCGATCCAGATAGCTGAAGACTGGGCCTCAGACAAAGTAATGTATTTGAATCAGTTTATGTGAGACTATTAGGTAGCAATTAGGAATCTTAGCTCTAACCACATTGTCATCTCAAAAGTTGAAGGTTTAATAGTTAAAGAAGCCCTAGGTCTTCTAGTGATATGAAGCCAAGAGATTCTTTTGGGATCATCATCTTCAAGTCCCGAAGTTGATGTAGAACTTGAGGAGGATTCATTTAAAGAATTAATGGAATTACCGTTTGACTTTTACTGCCTTGTGTTTATGATCTTATATAGAAAGGTTTGGTCCCTCATACAAGGTCCGAATAATTAAGTATTTTGAGAAGCAATGGAATAATACGTAGGGAAGCACATCAAAGCGGGACAAGCATTGATCTGATGGGTCGGTCGATGGCGACAATTCACTTAGTTGTTACCAATCATTTGGAGTCCGATAGGTTCTTTTTCACAATACCAACTCTTATGAGAATGTGTGTTTAGAAATCTCAAAAAATTCGATGATCTATAAATCAAAGATCTACCACCGAATTTGTATAGGAGATCCATTCAACAATTGACAAGCTTAAAGAAATCAACCTGGATAGAAGAAAATCCATGCCCGGCGTACATTAGTTCATTGTTGAATGAAGAAGAAACCAATGACCTAGTTAGGCTATTGATTGAGTTTAAGGACTTCTTTGCATGGAGTTATGAAGAGATGCCCATTATCTCGACATAGTAGTCCACAAGCTAGCAATAAATCCTAGCTAACCCTATCAAGCAAGCTCATAGGCATGCGATTAGAAATAAAAAATGGGTCATTTCAAGTCAAGAAATTGATCGATCTTTGGTTTTATCGGGGAAGAAAAATATCCTACCTTGTTAGCCGGTGTCGCCCAAGTTAAGAAGAAGAATGACCAAATTCATATATGCATCGATTTGAGGGGACTTAAACAAGACATGTCCTAAGAATGAGTTTCCTCTTCCTATATTAAAATTAATGGTGGACATCCTCATCTCATGCGGTTTTTTTTCATGAATGGGTCATCATCTATAACCAAATCAAGATGTCTCCAAGATGAAATAAACACTACTTTTCAACCATGATCATAATCTTTTGTTATAGGGTCATGCCTTTGGACCTTAAAATGCCGCTACATACCAACAAATGACTGATCTTTAACGAACTCATCCATCATCAAGTTGAGTGCTACGTTGATGATCTAGTAGTCAAGCGAGAGAAAAGGAAGACCATCTCTTTGACTTGAGAGTAGTTTTTTGAAAGGTTAAGACAATAGAACCTCAAAATGAATCCCAAGTGTGCATTTAGAGTAGCTTCGTGGAAATTAGTTGGGTTTGTTGTCTAACATCGGGAATAGAAATAGATCCGTAGGTTAAAGCTATCTTAGAAATGCCACCTCCTCGGATCTTTCCAAGGATAGCTATATCTAAGATGCTTTATTTCCAACCTATTAAGGAGATGCAAGCCATTCTCGGACTTGTCAAAAGGATGCTAAGTTCAAGTGGGATGACAAGTGTCGGATGCCTTTGAAGACATTAAGCAATATTTGGTGAAGGCAATTTTAGCTACCCTAAATAGCCACTCATCCTCTACACTATTGCATTCTGAAAAGATGCATTTGCATTGATAATAAAAAAAAGATTACAATGTAGAAAAAAGCGCTAAAGAAAGCAAAAAAACTACTAGATATTTCCTATCCTCCTCCAAAGAGCAAAAAACTATGGAGGAATAGTGTGATTATCTAGACTATGCCATACAAAATCAAAGCTAGTAGCTATATCGCACAAAAGTGCAAGAGTGTTGTTAGATCTATTTGTGTATACAAAAAATAACGGTGGAAGTTCTTGAAATGTCGAGAGCATCGAAGTCGGTTACGCCATATTTCATTGTTAAGAGAAAGTTTGAGGTGATCTACCCACACCTTTATTATCTCCTTCAATGATAATGCCCTTGTATTGATCATCCACGGTTCAATAATTTTGCTAGTGTAGAGCATAGCCTCAGTTCACAGATGTCTTGTCCCAATGTCAAAACAATGACCCATGGCTTTGAGGAAGTTTCCATTTGCATCCCTAGCACCACCATCGGCCACCCCATTGGGAAGGTGAGCCATCCACGTTAGCCTTGATCCGGCCAGGGAGAGGCGACTCTCTTGCTTTGTTGGCACAAGCCAACAACGAAAGGAAGGAGAATGCTCTCTACTACTTCAACGTCATTTGATTCTACTTGAAAACTATCCACCTATTAAGAAATCTTCTAGCTTTGATCTTTGCCTCCCAAAAGCTACACTAAATACTTTCTCATAAGGTGACCTTGATCTCCAACCAATCCCGCAATATCTCATGACACAACCAATACTATCAGGACATTTGGCATGATGGTTCATGATCCTCTCTCGTTTGATATCACATTTGTACCCTTCATGCGGTAAAAGGACAAGCACTAACAATTTTTCTAGCAACACACCCACTTACTGCGATTCTCCACTTGGTGATCTCACGATGAAAATCATGAACTTAAGGAGGTTGACAACCATCGATGGGAGATGTATTTTGATGGTGACTTTTCATAAAGCACCATGATCTACTCTTCCGGGGAGGGGTAGAATAGTTTTCCTAACTCCCAATGATGAGATTCTCATACTATCTTTCCAACTCCTACACCAACAATGAAGTTGAGTATGAGGCTTTGATTATTAGTCTAGAGTTAGCCATCATAATGGGTGTCAAGAGCATCAACATCTTTGGGATTCTCGTTGGTCATCAACCGATTACGGGTCCTATAAGGTTCTCAAATACAAGCTTCATCATTACCACGGTATGTCATGAAGCAATTGAAATCCCAAAGTCACCATATCAAAGTTTCAGAGGAAAATGATGCTTTGGCCAAACTTGCCAAAGAATTGGCATGTCCAGAAGATTAGTCCATTCCAATAAGGGTCCAAAATAGACAAGTCCTATCCCTTATTGATTGAACTCATTGAGATACTTTCTCTTGAAGGGGAGGGTGTCTGAAGGATAGTTAGGATTAGAGGCAACCATTCATAAACTATTTGAACAGGTAAACTACCTCAGAGAAGTCACAAGCCCATCAATTGAAACAGAGCTCTCTCCTATGCTCTTGTTGATGGCACCACCATCCTTTGACGGATGTGGTTACATTATTTAGATAAACATGAAGCCCATGGCATTATAAGGTACATTGGTCTATCTGAGCACATCTAGTCCAAAGATAAAGATGAAGATTAAGAGGCGAGGATACTCTGGCCTTCTATGATTACTGATTGTATGGATGTATCTAGGAGATGCCATCAACAGTACATGGTGTGGTCCTCCACCAACCACCCAACATTCTACACCCTACATTGGCCTCATGGCCATTTAAGTGTCGTGTACATTATGGGTTTGATCGATCCTCCTTCTTCCAAAGGTCATCGGTTCATCTTAGGCGAATCGACTACTTTTCCAAGTGGGTAGAGGCAATCCCACTTAGAGGTCACCGGCATGTGCTTTAGTTTTCAAGAACCATATCATACATATGTTTAGGGTGCCTTGAAAAATTATATTTGATAATGGTACTACATTAAGAAGCATTAAGATCAATAACTTCACTAGAACGGTATAGATTAGAGATACTCCACCTATCTACTACTACAGAGCAAATGGCTTAGAAGTATTCAACAAAACTCTCATTCCAATACTAAAGAAGACTCTTGATGACAACAAACAATACTAGAATGAGCAATAGATTGAAGCCTTGTGAGCCTACCGCACCACATCTAAACTCTAACTTACACCCCATTTTATTTAGTGTATGGGTGCGAAGCCATTCTACCTTTAGAAGTTCAAATCCCATCACTAAGGATAGCATTGGGTAACAAGATCATTATAGAGCAAATGCAAATTTGCGGGTTAGAAGAGCTCAAAGGTTTGAAGGAGAGTTGCTGGCGTGCGGAACAGAGTTGTACAAGGCCAAAATGATTCAAGCTCACAACAAGCTGGTCCTAGGTCTTTCCTAGTAGGAGAACTTGTATTAGTCCTATGGAGACCAATTGTTCCCCATCAAAAGATGGGAGGCAAGTTTGAACCTACTTGGGAATGCCCCATGTCATAGAAGGCCTACCAAGGAGGATCTTATCGGCTTATTGATTATAAAGGGGAACACCGATGCCTCCAATTAATGGGCTCTATTTGAAGAAATACTATCCATAAAATTCATGTTTGAAAACAAATTTTCAGTCAACAAAAATTGGATTCCATTTCACAAAAATCTTCTCTTCTTTTCAAGCATTGTTTGATTGTCTTGTTAATCCACCATGATGTGTGTTTAGGAGTAGGTGTAAGAGTCCCAGTGACATCCTATCCCAAACACAATCTCGCTATTAGAAAAAGGTGTAAGAGAACTTGAGAGGCATCCTATTCCCTTGAACACAAGCACAAAAACACAAACACATATCTTTTGTCTCGCTATTTTTGATGTGAGAGCAAGCCCCTGTGGCACTCACTCATTAGTTGCTCTAGGTTGGGTTTACATGCTACCGCTAGTATGTCATCCTAGGGTTCACTTGTTTGGAAGATATGAGTCCCCACACTTTCTTCTTAACTTGACCATTGTAAAAACCAGCCTTGTTAGTATGGTAAGATTTCACTACCCTAGTAAGCCTCATGTTGATTTTTGTTTAAAAGATGTGAGTCCCCAGCATTCTTCTTGAACTAATCATCATGATCTAACTAGTCGAGTATTTCGAAGTTTTAAGATTAGTCCCACAGGCACCTTTCCTCTTGACTATATTTGAGTCGATATAAGTCCTCTAATGGCATTCGCTAGTACCCTAGGTAGGATGGCACTCGAAGGTAGACTATCCCAACAATCGACCTCTATAAGAGGATGTAAGTCCCCAAGCTTTCCTTCTAGTGATTGTTGCAAATCGATGGACACCATAGGTTGGTTGATGTTCACTATGTCGACAACGACTCACCGGTGGATACACCACTCTTAGCAGATGTAAGTCCCATTTCTCCTTGAGTTGGCCAATGAATACTTATTTGATATATGATTAGCCATGTCATCTTCTCCGGTTTTGGATTATGCCCTACCCCTCTCCTGTAGGCATCTATTTGGATCAATTTTTTGTAACCCCATTTAGACAGCACGTTATCATTGGATTAAATAGTCCCCATTTCCTAGTAACCATCCCTATGGTTGGAGAATTTGTTCGGATGCGATACTCCCTTTGGTTCAAGAATGATAGTCTATATGACATATAAGCACCTTCTTAGTTTGCTCCATCACAAACCAACAAAATCCATGATAAATAAATAAACAAAACAAATAATTATTTCGCCAGGATTAGGAATTCAAGCCCCTAGAGGGCCTTTTTTTCCCAAGTAGGCATCCAATCTCTAGGCGTGTCGAGAACTCTCTAAGAATTGCGACTCCCAGTAGTACCCCAGGTCATGTTCAATCTATTTTTCCATAAGCGGTTGCCCCCATTCTTCTTTGGAACATGTAAGACTATGACGCATTTTTCTAGCATGATATAAATTGATGGGCCCTAGATTAGGTATGATTTGTTGCTAAAAGCAACCGATCACCCTAATAGTCTTTTATAGTGGAAGATTTGAGTCCCCAAGCTTTCTTCCCTTAAATTGATCATTGCAACCTGGAAGCCACTCCTTTGGTCGATAGTTCTCTATCGAAAGCTACTCCCTTTGGTTCAAATGAGATAGGTCTAGGTTAATATAAGCTCCTTCTTAGTGTGATCCATCACAAACCAATGGAATCCATCAAAATAAACTAAAAAATGAAATTAATCTTTGACTACCCTTAAGCCAATCTAAGTCCCCTAGTGACATTCATTCAATAGTCACCTAGGTCATTCGATTTGTTGCCCAAGCAACCAATCACTCTAGTGGTTTCTTGTTTCTAGAATATGTGAATCACCGCACTTTTTCTTGAGACTTTACCATTGTGCACAAAGGCATCCCCTTGGTTGGATAGTCCTACCTTGTGGTTAGTAGACTACTCTCTTTGGATTGGTAAGTTTGAGTTAGATCTAGGCCTCCATGTCCCACTTAGAGAAATCATCACTAACAATGAATCTATGAAATCAAATTTTAAAATGAAATTAAACTTGACTATCTTTAAGTCATCTAAGTCCCCGATTCACACAATTGTCCCCTAGCTTGGGTTCAATATGATGCCTTATGAATAGATCACCCCATCAAGGTCCCTATTTTGGAGGATGTAAGTCTACTATGTTTTCTTTCTAGATAGCTACTACATCGAAAAGCATCCCTTTGTTCGCTTAGTCTTACTATGTGTTTAGTAGACTACTCCTATGGATTGGTAAACTTGTGTTAGGTTAAGACCTTCGTAGCTCCTACCAGTACGCATCCATCACAAACCAACATGGTTCATTTCGAATCTAAAATTAGAAAACCCAAAATAAACAAAATAATCACCAATCTAAATCTAATATTTTTTCTTCTCCTCATTGAGATGTAAATCTTTCTAGTTCCCGTACCTTGAATTCTAATCCCTCATCGATTTTATCTTTCCTCCCTTGTGTATGACTTGAACTTGCCTCCCTAGTGGAGAGCTCACTTGTCTATCTCGGTAGAGTCAAAATAAACAAAATTAAACAAACAACAAATTCAAACAAATTCAAACATCTTCCCCAATGGAACTCAATTAATCAAATCAATGTTCTCCTAGCGAGACTCAAATAAAATCAAACCTCTCATCCCCTTGTCAATGATTTGAACTCGCTTCCCTAGTGGAGGTTCACATACTCCCTAATGGATTCCTCCTTCCCTCTTTTATGACCTTGACATAAGTATAGTTAAATTGCACTAAGCTCAAGATTCCAATTAGAGTAGATTGTCTCTATTAATGCTTGTGATTGTTCATGTTGTTGGTTATTTCTCAACACCAATACATGTAGTGATCCTTGTTAGTCACACCACACCTATTGGGCACCCTTTGTTGATCTTATTTTAGGATGAGCTCTCAACCCCTTCATCTTAGACATAGGACTCCTCTTTGACTTTAAGAGATACTTAGTCCTAAGACACATCTAGTGATTAGGTGGACACTTAACCTAGCCCCAGAGTCTTAGAAGAGCCATATAAGAATAGGTCATGCCTTAGGGGTGTTAAGAAAATTTATCTACCCTATAGCTTGAACCACATTCCTTACTTCCTTCCTTCAAGTCAAACTACAAATCAAATCAACATTAAACCTAAATCAATTCCATCTTAATTGATTTTCTTCAAACTCAAATCAATGCCACATAATTGAAACCCATGATTGAGTCTTATGATTGAAGCCCATGATTGAAATTCCAAATCTTGCCTAAGTCCTTAATCCCCTCTAAGGACTTAACCTAAATCATGTACACCACCTTAAATTCATGAAATTTTCTTATAACATTTATATTCTCATTTATACTCAAATCTTTCTTAAGTCACTTTAATTTTCTTTTAAGGACTTAGCCTAGATCATGTTCAAATCACTTCAAACTCATGAAATTTTCTCAGAACCCATTTATATTCTCATTTATATTCACATATATAAATGAAATATACATTCAAACAACCAAAACTAATCCCAATCAAACTCAAACTCAACCAAAATCCAACCTAAGCCTTTCAAGTCACATCTTGAACTTATCCTAATCAATTTCAAATCAAGCCAAACCCTTGATTTTTCTTCATGATTCAATTAATCCTTCAATCATGAATCCAAATATAAATATAAAATTCAATCATCAAACCAAAACTAAATTCAAAAAATCAAACCTATGTCGCATGTTCACCCTTTGAACTTGAAATTGTCAAATAAATCAAAACCCATTTGATTTCAAACCACTTGCAAATGGATTTATATTTCAATCATAAGTCCATATGTGTTCAATCAAACTCAAATCAAGCTTTGGCCAAGCCATTTGACCCACTTAGGCTCACTTGACCCAAAGTGACCTAAAGTACCTTATGAGCCAAATTCTAATCCTAACAGTTGGATTGAACAAAGCCCACCTAAGCCTCTCATCATGATCAACAATCATCATGAGATGATCGATCAATCAAATTAGGTCAAACAAAGTCAAACTTAAGGGTTGACCAAGTAAACACTTTGCCAAAATAAACCTAACATAGCCAAAATCCACCATAGGCCAAATTGATTGAAACCAATGATCTAAGTTCATTCATGATCAATGTTTGAACTTGACCAAGTGAACATTTGAGCCTAACCTAGCCTAATTAGCCACTTGACCCAAGTTAACCTAACTTGACCTAAAAAGTCAAAATGTGACAAACCTTGATCTAAGCCAAATTGATTGAAACCAATGGGTCAAGTTCATTCTAAAATGATTGTTGAACTTGACCAAAGCCTCAATTGGCCAACTAGACCAAACCTAGTCCAATTGACCTTGAACCTAACTTGACCTAAAGAGTCATTGAGCCAAACTCAAACTTAACCAAAATTAATTGGAAACAAAGATACCAATCCATTTCATATGACCAACCAAACATGAACTAACCCATGACTTAACTTGAGAAGGTCAAATGGGTCAAATTATTCAACTTGACCCATTTGACCTAAATGAACTAAATTAAACCAAATTCAAACCTAAACTAAATTGAATCAAACCAAAGCCACCAAAATATTTCAAATGGTCATATGAACTTGACCCAACCCTTGGTTTGACCCAATTTAACTAATTAGTCAACTTGACCCAAGTTGACCCATTAAATGGGTCAACATGAGCCAAATCATATCAAACCAACTCCAAATTCAATGAAGCTGGCCCATTTTTCAAACATACCAAACATGCCCAAATTAAAGTCAAGGTCAAATGACCATTTTACCCTTAGGCCATAGGGTAACCCAAAATCAAAACCACTTAGAATTTGGTCAATTCCTTTTCATGGACACTTGGCATCCTCTTAGTGGACAAAATGGGCACTAATGGACCTAGTGCACATGACCCAATGGGTTTTGGTCAGCCAAACCCCAAACCCAAACACACCCTCTTTGAAATTGGCCACATGGAATCCTCCCTCCACTTGATTTAAGCACATGGCCACCTCATCCACTCCTCCTCCAAAATCAAATTCAAGGACACCTCTAACAGCCTAAAAACCCATTGCCTAAGCTCAATAACATCAAAATGGCACCTTCATTCAATCCTTCAAGGGGAGATATACTCCCCTAATTCAATTCATTCTTCACACTCCTCATTGAGCTATGGAAATCAGTGAAGCGCCAAGTGATCCTGAGCTTCATATAGTAAAACAAATTTCCCATCCTCAATTTTCATAGCTTGAAAATAAGGAGCTCCACTAAAATCCAACTTAGCCTACACTCCATATCAAATTCCTCCTTCAAGCTCCATGGAGGATCAAGTTGAGTTCACCCAAGCTCTTTCCGTGCTCCAAAGGCAAGTGATGATCTAATTTGATCAAGACCAAGCTCAAGTGCAAGGGGAGTTGGTCCATAGAAGCATCTACCCAATTTCAACACTCAAACTCTGAAAACTTGTCTCCACCCTAAAGCTTCTCTAAAGGAATCGGCGCCGGTGATCACCTCTAGCTATTAATTAAATTGAGCTTAAGTTCAATTTTGTTTAGAGCTTTATGAAGTAAAGTTTAATCTCATGCAAATCTAGCTGTTATATGTGTTTTCCTTATGCTTAGATGGTGTGGATAAATTTTGGGATCAATCAATCGAGTTTGGATCATCCCTTGAAGATGGGCCGGTGTCCATCCTTCACGAGAATTACGATATATCATGGGCCACCCATCCGCATTTTGGATGGACACGTGATTAAAATGTGTAGAATCCACGTTTTAACCCATTTGATCCACGCTTTAACCTCGGTAGTTTGATCCTTGATGGACGTGAGTAAGCGCTAGCCACCACTAACACAATGCTGATGTGATGACTTTATTATCCAATCCCATCGCTCCATGAAAGTGCATGCGCTCACATGGCACCAACAAGATTAAATACTTAATTAGGCTATTAAATATTCTAATTAATTATGGAAACTTCCTAAATTTATCTTCTAAAAAATCAAAAACATATGAAATAAATTGCATTGGATAGATAATTGAATATAGAATATTCTAAAAATAATTTCCATGAATTGAATAATACTTTTCTCTAATTTAGGTTTTATTTAGAATGTTATTTTACTAATTACCCTCTAATTACTTCACGATTAATCCTACAATTCTTGTGCTTAATTGTAGGATGACTCATGTCTCCCTAATTTTCTTGAGATTTATTAGCATAATTATGGGAATTGCTAGCTCATTCTTTAATCACACCCTTATAATTAAGCTTAATCAAAGGAATAATTAATGGTTTAACCCTCACATTGAGTCACTTAAGTTTTGATTAAGTGAATATGAGGTTTAGGGATTAATTTTGGGATGTTGTCTTTAAGATATTCCTTAAATCCCCTTTTTCTTTCTTAATCCAACCTTAATTAAGGGTTAATTCACTAATTACCCCTTGATTAATTTCAAAAAATTATAATACTCTCAGAACTCAATTAATCTATCTTGGGTGGATGCTTAGGTTTTAAGAGCCTAATTACATTAAGAAAATCAAAACTCAACTCACATGTGTGAGAGGGGTTATGAAAGTACTTAAGTTAAACCCCTTAGTTTAATTAATCATTAATCATGAGCCAATTGCATTAGGTGCCTTTCTTTCTTAGGTGCATTGCTAATTTAAATTCCTTGTGTGAGTTTATGTGATCTCATTGGCTCATAATTATTTGATTAAGTATATTGTGGTATAGGTAAGGGGTAATTAACACACTTAATTCATACCTTAGCCTAACCAAAGCATAAACTTGATCTAATCACCTAAAGATTAAACTAAAACAATAAAGATATCTGGAATGGGTTAGGAATAACAAACTCACCTCACATTTCTCAAATTAAATCAAACTAAAAATAAAATTAGACCTTCTTTAAAAATAACATGATTTGCTTTAAGCTTTATTATTTCATAAGATTGCCTTTAGGAATTAATTAGGGTGAATGTTTTACATGCTTTCAACACTTTATTTCTTTCCTAACATTCTAAATGTGTATGTCATATGAATTTCATGCATTCATGCTTTCCAAAATCAAATTCAAAATGAAATGTTTTCTTTATTATAAATTGCATGTTTTGGCCAAAGTAAAATATGAATGGCTATTATCACTATTCAAAACTATTTTCAAAATCTATAAATCAAATATCCAAAGCTGAAAGTGTGCTACTTATAATTATTTATGAGCTTGCATGTGGATATAAATCTGAAGATATGCATAGTGTAGCCTTTCTCTTTTCTTTTAGTATGATTTTGAATAGGATTTGGCAAAGTGTATAGTTTATTTGAAAAGAACATAACACTTGCCTAACCCCCCCTATTCATTCCTATACTATTACTTAAGAAGGATAGCTACACTTGTACATATAAATTGCATAAACAAAACAAATCAACCAATACAAACTTTTGCATCTTTCTTTTCCTTCATTTCTTTTGTGCATATGCTTGTATTTAAGGAAAGTGGTATATTAGTATGGACAACCTAGGGTTTCAAAGCTTTAAGTAACCCTAAGTAGGTCTTGTACCTTACACTCTTGGTTATCAATCACATTGTACTCACTTATGCCTTTCATGCATACATGTGTGCATGTGAAAATGGATAATAAGACCTATTTTCTACTTAATGAATATCATGCATCATATAACATTCAAATTTTCTTAAGTAACTCACTTAGCATTCATCTTAAAGTATGCTAAACATTTGCATTTTTATGTATAGGTATTCTAAGGATTCATTCATATGCATGTTATACATATTGGGAAAGAAAATGAAGTGATGTGTATTTTGTGATCTTAATTCACTTTACTTAATCTTAAAATGCCTTTCTTTTTGAATGGGTTTGTTTAGGAAAATATAAACTTAGGATTAATTAAAACACATAATAAAAAAAAATTTACTAAATAAAACTAAATATGAATCTACTATAGAAATTACTTAAGGTAGGGAAGGAAAGAAGTTTCTCTTCTCTTTTCCCTCTCTTTACAACACTTAGTAATTAATTGTAGGTTCATTCGACTAAACAAAACATAGCCTTTAGGTTAGGACATGCATGGCTTGATGTTTGCTTTTATTTTGTGATGCTTTTTTTTAGTTTGGATGTTAGGGTGAATGTGCATAGAATGAATTGTATGATGATTTAGTCTAATCATTATTTTACGGACTGTAATAAAAATATAACGACTTTTATTGTGCGGTGCTTATACCCCTAAGCATAATCTAATAGGACAGATGGACTTGGTCACACATGTCTTGGGTGATAAGTCCAATGTACATGCTTGGGACTTGTATGATTTATTTAGTTAATCTCTATTTTACATGTGTTAGTTAGATTTGCTTTTCCATTCCATATATTTTTGCAATTAATATTTTGGAATGATTGTTATGGGGAGTAGGATGAGCATTAGTCATAAGATTATATCTTATATATACCATGTGAGGCCTTTGGAGCAACCGCCTTCCATCCAAAAGAAGGAACCAAAAGCGAGAAAAAAGAAGAAAAGAAGAAATGAAGACCATATAACATGAATTTCCTTACTTGATTGTAAATTAATTCATTCATAATCGGTTGTATAAGGATAGAGTTTGGCTACCCATTTTGTTTTCATGTTCATGTGGTGGTGCCACAAATGGCCTTTTATTTTTTAGTTAGCTTTATAAAATGTTTGATGTTTTGTTTAGCTTGTACATTAAGATGGCATATTTTCTTAGTTTCTTCCTTGCTTTGATGTATGGTATGGATGATGATTAGGCTAGAAAAAAATAAATCTTCTACCAAATTAATCAACTAAAAGAAAAAAATTAAATAACTCATAACCTCATTTAAAGCCTAAGTTATAATCAAGATAAAAGAATTAACAACCCCTTAGCTGGATGAGTATTTCTTTTATAACATCATGCATAAAACATATTGTTACACTCTTGATTGGAGGGATTCCACCTTTTGAGAGAAACTTGGCTTTTGACTTTAAGAGCCATGGTGAAAACACACCTCCTCCCTTCTTGCTGATTTTGGCCAATAATCTTACTTCTTATGCATTAGGCATATGAATCATATAAGCTTAAGTCAAATGATTGTCCAAAAAATAAAAAAATATGTAATATGTTTTGTGTTAGATCTAGGTCATTTTTATGCCCTTTACGTGATCTAGTCTCTTAGGGAGTGAGTTTAAGGACTGAGTCTCTTTCTAAAAATAAATAACATCCTTGTTATCTTGCATAAAGCATAAGACTTGCCTACATGAATTAAAATTGTAGGAGGAGTTAGTTGGCTATCCCAATGGTTGTCAAGCGGTTGGGTGGTTTGTCCTCTCTTGTGGAGGCAAACAAAATATCCATTTTATCTTAGATTCAATTTAAGCTTTTGGCCCTCACCGCTCCCTAGATTTAGGTTTTGAGGTTGCTTCTCCCCTATGGGTCATAAGCATAAATCCTCACCTCTTAGGCATTTCCATAACCTTGTATTGAAATTATAAGCCTAAACTTCTAATAAAAATTCAACTCAAATAAATAATTTAATTTCAAAAAAAAGCCCAACTATAGGATAGTTTGAGATGCTCGCTAGGTTTCCTAGCAACATGAACATCTCCTACTTATCTTTCTTTGACTTTAATAATTCCCTCTTTGATCAATCCCATTTGATCTTCTAAAATAAACTAATCGATTGATAGTCCTATTAAATCTTTGGAACAATCATTTACCTTAATGAGTATTCTTAAGGAATCTCATTCCATAGGATGTAATTAACTATGGGGCCTGTAGGGAACTTAATTAAATTGGTTTAAAATAAATCTACTTTACTTTTCCATGAAAAGTAGGGAGAAGAATCTTTGGTACAAAGACCCATTGTCCTTAGGACTCTTTGTTGAGGTGATTAGGTCCATTGTAGGGTGGTGACTTCTATCTTTTGAGATAGTACATCTCCTTAATGTCATACCCAATCACCCTCAATAAGAACATCTGTGGATCTAGGTGCCAAAAATGCATAAAAAAAGAAGAATATTTATATCTTCATTTTATCCCACATAGAGTGAAGATAAGTATATTATTCTTTAGAAATTATAAAATTTCACCACTAACCTAGAGACTTAGAAGAGTTAGCCATAGGGATAGTTGTGCCTTAAGGATTTAGGAAGACTTGCACTATAGCCCAATCCTTATTTCCTTTCAAACCAAACCTCAAATTCAAATTCAAATTCTAAAATCAAATCCAACTATCCAATGATTGAAATCCATCACCAAATTCAAACTCCAAATCCCTTCCTAGGCCCTTTGATTTTATCTTATGGACTTGGCCTTAACCAAATCCAAATCAACCCCAATCCAATTGTTTTCTCAATTATCAAATCTCAAATCAAATTCCAAATCATAAATCAATTCCAAATTCCAAATGATTAAAACCCATGATTATCTCTAAATTCCAAAATCTCTTCCTAAGCCATATGAATCACCTTCATGTGCTTAAAAAACTCCTTCAAACTCAAGTGAAATCCAAATTAAAAACCAATCATTCCTTCATTTTTCTTCACAAATATAAATGAAATCCAAATTAAAACCTTTTAAATAAAATAAAACAAATCAAACCAAATTAAGACTTCTTAAGCCATATGGACCTACCTCCATAAACCTAATCAAATCTTAATCCAAATCAACTCAAGCATGATTGATTTCTTTATAAATCAATCATTCCTTCATTTATACTCATAAATATAAATGAAACCCACCCTCTAATGACCAAAAGTAAATCAAACTAAACCAAAACCCAAGTTAGCCCTTTTAATCTACATCGTAACCTTAATCAAATTTTCTTCCAAAGCACTCCAAACTCAAGTGATTTTCTCATGACCCATGTATATCTTCACTTATATTCATAAATATAAATGAAATATAAATTCAAATGACCAAAACCAAACTCAAATCAAATTCTAGTTTTAGCCCTTTTAACCAAACTTTTGAACTTGGATAAATGAAATCAACCCAAAATCATGAATTTCTTCATGATTCAATCATTCCTTCAATCATGGATCCAAATATAAACATAAACCATTATTATCAATCCAAAACCAAGTCAACCCAAATCAAGTTAACGCTTATGACTTGAAATTATCATATGAACCAAAACCCATTTGGCTCCAAACCAATTGTAATTGAATTTATATTTCAATCTAAGCTCATATGTGGTTCAACCAAACTTGAATCAATCCTTGATCAAGCCAATTGACCAATTTAGGCTCATTTGACCAAAAGTGACCTAAAGGACCTTTTGAGCCAAGTTCTAATCCAAACCCAAATTGAACTAAGCCCATCTAAAACTCAATCATGATCAACAATCATCATGGGGATCAACCACCTTGAATTGGGTCAAACTAAGTCAAACCTAGCCTTTGACCGGGACACTTAGCCCAAATGAAACCCAAACTAGCAAAAAATTCATCATATGCTAAATTGATTGAAACCATTGACCCAAACCCATTCATAATGAATGATTGAAGATGACCAAGCTATCAATTGAGCCAAACATAGCCTAATTGGCCACTTGGCCTAAGTTGACCCAAATTAGTCTAAAAGCCAAAAGTCAAATCATGATTTAATCCAAATTGATTGTAATCAATGGCTCAAGTTCATTTCAAATCGCTTGAACTTGGAAAATTGAGCCAATTGACCAATTGGTCAACTTGACCCAAAATTGATAAAAGGTCAAATTGACCAAAATCTAGATTAATTTCAAATTAAATCAAAGCCAACAATCATTTTAATTAACCAATTGAACTTGACTCAACACATAACCTAATTTGGTCAAATTGGTCAATTTGTCAACAATTTGACCCTTTGAATCCAAATGAGTCAAATTCAAACCTAGGCCAAACCAATCCAAATTAATTGAACCAAAACATCCCAAATCATCATATGAACCTAACCCAAAGCCTTGTTTGACCAAATTTGACCAATTGCTCCAACCCCCCAAATGAACCCATTTTGACCAAATGAAGCCAAATGCTTCCAAACTTCAAGCGAAGGACACTTGTTCCAAATACTATTGTATAAGGAGTGGCTTTAGTTGGCATCTTGTTGGTCATTAGAGATGCACATAATCCATCTATTAGGTTGGTATGCCATTCTCTCTTATTTTTAGTGAGGATTTTCTTGAGTAGTTTGACCAATTCCTTGTTGAAAGCTTCAAACCATTTTCCCTTGGATTCTATATTGAAGAATATCACCAATCAATTTTGTGTCGATCGATGAATCTATAAATCTTTTACTTTTGAAAACTTCTATTATCAAAATTATTCATCGTGACACTCCAAATTTATAAATCATATTATCGTGAAGAATTTTGATCACTCAATCGGTAGTAACTTCTTTAAATAGGGTAGCCCACTTAGAAAAATAATCATCCGCTAGGATGAAGTGACCGGTGATGGATGGATCAATTGGTCTAATTACATTTATACCCCGTGTCCCCAACATTCAAATGGCCAAGATGCTATTATTGGGTGTAATGGATTTGGAGGTTGGTAGATTATATTCTCATGTACACATTCATGACACCTCTTGTCATGATCAATATAGTCTCTTAACATAGATGGCTAATAATTGCCCATCCTTTTGATCATTACTACAATCTTAGGACCGATACACCATAAAGTCCTTCATGAAGCGTCAATCATTACTTTACTAGCTTTATCTATATCTAGGCATTATAGCCACATTTGTTCAAAGGATCGTTAATATAAAGTGTTATTGATGAAAGCATAGTGCAATATTCTCTTCTCAATTTGAGCTATTAATGATTTATTACTTGGTAATTTGCCCTCTTTAAAGTAGTCAATGAAGGATTGTTTCCAATGATGTGGCTCTTCTACTATAAAGGCTTCTCATTGCTTTTCTAGAGTAATTTCATGTTTAGCTTTTCTTGGTATAACTCCTTATTGATTTTGGGTTCGATCTAGATTCGGGTTTCATTATCAAAATAAGAGATGTCAAAGATACCATTCAATTTGGTGGGATTTTCTAGCTATTATAGCTACCACTCAAGTACCCACCCATGGTACACTCAGGAGGCCATGCTTGGGCCTCAATTTTTTAAAGCTCCTACTCATCATGCTTTAACCAATTCAGCAACCAACTAAGGATTTCTCCCGACAAAGAACTTTTTGAAGGGTCAATATCGAGCCCCTATGATGAAAAGAACCATCATTGGGCATACTATATCTCTAATTTCCTCATGGTGCGATTGCTTCACCAACTAAAACTTTTGTACTTGGAAGACATGATTTTGAGGCTTCATCATCAGCAAATTAACTAGAAGGCAAAGAAGAAGAAGCAATCTTTGAGGGCTCAGAATCTCATTTAAACAACCCAATAAACAAGCAATATTGACACCATAAGTGAGTATTCCTATTCGTAACAACTTTATAATCTAAAATAGGTAAAAGGAATAGCTCTACTAGTGAGGTGAAGCGGTCTTTCTAGACTCAATAATGTCTAGCTCCACCACCACGAGGAGACAACCGAAACACTGCCTAGAATACATAATATTCTTAAAGTAGCTAAGGAAAGAGGCTTAATGAAAAGAAAATGTTATAGGTTGTGATGATCAAAGATCGAGACTCCACCAAGAAGGTTTTCATCTCTTTTGGTAACTAGTCATCAAGCTAAGTATGCTTCACACGATGGGCATCAGACATGACACTTGGCTAGATCTAAGAATCCACTCCTACAAGGTCCCAGTGAAGTAGATATGGTGATGAAATTCTAAAGAAAGAAAAGGTGTGACATCTGCACATATTCAAAATCTACCTCAAAAAAATTCATTAGAAGTAGATATTTAAAAGAAGGGATATCACTAATAAAAGATATGATGGTTAACACCTTGGAGAATCCTCTAGGGATCCCATCATCAATCAAATTCACCCCAAGAGAAAGTTGACTATGATCCCAGTCCCCAATGGAATAAATATATGTTCCTTATAATAAACCAAAGATCCATTGAAAGCTTAGAAATTCATGTGCAAAAAAAGATGATGAATAAGAAACTATGGAAGTTAAAGTTGTTTATATGATGAGACATATAAATGAACATTTTGCTTTCGGCATTTTGACCTATAAGTAATTTCCATACACTTAATCATGCAAATATAATGAAATTAGCAAGAATTAAATGTAATCGTGAAAATAAGAGTTGAAATCACATGGATCATGACTGAAATTGATAGAGATGTCCTCATCATGAAATCAACTATACCAATGCATTGAATATCAAAATCAAATTAAATTTATATTTCACTTTGATCAATTACCATCCAATGAAGGAAAATAAATAAAGTAGGTGATTCCATGCATACTAAAATTCGAGGCCTCGACGCTATCCAAATGAGCTCCTTTTGCAAAAGCGGTGAAGTTCAAAACAAAAACTATTGAACAAGACCTTTTGATTGATTCGATCAAGTGTGGAGCAAATAGCAAAAGTAACAAATGATGATGCCTAAATTAATCTCAAATTTCTTTGATCGACCTCGACAATACTCAATTGACCTCCAATTGATAAATGGATTACGTCATTGAATCGAATGTCAAATTTACCTTGAAATAATATCCATATTATGTGGGTTTAATTTCAAGATTTTGCATAAACCTCAATGTGATCGGGTCATACAAAGATAAGGAACCTTTTGATATTTATTTTTGTTGACCTCACTTTTTGAGCTCCTCATCATAGATCTAGACTCTCATCACTAAGAGTTCCTAGTCTTAAGATACAGTGATTGGGTGAACATTTAACCCAAGAGACTTAGAAGAGTTAGCCATAGGAATTGGTTATGCCTCAGATTTAGGAAGATATGCCTACCCTATAGCTAACCCAATGCTTCCTCTTTCAAACCCAAACCTCATATTTAAATTCAAAACCCCAATATCAAATCCAAATATCCAATGATTGAAATCCATCACCAAATTCAAACTCAATCCCTTCTAAGCCCTTTGATTTTATCTTATGGATATAAGCCTTAAATCCAAATCATCCCAATCTAATTGATTTTTCTCAATTATCAAATTTAATCAAATCAGATTCCAAATCATAAATCAATCTAACTCCAAATGATTAAAACCCCAGTCCAAATTCCAAAACTTTCCTGCCATGAACCACCTTCATATGCTTAGCCAAAACTCCTTCAAACCAACTCAAACTTGGTTGATTTGGTTATAAATAAATCATTCCTTCATTTATAATCATAAATATAAATGAAATCCAAATTCAAATCATTAAAATCAAATCAAATCAAGACCTTCTTAAGTTCTATAGACTCTCAAATCTTAATCTTGATCCAAATCATGATTGATTTCTTTATAAATCAATCATTCCTTCATTTATATTCATAAATATAAATGAAACTCAACCTCCAATTGCCAAAATAAATCAAAATAAATCAAAACCCAACTTAGCCATTTTGACCTACATCCCAGCTTAATCAAAATTGCTTCCAAATCACTCTAAACTCAAGTGAGTTTCTACAACCCATTTATATATTCATTTATATTCACAAATATGAATGAAATATAAATTCAAATGACCAAATCCAAACTCAAATCAAATCAAATTCCCAATTTTATCACTTTTAGCTAATTTCTTGGACTAAATGATACCCAAATCAATTCAAAACTCATGGATTTCTTCATGATTCAATCATTCTTTCAATCATGGATCCAAATATAAACATAAACCACCATTATCAAACCAAATTCAAAACCCAAATCAAGCCCAAGTTAACCCTTTGGCTTAAAATTGTCATATGAACCAAAACCCACTTGGCTCTAAACCAATTGCTATTGAATTTATATTTCAATCCTATGCTGTGAGTTCAACCAAACTTGAATTAAATCTTGATCAAGCCAATTGACCCATTTAGGATCACTTGACCTAAAGGACCTAAAGTGAGCCAATTTCTAATCCAACCCAAATTAGATTGAACTAAGCCCATCTAAACAATCATGATCAATAATCATCATGGGGTGATCAATTGCATTGAGTTGGGTCAAACCAACTCAAACCTAGCCTTTGAACAAGTCAACATTTAGCCCAAATGAAACCCAAACCAAAAAATAAATCATATGCCAAATTGATTGAAACCATTAACTCAAACTCATTCATAATCAATGATTGAACATGGCCAAACCATCAATTGAGCCAAAGCCTAATTGGCCATTGACCTAAGTTGACCCAAATTGGCCTAAAAAGCCAAAATGAGCCAAATCACTTTGATTGAAAAGCAACTCAAGTTCATCCCAAATCACTTATTGAACTTGACCAAAGCCATGATTGAGCCCAAGAATTGGTCAACTTCACAACCTAGCTCAAATTGACCTAAAAGGTCAAATTAACTAAAATTCAAATTAATTCTAAATTAAATCAAACCAAAGCTATAATCTTTTCAATCAACCAGAACTTGACTTCAAAAAACCTAACAACCTAATTTGGTCAAATGGTCTTGACCAATTTGAGCCTTTGAATCCATAGGATTCAAATCCAAATCTAGACCAAACCAATCTAAATTAATTGAACCAAAACATCCCAAATCATCATATAAACTTAACTTGGTTTGACCTAATTTGACCAATTGGTCAACCCAACCCAACCTACATGGAACCCATTTGACCATTCCAAGATAAACCACTCAAATCTAAAATAGGATCTTGTGGGCTGACCTAACTCCTTCTCACCCTAGGTCGCCAAACCTACCCAAAAGTTAAGTGGGCCCCACCAAATAGATTAGCCATTAAACCTTAGGATTTAAACTTTAAACCAATGGATCCAAGCCAAAGTCAACTCTCCCATCCCCATGGAAGCCCTTAACACTCCATGGAACTTTCTCGACCCACATATCCCTAGGTCACAAGGAACATTGGGAGGTGAGTTGACTCACCTCCAACCAAATCAATTAGGAGGTGAGTTGTCTCCTATCCCATCCCAAAGGTGTGGGAAGAATATGGAGAAAATCTGCTCGGGTGAGCTCGGATCAAATGATGAAAAATGGGCATCCATCTTTCATCAATCGTGAATGGGATAGATCATGAGCCATCCATCCCACGTGATTGAGATGAGCGGCTCTAATAAAATCCTACGGTAGAGCCTTGATTCATTTCTAAACCATGGATCAAATTATGGCCATCTAATCTTAAATCGAACGGTCCATAGAGAAAGCACATCCACTTTAAAGTGATAAATGTGACTTAAATAGCCAATCCCTTCATTCCATGTCAAAAGCATGCCGCATGACATGATGGGATTAAGGCTTTAATTAGGAATTAATTAATTTTACTCTTGAAACGTCCTAAAATCATAATTGTAGAAAATATTAAAAATACAAACTTAGGCTCATTTTGAAGATATTTCAGATTAAAATCTAGGATAATTATTATTAATTAATTTTGAATAGTGATTTTGGCTTAATTAAGGTTTTATCATAAATCTAATTAGCTTATTATACCTTAATTAAACACTCAATTAATCTCAAATTTTTTGTGGATGTTTAGGGGATGACCTACCTCCCTATTTTTTGGGATTTTATTGATTGATTAATTAAGAAAATCACTTGCCCTAATCACTCTCTTAATCAAATTAATCATAATTAATTAATGAATAGTAACTTGGTTAATCATTTAAACATAATTACCTATGGTGAATAGTAAGATAACTTAGGGGATGTGATTGTGGATGCTTTTCCTAATTCATTTCCTAAGTTTTCCTTTCCTTTAAAAAATCAAATTAATTAATGGATTAATGGAATAGTTAATTGATTAATTAAGTGATTAATCTTCAAGATAAGGAAATCAAATCTAATTAAAGGGATTAAGATTGGGGCCTTGCCCTTGATCCTTTCCCCAAGTTGATTTCATCATTCAAATTAAAACATAACAAAGTTTTTAATCAATAAATTAAAGTCTTAATGAAATTATAATTAAAAATTAATTCATCCACACCTAAGCAACCCTTAATTGATCTTGGGTAGCTCCTTTGTTGTTCAATAACCCAAGGTGAAAGATAATGAAATTATGGTTGGCTCATATGAGAAAATCATAAAAGTAATTAAGTGAGATCCCTTGAGCTTAATTAACTATTAATCATAAGCCAATTGCATTAGGCCCCTTTCATTTCTTAGGAGCATTGCAAATTTACTTTTATATGGTTGCATATTATATTGGAATATTAATAATTAGTTAATTAACTTAAGGTGATGATGAGAGTTAATTAATTCATTTAATTCATACCTTAACCTAATTAAAATATAAAATCAACTTAAATATTCTTCATTAAACCAAATTAATTCACACATGGGGAATGGGTTTAGGATTAGGAAACCTCTTTCATATTTCCAAGATCAAATCAAACTCAAAGTTAAAAATGTCTTTAATTGGCTCATTTTAAATAGCCTTCTTTAATGTGATTGTCCTTGGGAATTAATTAGGATGAATGAAATCATGTGCTTTCATTCCTTTATTTCTTTCCAATCATGCTAAATATTGTTTTCCATATGAAATTATGCATTTATTTCTTTGAAAATTAATTAAATGAAATATTTTCTTTTATGTCAAATTTCATGTGTTGACTTAAATTAAATATGTGTGGCTATTATCATTATTAAATCAAAAGCTATTTTCAAAAGCCTATAAATCAATTATTATAAAATTAATATTCATTACAATTATCTATAATCTTGCATGTGATGATAATATAAGATATGCAATGAAGTTCTCTTTCCTTATCTTAACATGGGCTCATAGGATTTGCTAGTGTATAGTTCATTTGAAAAGAACACAACATTTGTCTAATCTATTCCTATGCATCTCCATGTTAAGACTTAGGAAGAATTTCATATCACATATGTAAATCATACAACCAAATTAAACATAATTTCTTGCATGATTCCTTATCCATGTGGTTCTTTTTTGTACATTCATATGTATTTAAGAAAAGTGGTATATATTACAGACATAGGCTATGAGGCTTTAAGCAGATCTAAGTAGGTCTTATACCATAGTGTAGAAAATAATGGCATCATTACTTAAAGCTCTTATACATATGCATGTATGATGTGGCCAATAAATAAAATTAAAAATTAAATAAATCAAACATAACTTTTATATGGGTTTTCTTATCTTTATAGTTATTTATACTTCTACATGTATCTAAAAAAAAAGTGGTATATTAGTCTAGACATCCAGGCTAGGCTTTAAGTAGCCCTAAGTAGTCTTGTACCTTTCTCCTTTGGTGTAGAAAATAATGGCGACATACTCACTTAGGACTTTTATACATGTGATGTGTATCTAGCTAATGGATAAAAATCTCTCTCTTTCTATGTAATAAGTCATGCATTCATAATTCAATCAAAAATGAAATATTTAAGTCCCAAATACACTTCTTTGCATTCATCATCAAAAGCTAAGATCTACATTGCATGTATAGGTATGCTTAGGATTATTCATATGCATGATATACATGATGGAAATAAATGAATGAATGTGTGTTATGTGATAGTAATCCATTCAAATTAACCTTAAGATGCCTTTCTTATTGAATAGGGTTATTTAGAGTGAACCTAAACTTAGGATTAATTAAAACACATAATAAGCATTCATTAAAGAAAACTAAGTTAATTAACTTACCTTAGAAATGACTTAAGGTAGGGATAAAGAGATATTCTCTCTCTTTCTTTTCTTTATAACATAGTTACTAAGTGTATGCTATATGAAATGAAAGAAAACACTAAGTAAAATCTTCAAATAAATTAAACCACTTGAAGAAAAATCAACCCTTTATAAATTAGATTCCTCACACTTAGCAAATCATAACTCTAAAGCCTAGTTAATACATACCACACAAGCATTAACACATACACATTAGATTAAGTCACTTCTAGCTTTATATTAGGATGCATGGTTTGGTGTATGTTTGGTTTTGTGATGTATTATTTTTATGTTAGGGTGTATATCGTGAAGCGGATGTTAGGCGATATTAACTAATCATGTTTTATGTAGGGGTTTAAGGGGCTGTTGTAATAAAAAATATAAATGTTTTTTTTTTCGTGCGAGGCATGGTGAAATTTTTATAAGAATATTTCTAAAAGAATGTATACTTCCATCTTCACTCTATCGATAAAATGAAGATAAAACATACTCATTTTTATGCATTTTTTGGACACCGTAGATCCCGATATTCTTATTGAGGGTGATCAAGTATGGCAATGAGGAAAGGTGTACTATCTTGAAAGATAAAAGTCACCACCTTACAATGGACCTAATCACCTCAACAAGGACTCTTGAGGATAATGGGTCTATATATACACCGAGATTCTTCCTTACTTTATATGGAAAAGTAAAGTAGGGTTTATTTTAAAGCGGGTTCGTTAAGTTCCCCATAGGGCAAGCCCCATTGTTAATTACATCAAAAGGGGATTCCTTAGGAATACTCTCAATTAAGGTAAATGATCATTGTCTCCAAAGATTTCAATAGGACTATTAATCGATTAGTTCATTTTGGAAGATCAAATGGGATTGATCAAAGAGAGAGAGAGTTATTATCAAAGCCAAAGGAAGATAAGTATGAGATGCTCATGATGCTAGGAAACTTAGAGCATCTCAAACTATCTGGTTGGGCTTTACATTTTGAAATTGATTTATTTATTTGAGTTGAATTTTTATTAGAAGTTTAGGGCTTATAATTAAACAATATAAGGTTATGGAAATCTCTAAGAGGTGAGGATTTATACTTATGGCCCAAAAAAAAAGCCTTAGAACATAAATTTAAGGAGCTTTGGTGAGGGCCAAAATGCACAACCTAAATCTAAGATGAAAATGGGTATTTGATTTGCCTTCATAAGTGAGGACTACGACTACTTGGACTTACAATCACGGAGGTGGCGCCAACTAACTCCTATAATTTTAAATTCATGTAGGCAAGTCATACTCTTTATGCAAGACACTAGGTTGTTATTTAATTTAGAAATAGATTAAGTCTTTAAACTCACTCCTTAAGAGACTAGATCATGTAAGAGCATGAAAAATGACCTATATCTAATGCAAAATATATTACTTTTTTATTTTCATTTTTTGGATCATCATTTGACTATGGATTCATATGCATGAGATGTAAAATTATGGGCCAAAATCAGAAGGGGAGGTGTATTTCCACCATGGATCTTAAAGGTCAAGCCAAGTTCTCTAGCAAGGTAGAAGCCCTCCAATCAAGAGTGTAACAATATGCTTTTATGCATGATGTTATAAAAGAAATACTCATCTAGCTAAGGGGTTGCTAATTCTTTTATCTTGATTTTGAACTTAGGCTTTAAATGAGGTTATGAGTTATTTATTTTAATTTTGAGTTGATTAATTTGGTAGAAGATTTTTCCTAAAAGCCTAATCGTCATCCAGACCCTTTACATCAAGAAAAGGAAGAAATGAGACATGTCATCTTAATGCATAAGCTAAACAAAACATCAAATATTTTATAAAGCAAATGCAAAAGAATAAAAGGCCATTTGTGGTGGGACACCACCATAAACCGAAAATAAATTGGGTAGCGAGCTCTACCCTTATACAAGATTACAAATGAATTAATTTACAATCGTAAGGAAATTCATGTTATGGGGTCTTCATTTCTTCGATCTTCTTTCTTCTTTCTTCTATCTTCTTTCTTCTTTCTTCTTTTTCTTTTGTTTCCTTATTTTGGTTCCTTATTTTGGATGGTTGGAAGGTGGTTGCTCCAAAGGCTTCACATGGTACATAAGATGATATCTTATAACCAATGCTCATCCTAATCCCCATAACATTCATTTCAAAATCCTAATTGCAAAAATACGAAAAGGAAAGTAAATTTAACTAACACCTATAAAAGCAGATAGCTAAACAAACCATACAAATCTCACACATGTATATTGGACTTAGCACCCCACACATGGGTAACCAAGTCCACTAGCTTATTGGAATATGCTTAGGAGTATAAGCACCTCCATAGTAGAAGCATTTATATTTTTATTGCACCACCCTTAAGCATAATCCCTGCATAAAATAATGTAGACTAAATCTTTACCATTCATTACGATATTCACCTAACATCAACTAAAATAATATTTCATAAAACAAAACAAGTATCAAGCCATGCATGTAACCTAAAGCTAGAAGTGGTGACTTAACCTAATGTGTGTGATTTAAAAGGTTTGTGTGGTATGCTTCTATGGCTTTATTTAAGTGTAAAGATGTTCAACTTAGGGTTTCATGTAAGTTTTTAGTTGATTTGGGTGTTTTTTTTTTTGGTTCTTTACTTAGGTTTAATTGAATCCTATAATTAATTATTAAGTTTAAAGAGAGGGAAAGAGAAGAGAACTTCTCTTTCCTTCCCTACCTAAAGTAATTTCTAAAGTAGATTCATATTTGATTTTTTTATGAATGTTTTATTATGTGTTTTAATTAATCCTAAGTTTAGTTTTCCCAAACCAACCTATTAAAAGGAAGGCATTTTAAGATTAAGTAAAGTGAATTAATATCAAAACACACATCACTTCATTTCTTTCCCAACATGTATAACATGCATATGAATGATTCTTAGCATTTCTATATATACAAATGTAAATGTTTAGCACTTTATGATGAATGCTAAGAAATGTTACTTAAGAAAATTGAAATTTTATGATGCATGATTTTCATTAAGTAGAAAGAGGGGTTTCTTTATCCATCATTCACATGCACATGTATATGTATAAAGGCATAAGTGAGTCACGATTTCATTAACTATGGGTGTAAGTAAGACTTAGGGATACTTAAAACCTCACAAAGGGTTGTCAAAACTAATATACCACTTTCCTTAAATAAACACATGTATAAAAGAAATGAATGGAAAAAGAAAGATGCAAAAAATTGTATTTATTTGTTTGTTTCATTTATGCAATTTATATGTACAAGTGTGGATGTCCTTCTTAGGTAATAGCATAGGAATGTATAGGAATGGGGTTAGGCAAGTGTTGTGTTTTTTTCAAATGAACTATACACTTTGCCAAATCTATTCAAAACTATGCTAAAGGAAAGAGAAGGAAAATACACTATGCACATTTTCATATTTATATCCATATGCGCTTATAAATAATTACAAGTAGCACTTTCAATTTTAGGTGTTTGATTTATAGATTTTGAAAATATTTTTTATTTAGTGGTGATAATAATATTTCATATTTTTTACAAAATATTCAATTTGACATAAAGAAAATATTTCATTTTAATTTGATTTTTGAAAAGCATGAATGCATGAAATTCATATGACATATACATTTATGTTAGGAAAGAACTAAAGTGATGAAAGCATGTAATCACATTCACCATAATTAATTCCTAAAGACAATCTTATGAAATAAGAAAGCTTAAAGCAAATCAAGTTATTTTTAAGGAAGGTTTGATTTTATTTTGAGTTTGATTTAATTTGAGAAACATGAGGTGAGTTTGCTATTCCTAAATCCCACATATGTTTGTTGATTTAGTTTGTTCTTAGGATTATTAGATGATGTTTATATGTTGCTTAGGTTAAGGTATGAATTAAGTGTGTTAATTACCCTTACTTACACCACTTAGCATAGTTAATCAAATAATTACAATGATATGGCATAAAATCACACAAGGAATTTAAATCAGCAATGCCATAGGAAAGAAAGGTACCTAATGGGTGAAAAGGATTAATTAAGCTAAGGGGTTTATAAGTAATTTCATAACACCCTCACATGTGAGTAGAATTTTGATTTTCTTAATTGTACTTAGGCTTTTGAACACCTAAGTAGCTACCCAAGATAGATTTGACATGAAAGTTTTAGAATTTTATGAAATTAATTAAGTAATTAGTGAATTAACCCTAATTAATGTTGGATTAAGAAAAGAAATGGGGTTTAAGGAATATCTCAAGGAAAGTATCCCAAAATTATTCCTAAACCTCATATACTTAAGCAAAACTTAATTGACTCAATTGAGGATTATATCACAAATTATAGCCTTAATTAAGCTTAATTACATTAAGTGATTAAGGAATGAACAATTAATAATTCAACCACTAATAATCCCAAGAAAATTAGGGAGATAGTCATCCCACTAATTATGCATAAGAAGTTTGGTATAAATCAATGAAGTAATTGAGGGTAATTAGCAAAATAATATTCCCATAAACCCAAATCTAGAAAAAAGCATTGTTCAAAATCCATAGAAATCATTTATAGAATATTTTATATTTAATTATTAACGTAATTTATTTATATTTTCTAATTTTTTGGCTTAGATATGAATTTGGAAGTTTCCATGATTAATTAATGATTTAAAGCCTAATTAAATATTTAATCCCGTCATGGTTGCCATGACATGCTTCCATGTGGTGGAGATTCAATATTTAAGTTGTCATCGTAATTTCGGTGGCATTCGTGCTTTCTCTTCTCACATCAAGGATGGACGTTGAGATTAAAAGATCAATTGAAATGTTTTGATTGGTTTTGGTTTGATTCAATTTAATTTATATTTAGTTTTGGTTCAATTGATTTCATTTGGGACATCAAGTTCACCAAATTGATCTGACCTATTTAGATTGGTCATGGGTTGGTTGGTCATATGAAATATTGGTATCTTTATTTCATCAATTTTCATTTATATTTGAGTTTGGGCCAATTTGACCTTTAAGTCAAGTTGGGTTCATGGTCAATTAACTGGGTTAGGTTGGTTGGCCAATTGAGGCTTTGGTCAAATTCAATCATTTGGAATGAGCTTGACCCATTGGTTTCAATCAATTTGGCTTAGATCAAGTTTTGACACATTTTGACTTTTAGGTCACATTGGGTCTTGGTCAATTTGGTCTAGGTTAAGATCAAATGTTGACTTGGTCAAGTTTAAACATTGATGATCATGAATGAGTTTTGATCATGGTTTCAATCAATTTGGCCTATGGTGGATATTTGCTAGTTTATATTTTATTTTTAAGTGTTGACTTGTTCAACCCTTAGGTTTGATGTCTTTGACCCAATTTGAGTGATAGATCATCTCATGATGATTGTTGATCATGATGAGAGGTTTAGGTGGGCTTAGTTCAATCCAATTTAGTTAGGATTAAAATTTGGCTCATAAGAGTACTTTAGGTGACTTTGGCTCAAGTGAGTCTAAGTGGTCAAATGGCTTGGTCAAAGCTTGATTTGAGTTTGATTGAACTCACATATGGACTTATGATTGAAATATAAATCCATTTGCGTGGTTTAAAGTCAAATGAGTTTTGATTCATTTGATAATTTCAAGTTCAAAAGGGTGAACATGAGTTTGACTTAGGTGTGAATTTTGATTGAGTTTTGATTTAATGATTAAAGTTTGTATTTATATTTGGATTCATGATTGAAGGATTGATTGAATCATGAAGAAAAAAAGTTTGGCTTGATTTGAAATTGATTTGGCTAAGTTCAAAAATTTTTTGACTTGAAAGGCTTAGGTTGGATTTTGATTGAATTTGAGTTTGATTTTTTGGAGTTGGTTTTGGTTGTTTGAATTTATATTTCATTTATATATGTGAATATAATGAGAATATAAATGAGTTATGAGAAAATTTCAATGATTTGAAGTGATTTGATTTGATTTAGTAAGTCCTTAAGAGGGAATCAAAGGACTTAGGAAAGATTTTATTTGGATTTGAATTTTGGATTTAGTTTGATTGATTTGAATTTATATTTCATTTATATATGAATATAAATGAGAATATAAATGGGTTATGAGAAAATTTCATGAATTTGGATTGATTTGAACATGATATAGGCTAAGTCCTTAGAGGGAATCAAAATGACTTTGGAAAGATTTATGATTTGGAATTTCAATTTTTCATTTCAATCATGAGTTTCAATCATGGGAATTGATCATGGATTTCAATCATATGGGGTTGATTTGAGTTTGGAGAAGATCAATTGAGCTAGAATTGATTTAGGTTTGATGTTGATTTGATTTGGAGTCGACTTGAAGGAAGGAAGAAAAGAATGTGGTTCAAGCTAGGTAGAAAATTTTCCTAACACCACTAAGGCATGACCTATTCCTGGCTAACTCTTCTAAGTCTCTAGGCTGGGTTGAGTGTCCACCTAATCACTAGATGTGTCTTAAGACCAAGGAACTCTTAAAATCAAAGAAAGTCATGTCTAAGATGGAGGGGTTGAGAGTTAATCCAAAAATGAGGTCAACAAAGGGTGCCCAATAGTGTGATATGATGACAAGGAACATAACATGTGGTGTTGACCAAATGATCAACAACCAAAAAAGCATAAGCACTAATAGAGACACTCTACTCCTAACCCAGGTGTAGAAGCAATCTAGAGTTAGTGCAATGTGGCTCTACTTATGTCAAGGACATCGAGAGGGAAGGAGGAATCCACTAGGGATAGAGTATGTGAACCTTCCACTGGGAAGCAAGTTCAAGTCATCCAAGGGATGAGAGGTTTGATTTGAGTTGAGTCTTGGAGAAATTTGATTTGTTTAACTAAGTTTCACTAGGGAAGAGGGTTGAATTTGTTTTAATTTGTTGTTTATTTAATTGTGTTTATTTTGACTCCAGGGGGATAGAAGTGAACTCTCCACTAGGAGGCAAGTTCAAGTAATCCACAAGGGAGGAAAGGTTGTGAAATCCACCAGGGATTAGAACTCTAGATCCGTTGGGGAACTAGAAAGGCATCTCAGAGAGAAGCAAAAGGTTTGATTTGGATTGATTAATTATTTTTTGTTTTATTTATTTCATATTTTTAATTTTGATTTTGAAATGGACGTTGGTTTTGTAATGGATATCTTGGTAGGAAGGAGGCTAGTCTAACTTAGTTACCAATCCAAAGGGTAGTCTACTAAACACAAAGTAGGCGAAACCAAAGGATGCCTTTCGATGTGCAACAAACTAGGAAGAAGAGCATGAGTAGACACTATCCAATCGAGGGGATGCCTTGGTTTGCAATGGTCAAGTCTTGAAGAGAGAGCATGGGGACTCATAAGACACTAGGGTGATCTGATTTGGGCAACAAATGGTTCTAGAGCCATTGAGTGAATGCCATTGGGGGACTTAAATCACTCAAAGATAGTCAAGATTAATTTCATTTTAATTTATTTTGATAGATTTCATTGGTTTGCAATGGATCTGCGAGAAGGAACTTATATCGCCTAGACCTATCTTAGATTTGAACTAAAGGAGTAGTTTTTGGGTTGATGGGAGAACTATCTAACCAAAGGGCCTTTCATTTGTAATGATCAATTTAAGAGAAAGCAGGATTCATATCTTCCACTAAAAGACCACTGAAGTGATCGGTTGTTTTGGCATAAATCGATCCCAACCTAGGGCCCTCGATTTCGATAGTCATGCTAGAAAGAATGCGTCATTGTCTATCTTCCAAAGCGGAATGACTGTGGGGTAACCTGCTTATGGAAAAATAGATTGAACCCAAGGGGCTAGAGTGAGTACCGGCTGGGAATTATTTCAACTCAAGTAGTCAAGCAATTCTATAGGAGTTATGACATTGCCTTAAAGATAGGATGCTTGCTTGGGAAAAGGGGCTCTTTGGGGCTTAAATTTTTAATCCATGAGCAAATATTTTATTTGTTTATTGAGTTTGTTTATCATGGACTCTGTTGGTTTATGAGGGATTAAAGCGAGAAAGTGCTTATATTAGCCTAGACTATCTCAAATTCTTGAACAAGAAAATCTGTATCCGAATAAATTCTCCAACCACAGGGGGTGGCTACTAGGAAAGCAAGACTGTCCAATACAAAAGTAACCGGTAGTGTCTAAATGAGGTCATAAGAAATGATCCAAATAGAAAAGAGAGGGGTAAGGGCTTAATCTAAAACCACGGAGAGATGACATGGCTAAGCATATATCAAAGGTATTATTAGCCAACTCAAGGAGAAAGCAGGGACTCACATACCAAGAGTGGTGTATCCACCGGTGAGTCGTTGTCGCATAGAACATCAACAAACCTAAGGTGTCATTGGTTTGCAAATCGACTAGGAGAAAGCTGGGGACTCACATCCTTCTATAGCAAAATTGATTCTTTGGGATAGTCTATCTTGGCTCGAGGTGTTATTAGACCTGGGGTGACTCTTGAGTGAATGTCATTGGGACTTACATGACTCAAATGTATTCAAGAGGAAAGAAGCCTCGGAGGACTTATCCTAATCCTCAAATATACTCACCTAGTTAGATCATGATGATTGATTTGAAGAAAGCTCAAAGACTCACATCTTCTTAAACAAAATCAACATGAGGTATCTTCGAGGCAGTGAAGTCTACCACTATCTAGAACTCAATGGTTTGCAATGGTCAAGCCAAGAGAAAGCATGGGGACTCACATCTTCCAAACAAGTGACCACTGGGGTGACATACTTGAGATAGCATGTAGACCAACTAGAGCAACAAATGAGTGAGTGTCATGAGGACTTGCTCCCCATATCAAAGTAGCAAGATACAAAAGATATGTGTTTATTTTGTGCTTGTGTTAAAATAAATAAGATGCCTCTTGGGTTCTCTCACACCTTAAACACGGGGATTTGATGAAATGGTGCCAGTGGAAAATGGAGATTCTCACTAAGAAAAGGATGCTTGGGTTCTCTACCTAACTTAGTCATGCTAATCAAAATAAGTTACCTCTTAGTTCTCTCCTATTCTAATACAATAAAGAAATTGTGTTTGTGTTATGAAAGAGGATAGATGCCTTTGGGGACTCTTACACCTACCTAAGTTATGCAGATTAAGATAAGCAAATAATGCTTCAAAAGAAGAAGATTTTGATGAAATGGAATCATTTTTGTTGATTGATAGAATTGTTTTCAAACATGATTTTATGAGTAATATTTCTTCAAATAAAGGCCATTAATTAAAAACATCGGGTGTTCCCCTTTACAATCAAGCTAATAAGATCCTCCTTGGTAGGCCTTCTCTATGACATAGGGGCCTTCCAAGTGGGTTCAAACTTGCCTCCCATCTTTAGCAAAATTGGTCTCCTTAGGACTAACAAAAGTTCTCTACTGGAAAGACCTAGGATGAACCACTTGTTATGAGATTGAATCATTTTGATCTTTTTACAACTCGAGGTTCTGCACGCTCATAGGCAACACTCCAAACCTTTGAGCTCTTCTAACCATAACTTTGCATTCTACTCTAGTGGTCTTACTACCCAATCTATCCTTAGTGATGAGAGTTGAACTTAAAGGTAGAATGGCTTGGACCCATACACTAAGAAGAATAGGATAGATTGAGTTGGAGTTCGTTATGTGGGTGGTAGGCCCAAGGCTTCATTGCTTCACTTGTTGCTTGTTGTCATCAGAGTCTTCTTTTTATGGATGAGAGTTTTGTTGAATGCTTCTACTAAATCATTTGCTCTAGGTAGAAGATGGTGGAGTATCTCCAATCTATATTGTGTCTTCTGAAAGATCTTGGTGCTTTTGAATGCACATTATTAGATATAATTTGTTGAGGCACCCAAACCTATATACGATATGGTTCTAAAAATTAAAATACATCTTTGAGTTATGACCTCTAAGTGGTATTGCCTCCACCCATTTGGAAAGTAGTCGATGGCTAGAATGAACCGATGACCCTTGGAAGAAGAGGGGTCGATCGGACCCACAATGTCGATACCCCAACACTCAAATGGCTATGAGGCCAATGTAGGGTGTAGAATGTTGGGTGGTTGGTGGAGGACCACATGTGCACACTAATGACATCTTACATCCATTCGGTCGTAATCATCAAGAAGTAGTATCTAGTCTCTTGATCTTCATCTTCATCTTTGATCGATTGATGTGATCCATAGGAATGTACCAATTATAAATTCACGGGCTTCATTTGTTTATCTAAATAATGTAACCACATGGTCAAAGGACCAATGGTATGTGCCATCAATGAGAGCATAGAGAGCTCTATTTCACGATGGGCATGTGACTTTTCTTGAGGTAGTTTATCGGTGTTCAAATAGTTTGAATGGTTTGCCTCTAATCTAACTCCTTGTCCTTATAGGCAATGGCAACCTCCCTTCAAGAGAAAGTCTCGATGAGTTCAACATCAATGATAAGACTTGTATTTTGGACCCTTATTGAAATGGACTCATCTTCACATGCCAATTCTTTGGCAAGTTTGGCCAAAGTATCATCTGCATTCTCACTGGAGAACCTTGTAGATGGTGACTTCAAGAATTAGGTCCAATAGCTTCATGGTATACTCATGGTAATGAGAAGCTTGGGTTTGAGAATCTTATAGGACGGTAATTAATGACCGAGAATCTCAAGATGTTGATGCTCTTGACATTGATTGTGATGGCTAACTCCAACGATATTCAAACTCTCATACTGCTTCATTGTTGGTGCGGGGTTGGAAAGATAGTATGAGAATCTCATCATATCGAGTTAGAGAACTATTCTTACCCTTTCTAGAAGAGTAGATTGTGGTGCTTCCCTTTATGAAAAGAACACACCATCAAAATACATCTCCCATCGGTTGTTAACCTCACCTAAGTTCATGATTTGTTCATCAAATCATCACTAAGAGAATTATTGGGAAGTGGGTATCTAAGAAATCTACCGTGCTTGTCCTTTTTTGCCGAGGGGTACAAATGTGATATCAAACTATGAGAATCATGGACCATTGGACAAATGTTGATAGCGTTGGCCATTTCATGAGATACTACAATGGATTGGTTCTGAAATCAAGTTCACCTTATGAGAAAGCATATAGTGTGTAGCTTTTGGGATGCAAAGATCAAAGCTAGGCAATGTTTCTCAATAGGTGGATAGTTGCTTAGTAGGAATCGGATGATGGTGAGGTAGAGAGCACTCTCCTTTCCTTCATCATTAGCTTGGGCCAATAAAGCACGAGAGTCAATACAAAGTGTGAGGATGAGTGGCACCTTTGAAATAGGGGCTGCTAGAGCGACTTCACCTTTCTTGATATCTTCAAAGGCATGCTAACACTTATCATCCCACTTGAACTTGGCATCCCTTTTGACAAGTGATGGCTTGCATCTCCTCGATAGGTTGGAAATAAAGCATCTTAGATACACACCAATCATCCTTGAAAAGATCGAGTTGAGTTAAACTCTTAGAGGTGGCATTTCTAAGATAGCTTTAATCTTTATTGGATCTATTTTTTATTCCAGTGTCGATAATAAACATATGGAATTTCACGAAGCTACTGCACACTTAAGGATTTTGATGTTATATTTCTTAAACCATTTGAAAACTACTCTCAGTCAAAGATGGTCTTCCTTTTCTCTTCTTGAATACTAGATCATCAACATAGCACTCAAGATGATGGATGAGTTCATTGAAGATCGAGTCATGGCCCATTGGTATATAACGCATTTTTTAAGGCCAAAAGGCATGACTCTATAATAGATTCCATTGGGGTTTGTAAGTAGTGTTTCTTTCATCTTTGAGACATCTTGATTTTTGTATGTAGATGACCCATCCATGAAAGAAAATTGCATGAGATGAGGCGATGTCAACCATTAATTCTAGTATAGGAAGGAAACTCATCCTTAGGACATGCTTATTTAAGTCCCAAATTATGCAAATTTGGCCATTCTTCTTCTTAACTAGGATGACACGCTAACCGGTAGGATATTTTTCTTCCAATGAAACCAACATCGATCAATTTCTTGACTTCATAAATGACCTCTTGTTGATTTCTAATCACATCGTCAGAGCTTGCTTGATAGGGTTAGCTAGGATCTATTGCTAGCTTATGGACTACTATGAGAGAAGATAATCATCTCTTCATAACTCCATGCAAAGCATACCTTAAACTCGATCAATAGCCTAACTAAGCCATTGGTTTTTCTTCATTCAAACGAACTAATGCATGTTGGGCATGGATTTTCTTTTGTCCGAGGTTGATTTCTTTAAGCTTGTTAATTATTGAATGGATCTCCTCTTCAAATTATGGTGATGCTTCTTTGATTTGTAGTTCATCTAGATCATCGAGGTTTCTAAACACACATTCTCATAATAGTTGGTTTGGTATGAAAAGAACCTATCAGACTCCAAATGATTGGTAACAACTAGCGTAATCGTCATCATCATGGACCCTTGTACCAAATCTAGTCTCTTGATTGATTGTGCTTCCCTTGTATTGTTCCTAGCTTCAAATATTGACTATGCTTGGACCATGTATGATGAACTAAACCTTTTTGTATAAGATTATGAACATAAAAGAGTAAAGTTAAATGGTAATTCCATTAATTCTTTGAATTCTCCTCATGTTCTACATCAACTTGGACTTGAGGATGATTCTAAAGAATCTCTTTACATATCACTAGAAGACTTAGCTTCCTTAACTACTAAACCTTCAACTTTTTTTGATGAAAGTGAGGTTAGACAAGGTTCTAACTGCTCGATTAGTTTGCATCGATTCAAATACTTTATTTTTGAGGCTGATCTTTGTCATGTCGGTTGGAGTGTCACCTCAATGAAACCAGAGGGGTTGGCGGTACTAATCACATTAGACTCATCCTCCAAACTAGATTCCAAGTCAATGTGAATAGTAGGGTACTCCATGAACTAGAACATAACCCATGTTGGTGATGGCCAACCAGGGGTCTTCCACCTCTAGAACTATCTATTTCCTCTACCTCTGGTGGAGGTTGGTCATCCTACCCACATGTCCATATGAAGGAATGAACTGGGTGGAATGTGATATGTGAATCTATTTCTTCTTCAATTCCCTTTCTGTTCACTTGGATTTTCATTTTCTTTTCTTTTTCTTTTGATTTTTCTTTTTCTTCATTTTCTTTTTAATTTGAGTTTTGTCCAAGTTCATGATGCATCCTCATATATCTCAACCTCCCTAACTAAAATGGCTTTTCATCTCCTTTGACAATACTTAATCCCATCCTTCCTAAACTTGATGCACGATGGAGGGAGGATGGAATTATCTTATTCTGATGTATCAAGGCCTACCAAGCAAAGTAGTAAATTAAGTATTCAAATCAATGATGTAAAACTTGACTTCAATCTTCCAGTCACCTATCTCCAAAGGTAACACTATGGAACTAAAGCCTCACCTTGTTCATTGAATCCTCTCAACATCATCAAATTTTCTCGAGTGTGGAGATATTGATCCTCAAATAAGGAAGGGTCTTTAGACTCATAATGTTCACCGATGCACCTATTGGTGAGAACTCCAACAAGTCTCTACCCATGTCATTGTAATGTAGAGGATGGTTGTGCTCCATGTCCCCAGAAGAAGGTCTTCATCTATAAAGTGATCCCGAGCTTCTGGAATAATGTGCTTCCTCACCAAAGTTGTCGAAGCTAAGCATATCTCGATCAAGGAGAGCCTTGATTAATGATTCTCATCTCTTTGGATAAGATAAGGGCATCGTATATGCTTAGCTTAGATGGCAACTTTCTTAGATGAGAGAGGACATTGTAGTCCACCTTGGGATGATCCTCCATAAGCATATCCAAGGGTGGAGCATCACTGGAGGGGCTTCTTGATCCTCTAAACCAATGACTTGTTTTCTATCTTGAGGTGTAGCCCTAGGAGGTAGAACCTTGCCACTCTGGAGGTTGACTTGATGATCTCTTGTGGCGGTAATGGAAGGTTCAACTTGCACATAGGCTCACCTACGCTTCTCCTATGGGACCCTCATCGGATGATTCCAAGTCTATCTTAAGAGGTGAATCCATAGTGAGTAGGAGAATCCAACTCACGATCAAAAAGAAAAATTGAATTATTATAGTTATTGTTTAAACTTGAAGAGTTATTAGAATAAGTTAGACAACCCATCAAGTGACATAGATGTAATTCAAGCTAGCTTTATTCTTCAATTTCTTGGATTTGATAGGAGGTACAAAATAGAAATCAAGGTAAGGGGTGAGGGATTTGATGCCTTCATCCATGATGTCTACTAGAAGAAGAAGAACTAATGAAGTAGGTAGTCTTGATGTATGCTTGGAGGGGACTTGGTCGATGGTTGCTACTGGGTTATCAGGCAGCACATCTCTATGCTATTGAGCTCTTCTTTCCTTGAGTTGGCTCGGCAACTTGCAAACCTTCCTTGATGTTGGAGGTTTGAGGTGACTCAGCACAAGGAAAGTTTCTTGATCTTAAATAATCTTTTAGAGGTTTTGGATAAGGAGATATCCCAACCTTCTTTGGTTTTGGAAGGATCGCAAGTATCCCCAAGGATTACCTAATGGAGATGGTTGTTCCAAGGTATTCCTTGGGATGATTGTACAGTCTTGAAGCTATGTTCAAGATAGTCCTTAAATGTGAAGCAATCCACCAAAACATGACCTATCATATGGTGGTAGGGAAAAGTTAAGATCATAGCTTTTCCCACTTCCTTCTGTCTCCAAGGTTCATGTAACTAAAAATCTTCTTTAAAGAGATTCTTAAAGATCTTTTGATTACCTCCCTCTTAAATGAATAAGGCTTATTGAGTTTATCCAAAATAGTAGGTGGACCATAGCTTACGGCGGTATGTGTGTGCTCTGTAATGATGTGAGGAGGAGGTGGAGTAGATCATGGAGGCTATTGTGGTGGCTAGTAGGGCTACCTCGGTGGTTATAGAGGAGGTGGAAGTTGCTGAGGATGAGGTCTCTCTGGTCTTTGGTATTTCCCCTTATGCTATCACTACCGGGCTTCTTCTCATATACCTTATGTGGCTTTGGCTTTGTTGGTAAATTTAGAGAAGGTAACTGTTTGGCCTCTCCTTAAGCTAGTGACCTTGTTGATTAATTTCTCATAGGTTTTGATGGTGAAGCCCTTAAGCATGAAGGTGACCGGGCCATGGATATTCTTTAGAAAAATCTTAATGGCATGATATTTAGATAGTTGTTTGCATTTCATACTCATGTTATGTCATCGAGAATGTAGTCAACAAGGGACTCACACGGGTTTTTGTGCGAGATCTCCAATAATGACCCTTTCGACCTCAACAAACCTCTTGATAAAGAGTTGCTCCAACTCAACAAAAGTCTTTCTTGAATGATTGGGAAGTTCAACATACCAATCAAGCTATCCTGCTAGGCTACATGAAAAAGAAAGTAAAGAGTCACGCCACCGGTGTTGCAACCAGCCACGAAATGTGCGATGTGCGCCTGGTTTCCACTACCATCAAAACTCTTGAAGGAAGGTGGCATTAAACCCTTATGATATTGGATTGCATCAAATTCCTCTAGGTAGGGTCTACCCCCTTTGATGATCCTCCCGGGCTTGAGCCAATGCTTCCTTCACCTTGCTTAACCATGGACTTGATATCTTTTTTCTGTATGGAGGTACTATCCACTACCTTCCTATACATACTAGTGCTACCTTTCTCTACTAGAGGTAAGGTCTTGGTGTCAAACATGCACCAACTCATAAATAGTCTATATGGTAGGATAAACTATGGGGCTTGGTTATAATGCTTAAACTCTAACAGTCCTCTTGAGCCTATTCTTCATCTATCTATCTTTTCATCCTTTTGCTTTATGTTAGGAGATATTGGGTGAGTGGGATGTGTCTTCCTGCTCATCCTCAACATTCCATATCGATGCTCTCAGGAGGGATCCCTGGTATCTACCATGAAAACCCCATTGAGTCTCCCAACAAATCATCTTCATTGGGATCAAAGTTAATCTTCTTCTCATCGGCCATCATATCCTAGATCTCCTTCTTCTCCCAAAAATAATGAGCTACTATGTCATCAAAAGATCGATCTGAACTAGCACAAATGATTTGGGTTGAGATGGTGGGATCAACATCATTATCTTGTGAGGCACCGGACCTCCCTACTAGAGAATCAACTCAAGCTGCTGCTAGATGATATACAATCATGGCTATCACGACTCATGGGGTGACACTCCTAAGGTTTATGATCATAGGTGCAACTAGGTTGCACCTTCTTCCTCTCTATAACCATCTCTAGATCCTATTGTGGTGGTGGTGAAGGGATGACCACATGCTTGAGGTTGCCATTCCTTCCACTCCATAAGGAGTAGAGTTCAAGCGGAGCTCGACCTCACCATAGTAGGTGGTGTAGATGGATGGGATCCTTGGCCATGCGGATCACCAGGGTCCTCTTCTCCCCATGATGGCCTTGGCCTTGAGCGGAGATCTGTGAAACATGAATGGGGCGGGGTGGATGAGGCGTGGTGTGGGAGACACCACCATCTCTCTTGGAACAAGAGCCTCTCCTGTGATGGTAGTCCCCATAGAATATTATCGGTGATGACATGAGTAGCATCGATCAAAAAAATCAATGAGTGCGAGAGGCTACAACCAAACCTTCACCTCTCCAGAGTGATATGAACGTATGGGCTTCCCTAACCTCTCTATCAAAGATGCTTCCCCACACTGGGATGGAGATCTCAAATCAATTGAGCCTGGTTCAAAATCCATAGCTCCACCAACCAGCATATATAATGAGCGGAGGCGACATGACCTCTTTTCACGACTAGCGGGGATGGAATCAAACCACTAGTGGAGGTGAAGTAATCCTCAGCATCCTCTCTTTGACCCAGAGAGGATGAAATGGGTTCACTGTAACCATGTGGAAATCAGTGGGAAACTCCTGTCAACTAACCATGTAGCGCCTCCATCTCCCTAGCGATGAGTGCATGGTACCAGCTTATCATGCAGATTTTTTGTTCCTCCTCGATTCTTGGTAGGAGGTGAGTAAGAGCTAGACTCAACCTCAAAAGAAGGGGAGACAATCCTAGGATCAAGAGCCTTCCCCTTGGAGGTGCTAATGAGTTTATGCTATCACTGGGGTAACACGGAAACAACCGAGCACTGCATCACTTGTGCATGTTGGCACTATAGAAACTACCACTACCTTCCTCTTCGAAGGAATGTCGAGTCGAGGGCATATCAATCTGAATGACCAACTTACTCGATCACTATGCTCCTGCTACAATGGTGGGAGTGCCCTCACGGTAATCCGCCCCCCAAAACCTCTTCCAAAATGAATGAGGTGGGCATAATCAATGGGGAGGCGGCTAATCCAGGCCAAGTCCATCTTATGGGGAAAGGTAACACATACTGTAGCCATTTCAATTGAAAATTGAGGAAATTGAAATTATCAGAACGAGTCGCAATGTTGAAAATAAACTTGAATCAAATTTTGTTGATTTTGAATTTTGAATTAGAATTTGAACCCATACTCAACATTTTGAAAATGTTAAGTTGAGTTCAAATGATTTAGAATATTTGATATTTGATTGGAAAGAGGAAATTTTTGGATGTACAAATTTGGATATGTTGAAAATGGGTTCAAATATTTTTTTGAAGAGATTCTTCCATAGGTTCATATTTGAGTTTTAGTTTTGATTTGGAAGACCCTTTACTTAACAAATTTGGGTATGTTAAAGTAAAGGGTCAATTTTTTTGTTTTGATTTAAGATTTTTTGGATTTATTCACTAGCTTTTAGGCATGCTAAGTGAGATGTTTGAAAATAATTTCTTCTTCTTGTTTCTTTGTTTGCTTTATTTTTTGAATCATTTTGTGATTTGAAATGGAATTCTCATTTAGCAAATTTGGGTATGCTAAATGAGAAAACCAAGTGTTTTGTTTTATTTTTTATTTTTTATTTGGAAATTTTTTTGAAAATGGGATTCTTAGCAAATTTGAGTATGCTAAGAAAATACTAATGTGTTTCTTTTGATTTTAATTTGATTTTGAAAAGTAGGATCCTTAGAAAATTTAAATATGCCAAAGGAATCTTATGTGTTTCTTTTGGTTTTGATTTGATTTTAAAGTAGGATCCTTAGCAAATTTAAGTATCTAAGGGAATCCTAATGTGTTTCTTTTGACTTTGTTTGATTTTGAAAAGTAGGATCCTTAGCAAATTTAAGTATGCTAAGTCCTAATGTGTTTCTTTTGATTTTGATTTGATTTTGAAAAGTAAGATCCTTAGCAAATTTAAGTATGCTAGAATCTAATGTGTTTCTTTTGGTTTTGATTTGATTTTGAAAAGTAAGATTTAGCAAATTAAAGTATGCTAAAAGGAAACCAAAGAGTTTCTTTGGTTTTGATTTTATTTTAATTAAAATGGAGACTTCATTTTAGCAAATATGGTATGCTAAAATGAAGTTCAAAAAAATAAAATTTTAGAAATGAAAATTTCACTTAGCAAATTTGAGTATGCTAAATGAAATTCCAAAAGGTGTTTAAAATTTTTGTGTTTGATTTATGGAGACTTCACTTTAGCAAATATGGTATGCTAAAGAATGAAGTTCTAAAAGTATTTCTTTTATTTTGTGAATTGGAAATTTCACTTTAGCAAATTTGAGTATGCTAAATGAAATTCCAAAGATGTGATTAAAATTTTTGTATTTTGATTTTATTTTGAAAAAGGATACTTCACTTTAACAAATATGGTATGCTAAAGAATGAAGTTCCAAAAGTGTTTTGAAAATTAAAATGGAAATTTCACTTAGCAAAGTTATGCTAAATGAAATTCAAAAGTGTGTTTCAATTTTTTTTTGAAAAAGGGACTTCATTTAGCAAATGGGATATGCTAGAGTGAAGTTCCAAATGTGTTTTGAAAATTTTTGTAGAATAGAGATTTCACTTAGCAAATTTGAGTATGCTAAATGAAATTCCAAAAGTATGTTTTAAATTTTGTTTTGATTTTGAAAAGGAGAGACTTCACTTTAGCAAATGGGGTATTCTAAATTGAAGTTCAAAATGTGTTTTGAAAAATTTTACTTTTGTTGATTTTGAAAGAGATTTCTATTTAATAAATTTAGGTATGTAAGATGGAAATCAATTATGTTTCATTATCCAAAAGTGTATATTTTGTGTGTAATTATTGCTTTTTTGAAAAGGAAATCCCAACTTAATCATATATGAAATATGTTAAGTGGCATTTCAAAATAATGTTACTTTATTTGGAAATGAGATTTCCATTCAATAAATTTGGGTATATTAATGGAGATATTCATGTGATTTTTTTATGAAAATGTGAAAGTTCCAACCTAAAACATGTGGAATGTGTTAATGGAATTTCAAAGTTGTGATTTTACTTGAAGATGTAATATTCATTCAACATATTTGGATGTATTGAATGGAAAGGCCCATCTTCAAATTTTATGCTTTTGAAAATATGATTGTTTAAGATTTTATTTTTGAAAATGAGGTCTTCACCAAAAGAATTGAGTGAAGAAGCTCATTTGTGTTCTTTTCAAAATGTGATTGTTGGAATTTTATTTTTGTAAAGATGATCCTACATATAACAATCATGAACATTGTTAGATGAAGGTGATTTAGAAAAATTTTATGTGCAAAACATTTTATTATGTTCATTTTGAAAGTGTGCTTTTTTGAAAAGCAAGATTTTTTATGAAGGATCTATTTTGTCTTTATTATTTTAGAATGAACCTTTCCTTACCATGAAAATGTTGGAGGAAGTCTTTAATTAATTATTTTTAATTTTTTATTTTCCCCAACGTGGTTTTAAGACCAACAGTGAGGTCCTAAAACCTAAAGATGTTGGCTTGCTTAACTTAAGGATGAAATAAGCTAAGTGCCAGCAAGAAAGCAAGATAGTCTTGGATTCATACCAAAGTACAAACCCACTATCGATACAAGGAGACAATATCATTTACCAAAGATGAGAGGAAACATCCCAGAGTCACCAAAAAAAATCTGTGAAATAAGAAGATTTCTAAAGAATGTATACTTCCATCTTCACTCTATGCGGGATAAAATGAAGATAGAAATATACTCTTTTTTTATGCATTTTGGACACATAGATACATGAGATATTCTTATTGAGGGTGACCGGTATGATATTGAGGAGAGGTATACTATCTCAAAAGATAGAAGTCACCAACCTACAATGGACCCAATCACCTCAACAAAGAATCCTAAGGACAATGGGTTTGCATATGTACCAGATTCTTCCCCATTACATGGAAAAGTAAAGTAGGGTTTATTTTGTGTTCATTAAGTTTCCTCAGGCAAGCCCCCATAGTTAATTACATCCTAAGGAAGGGGATTCTTTAAGAATACTCTCGATTAAGGTAAATAATTGTTGTCTAAATATTTTAATGGTGGGACTATTAATTAATTAATTTAATCTAGAAGATCAAATGGGATTGATCAAGAGAGAGAGAGTTATTTATGAAGCCAAGGAAGATAAGTAGTAGATGCTCACGATGCTAGGAAATCTAGCGAGCATCTCAAACTATCTATGGTTGGGCTTTACATTTTTAAAATTAGATTTATTTATTTGAGTTGAATTTTTATTAGAAGTTTATGACTTATAATTCCATAATACAAGGTTATGGAAGTGCCTAAGAGGTGAGGATTTATCTTATGGCTCATATAAGGAGAAGCAACCTTAGAACCTAAATCTAGGGAGCTTTGGTGAGGGTTAAAAAAACACAACCTAAATCTAAAGCAAAAATGAGTATTTGGTTTGCCTCCATAAGTGAGGACAAACCACCGAACTTCTTACAATACAGGGGTGGCCAACTAACTCCTTATGATTTTAAATTCATGTAGGCAAGTCATATTATGCAAGATAGCTAGGTTATTATTTATTTTAGAAGAGACTAAGTCCTTAAACTCACTCCCAAGAGACTAGATCATGTAAGGGCATGAAAAAAACCTAGATCTAATGCAAAACATATTACATTTTATTTTATTTTTTGGACAATCATTTGACTCAAGCTTATAGGATTCATATGCCTAATGCATGAGAAGTAAGATTATGGGCCAAAATCAGAGAAGGGAGAAGGTGTATTTCCACCATGGCTCTCAAAGGTCAAGCAAGTTCTTTGGCAAAGGTGGAAGCCCTCCAATCAAGTGTACAATATGCTTTTTTTGCATGATATTATAAAATAAATACTCATCCATAAGGGGTTGCTAATTCTTTTATCTTGATTTTAACTTAGGCTTTAAATGAGGTTATGAGTTATTTATTTTAATTTTGAGTTGATTAATTTGGTAGAAGATTTATTTTTCCCTAAGAGCCTAATCATCAGGCCATACATCAAGCAAGCAAGAAACTAGGAAATGCCATCTTAATGCACAAGCTAAACAAAACATCAAACATTTTATAAAGCTAACATAAAAGAATAAAAGGCCATTTGTGATTGGGCATAAACTGAAAAAAAATTAGTGGCTCTACCCTTATACAACCTTGATTACAAATGAATTAATTTACAATCAAGTAAAATTCATGTTATGGGGTCTTCATTTCTTCTTTCTTCTTTCTTCTTTCTTCTTTATTCTTTCTTCTTTCTTCTTTTGGTTCCTTCTTTTGGATGGTTGGAAGTTGGTTGCTCCAAAGGCTTCACATGGTACATAAGATGAGATCTTATGAAAGCTCATCCTAATCCCCATACATTCATTCCAAAATCCTAATTGCAAAAAATTACATGAAAAGGAAAAGTAAATCTAACTAACACGCAAAATATAGATTAGCTAAACAAATCCATACAAGCATGTATATTGGACTTAACACACATGGGTAAAGTCCACACGGCTATTGGATTATGCTTAGGGGTATAAACACGCACAAAAGCATTTATATTTTTTATTACAACACCCTTAAGCACAATCCCCGCATAAAATAATGATTAGACTAAATCATCACCATTCATTCTATGCACATTCACTAACATCTAAATAAACATATATCAAATAAAACAAAAGTAAACATAACCGCTAAACTAAAGCTAAAGTGGTGGTGAACCTAATATGTGTGTGTATGTATGCTAAGGTTTAGATTTCTAAGTGTGAAGATGTTCAACTTAGATGGGTGGTTTCATTTAAGTTTAGTTTATTTGGGTTGATTTTTTTTTGTGCTTTATTTGGTTTAATGAATCCTACAATTAATTACTAAGTTTAAAGAGAGGAAGAGAAGAGAACTTCTCTTTCCTTCCCTATAAGTAATTTCTAAAGAGATTCATTTATTTTTTTTTTAGTGAATGTTTTATTATATGTTTTAATTAATCCTAAGTTTAGATTTTCCTAAACAAACCTATTCAAAAGAAAGGCATTTTAAGATTAAGTAAAGTGAATTAATATCACAAAACACACATCACTTCATTTCTTTCCCAACATGTATAACATGCATATGAATGAATCTAAGCATATCTATACATACAAATGGAAATGTTTAGCACACTTTATGATGAATGCTAAGAAATATTACTTAAGAAAATTTGAATGCTTTATGATGCATGATTTTCATTAAGTAGAAAAGAGGGGTTTCTTTTATCCATTATTCACATGCACATGTATATGTATAAAGGCATAAGTGAGTACAATTCCATTGTTAGCACCAGGGTGTAAGGTACAAGACCTACTTAGGGATAAAACCTCGCCCAGGTTGTCAGACTAATATACCACTTTCTTAAATACAAACACATATGTACAAATAAATGGAAAAAGAAAGATGCAAAAAATTTTGTATTTGTTTTTGTTTATTTATGCAATTTATATGTACAAGTGTGGATGTCCTTCTTAAGTAATAGCATAGGAATGAATAGGAATGGGTTAGACAAGTGTTTTGTGTTCTTTTCAAATGAACTATACACTTTGCCAAATCCTATTCAAAACTATGCTAAAAGAAAGAGAAGGAAAATACACTATGCACATTTTCATATTTATATCCACATGCAAGCTTATAAATAATTATAAGTAGAACACTTTTAGTTTAGGTATTTGAAAATAGTTTTGAATTTAATAGTGATAATAGCCATTCATATTTTACTTTAGCCATACAATTTGACATAAACATATTTCATTTTTTAATTTGATTTTGAAAAGCATGAATGCATGAAATTCATATGACATACAATATTTAGCATGTTAGGAAAGAACTAAAATGATGAAATGTAAACACATTCACCCTAATTAATTCTAAAGACAATCTTATGAAATAAGAAAGCTTAAAGAAAATTAAGTTAATTTAAGGAAGGTTTGATTTTGTTTTGAGTTTGATTTAATTTGAGAAATAGTGAGTTTGCTGTTCCTAACCCATTCCACATATGTTTGTTGATTTAGTTTGTTTAAATTATTAGATGATTTTTATATGTTGCTTAGGTTAAGGTATGAATTAAGTGTGTTAATTACCCTTACACACCACCTTAGCATAGTTAATCAAATAATTATGAGCCAATGATATGACATAAAACCACACAGGAATTTAAATCAAAAATGCAGAAAGAAAGGCCTAATGCAATTGGCTCATGATTAATGATTAATTAAGCTAAGGGGTTTAATTTTAAGTAATTTCATAACACCCCTCACACATGTGAGTTGATTTTGATTTTCTTAATTATACTTAGGCTCAACACCTAAGCATACCAAGATAGATTAATTAAGTTCTAGAAAGTTTTAGAATTTTATAAAATTAATTAAGGGGTAATTAGTGAATTAACCCTTAATTAAGGTTGGATTAAGGAAGAAAAGGGGTTTAAGGAATATCTTAAGAAAAGTATCCCAAAATTATTCCCTAAACCTCATACACTTAACAAAACTTAATTGACTCAATCAGGGTTAAACCACTAATTATACCCTTAATTAAGCTTAATTACATTAAGGGATTAAGGAATGAACTAAATTCTAATTATAAATTACCATCAAGAAAATTAGGGGAGGCAGTCATCCCACTAATTATGCACAAGAAGTTTGATTAATGGAGTAATTAGAGTTAAAAAATAACATTCCAATAAAACCCAAATCTAGAAAAACATTATTCAAAATCCATTTTAAATCATTTTTAGAATATTCTATGTTCAATTATCTATCCAATGCAATTTATTTCATATTTTTTGATTTTTCTAGGCTTAGATATGAATTTAGAAGTTTCCATGATTAATTAGTGATTTAAAGCCTAATTAAATGTTTAATCTCATCGGCCATGTGGGCTAACGCATGCTTTCCATGTGGCAGATTGATATTTAAGTTATCACATCATAATCAGTGTGGCGCTATGCTTTTCTCACCTCGATCAAGGATTGGCGGTTGAGATTAAAGCCATGATTCTAAAGGGGTAAATGTGGATTTATGTGTCTTTGATCATGGTATCCATCCAAAATGCATGGATGGATGGGGATCCTTCCTATTCTTCTTGAGGAATGGACAGTCCATCTTCTAGGGAAGATCGAGCTATTGAGCTTCGATTGATGAAACTCAACCCACACCATCAACATGCATAGGATCACATGGCTAAAATTCTTGGGGTAAACTTACTTCACAAAGACCAAAACTACATTGATGCTCGGTTTATGGCATACTCATAGGTGATCACGCACTGATTCCCTTGGAGAAGCTTCATCTAGTGGAGACAAAGCTTTGTTGAGAGTTTGAGGTCTTGAGATTGGGTGGATCCTTCTATGGGCCAACTCCTCCTTCCTTGTGACTTTGATCAAAATAGCACCTCCCTTGCCTTTGGAGCTTGGGAAAAAGCTTGGGTGAACTCAATTGAGTTCCACGAGGATGCTCTTGCAAGTGAATTAGGTTGATATTGAGTGTAGCTAAGGATTTTGGTGGAGCTCCCCTATTTTCAATCTATTAGACGAGAAAATGGAATTTGGGAATTGCTTGAGAGCTTAGGAGGCTGGGAAATGACTTCTCACGCTCTTCTTGCTCAATCAATTAGGGTGTGTAAATAAAATCAAATTAGGGAGTATATCTCCCTAAGAATGACCAGCCAAGCAAGAGATGTCATTTCATCTCAATGGGTTGTTTGATTTTTAGAGTGGCATGGCATTTGGTTTTGGTGGAGGAGGAGTGGTAAGGTGGCCATGTGCTCAAACAAGTGGAGGAGAGGATTCCATGTGGCCATTTCAAGGTGGTGGTGGTTTGATTTGGGTTGGGTTTGCTGACCCAAACCCATTGGGTCATGTGCACCAATCCATTAGTGACCATTTGGTCCACTAAGAGGATGAAGTGTCCATGAAAAGGAATTGACCAAATTCCAAGTGGTTTTGATTTTGGGTTACCCATGGATTAGGGTAAAATGGTCATTTGGCTTGGGTTTTAATTTGAATATGTTTGTTATGTTTGAAAAATGGGTTAGGCCAAGTTTCATTGAATTTGGAGTTGGTTTGATTTGATTTGGCTCATGTTGACCCATTTAGGTCAAAATGGGTCAACTTAGTCAAGTTGACCAATTGGTCAAATTGGGTCAAACCAAGGGTTGGGTCAAGTTCATATGACCATTTGAAATATTTTTGGTGGTGGTTTGATTCAATTTGGTTTATATTTCATTTGGTTCAATTGATTTCATTTAGGTCAAATGGGTCAAGTTGACCAATTTGACCCATTTGACTTTTTGGGTTAGGTGGGGGTTATTTGGTCATATGAAATGGATTGGTATCTTTGTTTCCAATCAATTTGGTTTATATTTGAGTTTGGCTCAATTTGACCTTTTAGGTCAGTTGGGTTCAAGGTCAATTGGGCTAGGTTAGTCTAGTTGGCCAATTGAGGCTTTGGTCAAGTTCAACAATCATTTGGAATGAACTTGACCCATTGGTTTCAATCAATTTGGCTTAGATCAAGTTTTGACATTTTTTTACTTTTAGGTCAAGTTGGGTCAACTTGGGTCAAGTGGCCAATTGGGCTAGGTTAGGCTCAAATGTTGACTTGGTCAAGTTCAAACATTGATCATGAAGTTTTGATCAATGGTTTCAATCAATTTGGCCTATGGTGGATTTTGGCTAGTTTAGGTTTCATTTTGGCTATGATCATCTCGATGATTGTTGATCATGATGAGAGGTTTAGGTGGGCTTATTCAATCCAATTTTGTTTGATTAGAATTTGGCTCATAAGGGTGCTTTAGATCACTTTGGCTCAAGTGAGCCTAAGTAGGTCAAATGGCTTGGTCAAAGCTTGATTTGAGTTTGATTGAACTCACATATGGACTTATTATTGAAATATAAATCCATTTTCAAGTGGTTTGAAGTCAAATGTTTTGATTCATTTGATAATTTCAAGTTCAAAAGGGTGAACATGAGTTTGACTTTGGTTTGATTTTGGATTGAGTTTTGATTTAATGATTGAAGTTTGTATTTATATTTGGATTCATGATTGAAGGATTGATTGAATCATGATGAAAAAAAATCAAGGGTGTAGCTTGATTTGAAATTATTTGGCTAAGTTTAAGATTTTTTTGACTTGAAAGGCTTAGGTTGGATTTTGATTTAATTTGAGTTTGATTTTTGGCATTGGTTTTGATTATTTAAAATTATATTTCATTTATATATGTGAATATAAGTGAGAATATAAATGGGTTATGAGAAAATTTTAAGATTTGAAGTGGTTTGATTTGATTTAGGCTAAGTCCTTAAGAGAATCAAAGGACTTAGGAAAGATTTTTTATTTGGATTTAAATTTTGGATTTAGTTTGATTGATTTGAATTTATATTTCATTTATATATGTGAATATAAATAAGAATATAAATGGTTATGAGAAAATTTTATGAATTTGGATTGATTTAAACTTGATCTAGCCTTAAGAGGGAATCAAATGACATAGGAAAGATTTGTGATTTGGCATTTCAATTTTGGATTTCAATCATGAGTTTCAATCATGGGAATTGATCATGGATTTCAATCAAGTGGGTTGATTTGTTTGGAGAAGATAAATTAAGCTAGAATTGATTTAGGTTTGATGTTGATTTAATTTGGAGTTTGACTTGAAGGAAGGATGTAAGGAATGTGGTTCAAGCATAGGATAGGAAAATTTTCCTAACACCTCTAAGGCATGACCTATTCCTATGGCTAACTCTTCTAAGTCTCTTAGAAGGGGTTGAGTGTCCACCTAATCACTAGATGTGTCTTAAGACCAAGGATCTCTTAAAGTCTAAGAGAAGTCATATGTCTAAGGTGGAGGGGTTGAGAGCTCATCTTTAAAATGAGGTCAACACATGCTTAGCCCATAAGCATAGCTGAGTTAGGACAAAGCGGTTACTGTATGGGGTGCTAAGTCCAAATTATTTATATAATTGCTTGAGTTGTATGGTGTGTTTAGCTAACACTTATTTTGTAGGTGTAGCTAGATTTACTTTCCTTCTTTAATGTAATTTTGTGTTAGATTAGGATAAGTGTTATGATTAGGATGAACATTGGTTATAAGACCAAGTCTTATAGACCATGTCATGCATTTGAGCAAACAACATCCCAATCAAACTAAGAGAAAGAAATAAATGAAGCAAATCAAAATGAAGAAAGGAAAGTTGAAGAGTGAAGAATAGAGGATGAAGAATGAAGACCATAACACTTATCATTTTATAATTATAATTATTCTTTCATTATCTGGGATGTATAGGATAGAGCTACTATATCTCTTTTTAGTTGCAGTGGTACCATGCATCCCTCTTATTCCTTTATGATAGCTTTATAGAATTGTTTGATGTTCTGTTTATTTGTACATTAAAAAAATATCATGTCTTTTCATAGCTTCTTTATGATTGGTTATTGTGTGTGGCCTAGATGCGATTAGGCTCTTAGGATGAAAAATAAATTTTATATCTGACTAACAACTCATAAGTAAAATTTTAAAATAATTCATAACCTCACATAAAAAAGCCTAAGCATTAAATCAAGATAATAAAATATTTAGCAACCCCTTAGTTAGATGATTGTATGTCTAACATCATGCATAACCATCTTGTTTCACTCTAGCTAATAGATGGCTTACATCTTTTGATAGAATGGGTTTAACCTTTAAGAGCTTATCATGGAAGAACACCTCTTCCCTCTTGATTTGGCCCATAATCAATTTCTCATGCATTTAGGCCTACAAAATCCATAGCCTATGTCAAAATAAAGAATCCCAAATTAAATAAAATGTGATAAAAAGTTACATTAAATTAAGTCATTGTTCATGCCCCTCATGCTTTAGTCTCTTAGGGAATGGGATTAAGGACTTAATTTTTCTTCTAAATAAATAACTTTAACAATCTTGCAAAGCATATGACTTGCCTACATGGATTTAAAGCATGAGGAGTTTGTCACGCCACCTAGTATTAAGTCCAACAATGGGATTTTCTCTTGTAGTAGTAAATCATATACATTTTCACCTTAGATTTAGGTTGTGTTTGGCCTCGCCAAGCTCCTTAGATTTAGGATCTGATGTTGTTGTTTTTTGTGGGCTACAAGCATAAATCCTCACCTCTAGGCATCTCCACATTCTTGTATTGTGGAATTATAAGTTCTAGATTTTAAACAAAATTTCAACTCAAATAAATAAATTCTCAACTTCAAATACATAAATCCCAATCATAGGATAGATTGGAGTGCTCACTAAGTCTCCTAGTATCATGAGCATACTCATCTCCTTTCATTTTGATAATAACTTCCCTTTTGATCTATCCCATTGATTTTAAAAATACAACCAACTTTGATAGTCCTATCTTTGAAATCTTGGAGACAATCGCCACTTTAATCGAGAGTATTTTAAGGACTCACTTCCTTAAGATGTAATTAACGATGGAGGCTTGCCTCCATGGGAACTTAATGAACCCATTAAATAAACCCATTTACTTTTCCATGTAAAGTGAGGAAAATATTTGGTATATTCAAAGACTCATCTTGCCTTAGGGTCCTTATTAGGTGATTAGGTCCATTATAGGAATTCATCTCTAGATAGTACACTATTCCTTAATGTAGTACCACCACCTCAATGTGTACATCCTGATCATATGTCTGCATATACACTACACAATAAATGTAATCCAAAATTAAACACCATAATTTTCAATATGATAAACCCAATTTTAATAAATAATTTTATTTCAAATTAATTTAAAACTGAGTTGAGCCCTAAACAACCTTAATTTGCCCAAAATTTTGAAAATCAGCTCTACTTAATTTGGAAGGACAATTAAGCTATAATTAAGGCTCTCAAATCTCATAAATCCTTTCCTATTATTACCCTAAGGAGTGAAAAAATCCCTCTATTGGAGGAAGCCAAACCCACATCCACTCATTCCTCTCTCTCAAGGAACCTTGTTTATTCTAGTTGATCTCAGATGTTCCTCACGGCCTCATTCTTTCTTGCTTCTCCCCTTAGTGTTGAAAGTCTAGATCTACTCATCATGGTATTTTTCATATGAAGATAAGCTAGCTTTTATCCCAATTTGAACTTTGTTGTTTGGCTAACAAATTCTAGATTGCATTTTTATAAGTGGAGATTTTTTGTGAGTTAGTTTGATTTATATGGCATGTGATTAACAATATGAAAAAATGAAATCACCGATCAATACAACGCGGCCATATTTGATGGGTTCAACTCAAACCACCAGGGTCATTATGGCTTAAGGAAATGGCTATTGTACACAAAGTCAATCGAATACCTGTTGAGCTTGAAACATCAGAAGAAATTGGTATAGATACATTAGCTTCATCACCCAATGAAAAGTAGAAAGTCATGAAAGCAGAATGAATAATCATGCTAAAGAGTAATGCCATTGATGTAATAGTGATGATGACAACAATATATCACTTTGATTGATCACGACAAGGTGAAAATTTAAAAGTGCAAAGCATCAAAGGTTAAGGAACAAGGTAATGCTTATATCAAGAACATAACAATGGCCTTATGATGCCAAAGAAGATGAACTTGAACTAGAGGAGACAACTAGTAGCTTGAAAGCAAAGAAGGCAAAGTCATATGTAAAATCAAACTAAGATGAAACACAATTTAAGATTGTGTTGACATTTTTGGCTTTTGGCTCTCAAAAGTCATAAACAAATCTACTAAGAAATAATTTTGATGAACTTAGTGGGTTTTGAATTTGATACTAAGCATAAAAAATAAAATGCATATGGGAAGGCAAAGTCAAGCCAAGAATTCTTCCTGTGATCCTCTCTCATTTGTTCTAAGGATCGCACAACAAATGCAATTGAACTTTTCCCAATGTAATCTTGCTTATTTTCGAAAACCAATCCCTTTTTGGCTCATTGCACATATCATTCCCAATGTAGAGCATTCTCATCTCTTCCTCTCATATGATTGGTTCTTTCTAGAATAAAGAAAGACCTAGAGTTTAGGTATATTTTAGTTAGATGACCAAATATGGAATTAAGGAATAAGCATATTATCTCAAAGATAAGCATGCTCTCCTATAATGGATTTGATCATTTCAATAAAAGACTCCTAAGCCTAATGGGTCTTTCACCGAATCATGAAAGACTATTTTATCCCGATCATGGTTCATATATTACATCTTAGGAAGGGTTCCCTAAGAATACTTAAGAAATAAGTTACTCAAAGACTACTAAGGTAGCTCAAAGGATTGATTTTTTATTCAATTAGAGAGGTCCAAATTAAAGAGAGTTATTTTCATGAGTCAAATGGGAAAAAGTATGAAATATCTATTGATACTAGATCCCCATAGACATTTCAACTACCCTATGATTGGACTTCAAATTTGGTATTTAATTTTAGAATTCTTATCATTCTCTAGAATCAATGGTTTTTTGATTCTAGAAGACAAGATAAAATGCCTAGTTGAAGACTTATTCCAAAAGGAAGCTAGAACCTTATCTAATGCTTACACATGTCGATATGGAAATGGCCACTTACATGGGTGATTGGTCTCATGTGATGCCCTTGACCCAAGGATAGAATGATCATTTGTATTAGACTGATTTAGAAAATGAGCCTAAAGTGGGTTAGCCAAAATTTCAAGTCAATTGAAGTTGATTTGGTTAGGTTTGGCTCAATTTGACATTTAGGTCAAATTGCTAGGCTTGGCTCAATTTGACCTAGTTTTATCCTTGGGAATTATTGGCCATTCTCCTCACTTGAGGGAACTAACCTATCCCGACTCTTCTAGACTTAGAACCACCTAGAAGGCTACCTAACACCACTTAACACACTTTAAAATAATGAGGTTAAGTCATATGAATGCAAGATGGTTCTGTTGCAATTTTAGAAAGAAAGAACCTAGACTTACCCTAATCCCTAAGATCATGTAGGTATGAAGATAACCTAACTAATGCATATATTTTAGATTTTATGAATTTTGACTCAAGATTCACTTAGGTCATAGAATACATGCCTAATGCATGCAATTAAAAAAAAAAATTATGGGAAAATCGAATAGAAAAAGGTGTACTTTCATCATAGGCTCTCAAAGGTCAAGCCCATTCTCTCGGCAAGATGGAAGTCCTTCATTAAGAGTGAAACAATATGATTATGCATGATAATAAAAATCCATTGGGTTGACATATTTTATCTTGCTTTAATGGCCTAGGTTTTTATATGAAGATTATGATTTGTATTTATTTTTATGTTTCAATTGATTTAGTTAGGTAGAAAATTTAGTTTATAGTATGAGCCTAAGTCCGTATTCATCACAAGACAAACATAGCACGAAAGAAACTTAAGAAAAGCATGTTGTTTCAATTATACACCCAAAATAAATCAAGTCAAATTATATAAGAAAAGGATAATGTAGCAGTATTGTTATACACCCGAAAGAAAGAAAAATGGGCAAAGTTCTACCCTTATACAACCACTAGAACTACAAGTTGATCATGGGTCTTCTTTCCAAGAAAGTCTCCTTTTTAGGGGACATCCATCTCCATAGGGGACCACCGCACCATTTCCTTGGTGGGCTCTCAAGATCCTAGACCCCATAAATATTAACCTAATTTAAGCTCAAATTTATATTTTAAATTCAAAAGAAATCTAAGCTAAAGATGTTAGAAATACACAAGACACAATGAATAATATTTATAGGGCTTACATTAGTTTTGCAAGCCACCCTATGGACTATGTTAAGGGTTTTAGCACCTACAAGCAAATAATAATTTTATGATTTATTTATTACAAGGAGCCCTTTAACATAGTCCTGTAGAAAATAGTCAAATCTAGAAATAAATGCTCTAACATCTATTCAACAAACAAACAAGCCTAGTAGCAATACACAAACATGTGAAACACATCATAACATATCATAGAGATTAAAAAAAATCACAATGATCTAACCTAGATCTTGAGTCCTCACCCAAGTAATCTAGTGTATAGAAGTTTGTGTGGTAAGTCTATGAGCCTTTAAGTTTAACTTTAATTTGAAGTTTGAATTTGTTTAATTTAACCTTTAGGTGGTTTCAATTCAAATGATTTAGTGATTTAATTCCCATTTGTATGTTTATTTTATTTAGTTAAAGTTGTATTGGTTTCAAGAATGAAGAATGGAATGATTCCATTTTGATGGAGCTCTTCCATCTTAAATCCAATGAAGTTTCCAAAATTCTAACCAAAATCCCATAGATTTTATTAATGTTTTGATTTGATTTATGTATTTCATTTGTTTGAATTGTTTTATTTGATTTAATTTGATTTATTTTATTTTAAAGTAATATAGATTTCATTTCATTTGGCTTATGTTATTTTAAAGAGATTGAACAACTATGTTAATTTGTAAGTAAGTTTTAAGTTCTTTAGCACCTAGGTTTGTTCATGATTATTCTTAATGATATAATTAACCTAGGTTTTAGATTATTATTTAAATTCAGGATGAGTGGTTTCATTAAACTTAACTTAAGTTGATTATGTTTGAATTTCATTAAGTATTGATTTTCTTAAAACTTAATATTTGAAATTTTGACTTAAGAAGTTTTGATGAATTACCCTAAGTATTTGATGTTTTCAAATTAGTTTAAGTTATTTGTTGATTCAATGAATTAATGATTCTTCTTAATTTTATTTAGTTCATATTGATCAAAGATTTGGAAAATCTAGAATTCCAAATTTATAAACCAATTGGGTTTGAGATAATTATGGAAGTTACTACAATTTTATGTTCCTAAAGTTTCATTTATTAGAGATGTACTATGGTGTAATCAAGATTTTAATTATTTATTAAAACTTAAATGCCTATTAAGATTGATTAAATAATTTTATTTTTCACTTATTCTTTCTAAAATACCTTTCAATGAGAGTTAATTCATAATTTTCCAACTAGTTGATTTATTATGATTTAATTAATTTAGGTCATTTAAGAATTATTTAATTATTTTAATTACCCAATTGAGTTAATTAGTGATCTATTAGGTTCATAGAGGTTTGATTAGGTTTAATTAGTATTTTAATATTCATTAATATTTATTATGTTGATTTTTTTAGATTAAAGTTTTCTAATTATTTCATTAAAGGGTAATTAATTTAATTTTAAAGTTTAAAAATGAAATTACAATTTCCCTTGAATTAGAGAATTAAATCAAAAAAGTTTCTAAGGTATGCTTTAAGATTAATTTCATTTTCCCAACATTTAAAATTAGTTGGATTATTAATTGAGGGTAATTAGTTTAATGTTTTCAATTAAACCCAAATTAAAGGAAAATTACCCAATAAAATTGATTTTAATTTTTATGGATTTCTCTCATCAAGACAAATCCATAAGCTTTTATTTGTAATTTTCTAATTTTTTTTTGATGTTATGATTTATTGAAGTTTCTATGATTTTCTTTAATTAATTAAACCAAGTAAGAAATTTAATGGTTTTAAATCCTAAGTTAAAAGAGAAATCTAAAGACCATTCATCAAATAGACGATTATAGATTCCAATAGACCGTGTGTCATGCTTCACGGACCACGTTCACGCGATGCGCCACCGCTGTCACGCTGATCCACCATGTCACCATGGTCCGCTGTTTCATGAAATGCGATCCATGGACACCATCCCCTGATCTTAAGGAATTTAAATCAAATCGAATCAGATCAATACCATCGATCAAATAGAAGGATCAACGGTATAGACCGCCTTCTTTAAATGATAAAACCCAATTCCATTGATGGTTTTAATCAACTCATTTGAATTATGTTCATTTCAAAAATGATCAATGATCAAATTGGGATCAATTATACAATTAGATCCATTTTGTATCCAACTTTGAAAAGGCCAAAAATCAAAAGCTAGAAGAAAATAGAACATCAATGGAAAAATTATGTAGATTATGGCAAGGTTGATTCCATAAGTTTTGATCAATGCACAGCTTTGGAGTATTTGACGATTATCTCCATTACTTGATGAGCTCAGCATGATCTTGGCCTGGTGGTTCTCTTGCCAAATGATTGAGTAATGATTTGGATCAAAGTAACGTGTGTCATCAATTTTGAAATTTTGATTTAATGCTTGGTTTTGGCATGAACAATGCCTTGTAAGGAGGTATGAAAAGGTATGATCAATTTTTTGAACATAATGGGATGTATTTTATGAGTGTTTTCCTTATTTTCCATGCATTAAAATTCTTCTCTTTCTTTTATCTTTTTTCTTCTTTTGTTGGCTAAGGTTTTAAACTTGGTTTGTTTATATCCATTGTTCATTAAATATTAAGATTTTGTAGATGATAAGAAGATATTTTGTATTAGAGATAAAGAATGAAATTTGATTTCCTTCTTCTTCTTTTCTTTTTTTTGTTTTTTTGCTTTTTATTATTTCCATAATATGATTATCATTTTAGTTTGATTAAAGGATGATAAAATTAATCATGAATTTGAGATTAGATTTAATTCCATTTGAATTGTCATGAATTTGAATAACCAAATGTTTTGATGCAAAGTATTGATTTAATGATTTAATTTAGTTTATTTTAAACAATAATGCAAATTATGATCAATTGCATTGATTTAATTGAACCATTTAATTATTTGATTTTAAATTTAATTTCATTTTAACTCATTATTTTAAATAGTTAGGTATGATTTCAAATGAGTTCAAATGATCAATTTAATTAAATGGAATTAGGTTTTAGATTTTCATTTATTTTAATTTTATTTTTAATTGTTTTATTTGATTAATCCAAATTGAAAATTTGATTGATTTTCATATATCAAATAGGTTTAAATAAACTCATATATTTTCTAGAATTAGTGAGGTTAAGCATTAAAATCCTATTTGAGATTAGATTTAATACCAATTCATCCAAAAATTTCAACAAATGGATTAATATGTGTAGTGGATTAAATATAATCAATGACATATTGGTTTAATTCAGATTGATCAACATAAGCATAAATTGGGGCTATTTCATGATTTTGATTTTGATTTGAATTTTATTATGATTTTGATTGTGAAAGATAGGTATTATATTATGTTTTTTAGTGTGATTCATTTAGAAATTAACTCATAAGTTTTGGATGAAGAGGAATGCTAAAGAGTAGAAAATATTGGAACCCTAATGCAAACACTATGCTCAAGGAAGATGCCTTCAAGAAACTTACTTTAAATTGAGAATAGTGTGATCCATGTATTAGCTAATAAGATTTTAAGGGAATGATCCATCCTATTAGCTAAAGAGAGGAGATCAAAGACATGATACTATCCTCAAAAGCTATGAGAAATTTGAAATTTTGATCCTAAGATTTTGACTAATAAATTCACATGGACTTAATCCATTTGAGTAGTCCAAAGAAATGGGGTTCAATGGCTGATTCCATTTCTTAGTTCTTTGAATAGAAGCCAACTAGACTTATGATTGAAAGAATGTTGATGGGGACTTTTGATTATTATCCATGGGGTCATCATGATCCATCCTAATTAGCTGAAAAGAGAGAGGTCAAAGACATGATCCAATCCTTAAGAATGACAAATGGGGAGACTTACTCCTATGATTAGCTAATAAGATGGGGTTAAGGGCATGATCCATTATGTGAAAAGAGCATAGGGTCCTTAACATGATCCAATCTCAAAATAGGATGCCAATAGAGGACTTACTCAATATGATTAGCTAATAAGATTCATGGGCATGATCCATCCTAATTATCTAAAAGGAGAGGGGTCCTTAAAGACATGATCCAATCCAAATAAGATGCCATGGGGACTTACTCATGTGATTAGCTAATAAGATGGAGCCATTAAGGTATGATCCATCCTAGTTAGCTAAAGAGAGGAAAGGGGTCCTTAAAGACATGATTCATCAATAGGGATGCCATAATTACTTATATGATTAGAAAGAATGCCAATTAAGGACTTATATCTTCTTGGCTATTAGAAAGGGGTCATAAAGACTTGATCCAATAACTCATTTCATGAAAGGGCCTTAATGGCGATCCAATCATGACATAAAGGTAGGATGAAGGGACTTAATTCCTAGATGATTAGAAAGAATGTCACAAGGACTTATATCTTCTGCTATTGAAAGGGGTCAGAAAGACTTAATCAATCTAACCTTATCTTTAATATGAAAGGGGCCTTGATGTTGATCCATTTACACAAAAGTAGGATGTCATGGGACTTACTCCTATGAAGAAAGAATGTCACTAAATGGGTTTATATCTTTTTGTCTATAAAAGGGATCATAAAGACTTGATCCAATTAGCCTATATTAACATGAAAGGGGCCTTGATGGTTTGATCCACCATGTCCACAAAGGTAATGCTGGGACTTACTGTGATGATTAGAAAGAATAGAGGGACTTATATCTTTCTAGCTATTGAAAGGGGTCATAAAGACTTGATCCAATCTGCTTTTGTAACATGAAATGGGTCATGATGGCTTTATCCAATCATGTACACAAAGGTAGATGCCAACTTATCTATGATTAAAAGAATGCCGACAAGGGACTTATAACTTTCTAAGCTAAAAGGGGTCAAAGACAATCCAACCTAACTTGCTGTAACATGAAAAGGGGACTTGATGGCTTGATCCAATCAAGTACACAAATAGGATGCCAATGGGACTTACTCTGATGATTAGAAAGAATCCAACCAGGGGCTTATATCTTTCTAGCTATTATAAAGGGGTCATAAAGACTTAATTCAATCTAATCTATGTAACATGAAAGGAGCCTTGTTGGCTCAATCTAATCATGTACACAAAAGTAAGATGCTAGGGACTTACTCCTATGATTAGAAAGAATGTTGAGGGACTTATATCTTTTGATATTAGAAGGGGTCATAAAGACTTAATCCAATCTAACTTCGCTAACATGAAAGGGGCCTTGATGGCTTGATCCAATCATGTACACAAAAGTAGGAATGGGAATGGCTTGCTCCAAACCTACAAAGGTATATATTTTTCATTAATGGTGCACAAAAGTTACTTCAAAATAAAGACATGAGAAAGGTGCCAGAGGGCTTGCTATCTCAATTATGTATAAAAGGTGCCACAAAATGGATTGATCTTATCCTATGTGATACAGATGAGGAAAAAGGGGTCTAAGTGACTTATTCTAATCCTCAAAAGTTTTGCTAATAAGAAGAGTCCTGGACTTAATCTTTACTTGATTAATCTAATAGAAAGGGTCCATACAAATTTCTTGATTTAACAAATACTCCTTACACATGAAGAAGTTTAGAGGAAGTTCAAAGAGTTGGAATTTATTTTGAAGGAAGACTTGGGTAGGACCCAATCTTTACTATCTAGAGCATAGAAGTTTATCATTTTAATCTGTTATAACCATGCTAGATGTCTACTCAATCAAGGCAAGACATCATGGATTATAGAATATCCTTGAGTCATGTAGTGTAGTTCTTTAGGTAGTAAGAACCAAATTCAACCAATCTTTTCAAATGGAATTTCTTTTGGATGTATGTTATTTTAATCTAATGAATCAATAAATTATAAGGATTCTCTTGATTCAATGAAGATCAAACTGATCCTTCAAAACTCTAAATTGAATGAGAAGGGATAATCTTTTAGATTCTCATAGAGACATAAAATTCATCCTAATCAATAAGATGAAAGGATTAACTTATTAGAGAAATTGATTCTCTAATTGAAATTGAATCTTCCTATTAATTTATTATGTAGAAAGAAATTCATAATTGTCTTGATTAATGCATGATCCCTACATTTAAAAAGGTCTTTGAAATTACTTCAAAAGTAAATTTCAAGACTCTATATGTAGTAAAAGGATCCTTCAAATCATATTAAAGTTTCTTTTCTTTTCTTTTCTATTTTGATAAGATTTTCAATATAACCCCTACCTAATTGAAAGGGGATTATAAAAATCTTGATCATGATGCCAAATTATCCCAATATTTGAGATTGAATGATATGACTTATATAGAACCTTCTTATAGATTAATATCATATCATTTGCTTTCAACTCTTTCTAGAATTACATTATTTGACAATTTTCAAATAAGTTATCCTTAAGATGGATAATCTGCATGAAAATATGATTTTAAATTAAATATAGGTAATATGAACCCATTTTCAAGGTAAAGATTCTACCCTATCCCAAGATGTGGGTCATATAATGATGTTAGCTAACCAAGAAGAATATTTTCTTCTTATGTATAACCATCATTTTCTAGAATTTGACAATTTCCTTTTCTTTTGAATGAACAAATCAAGGGACTTAGTTTACTAAAATGGCATCAAGTTTAGTTTCTAAAGCTACATCTAGAGATCATTTTACTATTTCAAGTTAAAGTAGTCTTTAAACCCAAAAAGATAGCTTGATCAAGTCATCGATAGTTATCTCATTAAAATAATTAGATCATTGATATCATCTTACATTGAACTTGAAGACATATAAATTTAGAACCTATAAACAACATTGATGAATTTTATTTTTGAAAGAAAATGTTGGACCCAAACTACTTATGCTTTTTTAACTTGCAATGGCATAATTCCATAACTTTTCTTTTATTTATAGACCACTTATAAATGAATCGAGTATATTTCAATGAGACCTTTTGATCAAAGGATATGAATGAAAAATAAGATCCACTATCTTTCTTTTAACTTGCATGTGAATCATGGTGAAGGCTAAAATGATAAAAAGTATGAGATTCTCTTATTTTGTTTAGCTAACAATTTTTTTATTCTAATAATTTTATTTTGATGTGAAAGCTTGAAGTTAAAATGTCCATTTACATTTTCTTTTTTTCATTTAAAATGAAAATTTAGCTTTTTTGATTTATACAATGATTAGATACCAAAGAAGGTGAAAGATTATGTATAATTCCAAAGAATGAGAAGTAAAGACTTTCATTATTGATGAAAATAATATGCTTTCTTAGAAAAGTATTGAAAATTGGATGAGATATTTTGATAAACTTTCAATGAAGGATTGAAATATTGATTTAGAATAAAACAATAATGAGAATTTCATTCTATTGATTAGTAAATCTAATTAGTGACTTTAAAAGAAAATGAAATTTCAAGACTCTAATATTAATATTGAAATGTTTAAATCAAGGAATTTCTTTATCTTTTAATGTTATTTTAAAGATAAAAAATGCCAATGAGTGGAGAAAGATCTATTTTCCTATTTTAAGAATAAATGATGCACAAGATCAAATTATGAGGAATGACTCATACATTAAAAATTATAGAGATAATTCATATTAATGTGATACAGAATTTCACAATCATTTTTTCTAGATAGATCTATATGATACATTTGTTAAGATATAAAGCAAGAGAAAGTAAGCATATCTACATATGATATTTATGATTTAGAAAAAGTATGATAAAGTCTCAAGAGATGTTCTTTAATTCTAAACGAAAAGAGTTAATATTTTATAACTCATTAAGATATGTATACTTTATTTAGTCCAAACACAAGAATTGACAAAATATTTTCTATTTCTTATTACATCAAGGATAATATTAAGTTATCTTTTACTTTATTATGGATGTCTTATCCATTTACAAGAAGATGTACCTTTATGCTTTTCTATGACATTCTTTCTTTTACAAGATTAAAGAGTCCAACAAACTTGATTTATATCAACTTGAGTCTAGTTTTCTTAAGAGATCTAAAACCAATATATGATAATTTTAGTCATGGATAGAATGACTTTAGGTGATCATAAAAGAAGACTATATTTAGGCTCATTGTCCAAATGATGGTGAAATTAGATTTTTTAGAAAAGTTATTTATAAAATGCATGGCTATTATTGATAGAAATTCCATTTAAACTTAAGGAAAATTTTTATAAGATGGTTAAGACCTCAATGACAAGGTGTGAACCAATAAAAAAGAGAAGATCCACTATTTTTCAGATGAGGATGCTTATATGATCTTCTTTAAGATAGAATGCAAAATGAGTATGTTAAAAAATTGAGAGCTATAGATAAGATTGAGATTATTTTAATAAAATGTATAAATTGAGAGTAGATCCATTATTTGTCTTATTTAAGAAATAATAGACCCAAAAAGACTGGTTAAGATAAAAAGAAGATCTTACTATCTTTTTATTTAATTTATCACTCAATCATAAAGGATTAAAAATGACAAAGCATGAGATATCTGTTTTTTTATTTCATTTAAGCTATGTTAGTTTTATTGGGTATTTTTGTTTTATTTGAAATGGTATCGAGTATACTCAATAGAATCTTTGCCATTCAAAAGATATGGACTTGAAAAGAAGATCCACTATCTTTTTATTTAACCTACCAAGCAAGCTCACCCAATCATGGCAAAGGCTAAAATAATAAAGCATGAGATATCTGATTATTTTATTTAGCTTAAGGACATTTTACTTCTAACCTTACTTCATTTTGATGTGGAGAAGTTTAAAGTCAAAATTTCTACATGCTTAGAAATTTTAGACTTCATCCTTTCTCTTGGATATAGTCCTTCCATTCCTTTACTTTTCTTTCTTTTGGTAATATTTTGATTTCATTTCTTTATGAAAGGTTACATTTGGTAATTTTCCTAGTTACAAGATTCACTAAGAAGATAAATGTATTTGACTCATTTCCATATCATTTCATTCTTTATGAAATGACTCCACTAAATGATTTGTAAGAAATTTGATGTATTTGACCTTTATCCAAATACAACATTTTATTGATTGGCTTTTGATATGATTCAAGTCTTTGCTTGATTGATCATAATATGATCCAACATTTCTATTTCTTTTTCATCTTTTCATGGAACAACAAATCTAGTAAAGCCATTTAAGATTGGCATAAATGACTTTCTAAAGATGTTACACTTTTGAATTCAAAATTATTTAGTGGAGTGAATCATTTAGATTGGCATAATGACTTCCTTGAAAACTTTTCACTTCAAATCAGAATTTTCTATTGGAATCAAATATTTAGTGAGGTCAAGAATAGTGAATGATATTCCTAAAGACTCAACACTTTAGGATGAATATGAACATCCTTCAATAATCAATATGTTTCATCTTTTTTCTTTCATTGATTCCTTTTATTCTCTTTTTTTATTTGGGGTTGGATAGGACCATCCAAGAGCATTTAAAGATGTTTCATGAATTCCTAAGTCTTTTCATGTTGAATTTTGGCTTCAACCAACAATGTGATTGAAATTAAGTTTTTTTCTAGGTTGAGTTTTTTAAGATTGAATTTTCATGAAGCTAAAATCTTCTTTCTTTATTTGATTGAATTTATATGGCACATCTTATCAAAGCTTGATTAGAATTGAGCCTATATAAATTTACTCTCATGTTTATATTTGATGTTGACCGATGCACCCACACAGATTTTCTAAGATGTTAATAAGTTCTTAGTAGTCTATCCATAGAAGATAACCCTAAAACTTCTTTATAGTGGAATGCCACATCAAGAAGTTGCTTATAGTTAAGTAAGGCAAATTACATGATTATGTAATGCCGGCTTTACTTTCATTTTTTTTTTTCAATTATTTTATTTTATTTCATATTTCATCTTATTTTTAATAGAGCATTATGATGCTTGATTTTGCAACTTCTAAGATGGGAAAAACATCACATTTTGAAGATGATTTATTTGCCATTTCTTTTCAATGTCATTTGTGGTGGTATGACTCTACCATTTTGAATTTGAGTTCAAGAATTTCCCTTTTATATGAAGGGAAGGTAGGTCTAACTCTATCCTCAATAGATCAATAGACCTCATGATCTATTCATTTATAGGATCATCATTTAAAAGAGGACCCTCTAGGGTAGATGATGTGCTATTAGAAAGTCAAGTTTTGACTTGCATTCTTTTATAGCACATATAAGATTAAAGGTAATCTAAGCTTGCAATGGAATCTTTGACCACCATACTTAACATTAAGACAATGTCAAATAGGTCATAAGACAATGCAAAGGATTCTCCTTAGATTCATTTTGTATTGAAAGCATATAATGCCTTAGTCTTGAAAATTAAGGCATTTTTTCATTCATTTGGATTGACAAAGTCCTAAAGTGATTTATCTATCAACTTAACTAGAGATAGAAGTTTCATATTTTTACGAGAGATAAAATATCACCTTAGGACCCAATCCTAAGGTCATGATTTCTTTAGAAGGATTAATTCTTCATTGATTTTCTTTTCTTGATTTAGCCTTAAAATTAATTAAAGCCATTCACAAAATATCATTTCATTTATTCATTTAATGAGGGAAACTCTCATTAAGGAAGTTGATTTAAATTTATTAGTTTAAGTTTTATTCATTTCAACTTTATCAAGAGAATTAGAATTCTTTTCACTACCCTCTCTTTCTTCTATTGATTAGAAGCAAAAGTGAATCTTGTCACTTTATCTTTGTTTATGTCATGTCATCTTCCTCTTTGACTCTCTCCCAAACTCTTAAGAATTTAAGATTTTGGAAAGGTCTAAAAGAAGGTTACCTCCAAGTCACTCCTTAGAATTGGCCAATCAACTTGAGTAGTTGGTTTTCCAATATTCTAGTGGACTTGTGGAAATTAAGATTAAAGCTGATTTGCATTCATGTATAATTTTCTTCTATAAGAATAGAAGATTTTCATTGAGTTCCTTAATCAACCTGCCTAAGGTCAATAAGGAATTCTCTTTGGGATGATTTTTTGTTTTATCTTTCTTTTCTAAATGCAATTCAAACTTCAATCATGGTGGGAAAAGGGAATAGGCACAACTATGCCTCCTTTTGATTTAAGTTTTCTCAGGGTTTGAAGGAACTCCTTTATCTCAATTTACATCATTAGGTGTTTTGACACCTTTGAATGCAATAGAACAAAGGGTGTTCATTCAAGGACCTGTCGATTCCCTTTATGTCTAGTACAAAGCCAAAGTAAAATGAAGGATAAGTTTAACTTTGAGACTTTATTTTGGAGATTTGCTTTTCAAATCTTGAAGTACTTTTCATACTTTTTAAATTTAATATCTATTTTCCATATTGGAATGGTTTCAAATCCATCTTGACCAGATTTAGGTCTTAACAAATGACTTATTTTTCATTTATTTCTCTCACCTCTCATTTTATTTTGGGATTTCTAAGACCAATCATTTAACTGACAAATGAAGAGTTCTAGAACCTCTATTCAAGATGTTGGATAGGCTCAACCAAGAATGAAATGGAGAGTATCTAAATGGAAAGAAAGGCACCCCTGAGTGGCACTAGTACACTACCGATATATAGAAATAACCATTTATTTCTAAAGATGGAGAGAGGAACCATTCCCCAGGAGTCGCTAGATATGTTGGTTCTTTTCTCTAGAATAAAAGAAATGACACTCACATAGAGTTTAGAATATTTTATTTAGATGACCAAATACTGACATTAAGGAATAAGCATATTATCTCAAAGATAAACATGCTCTGTAATGGATTCAATCATTTCAATAAAAGACTCCTAAGGCTAATGGGTCTTTCATGAACCGAGTATTTTCCCCTAACTACATGAAAAGTAGAACATGGTCTATTTTATCCTGGATTCATGGTTCCCTATAAAGGCAAGTCCTCTATAGTTAATTACATCTTAGGAAGGGTCTCTTCCTAAGAATACTGATTAAAGAAATAAGTGGTTATTCCTAAAGACTACTAAGGTAGCTTTCAAAGGATTGATTTTGAGAAATTCAGAGAGGTCCAAATTGGAGAGAGTTATTTTCATGAGTCAAATGGAAAAGTAGAAATGTCTATTGATACTTGGGATCCCAGTAGACATTTCAACTATCCTATGATTGGGCTTCAAATTTGGAATTTAATTTTAGAATTTCAAGTTATCATTTTCTTAGAAATCTAGGGCTTAGATTCTAGCAAAGACACAAGACTGTAGAAATTCCTAGGGTTGAAGACTTATTCCTAAAAGGATGCTTTAGAACCTAGTCTCTGTGTGTTTCACACATGTCGATGCTCAACCTAGTTCTATCCTTGGGAATCATTGCCATTCTCCTCACTTGAGGGAACTAACCTATCCCCCGACTCTTTGGACTTACAACCCGCTTGGAGAAGTCGCCAGCCTAACACCACCTAAACACATTTTAAAATAATGAGGCTAAGTCATATGAATGCAAGATGGTGGGCTAGTGTAATTTTAGGAAAGAAATCTATGAACCTAGACTTAGTCCCTAATCCCTAAGATCAAGTAGGGTATGAAGATGCACCTAACTAATGCATATTTTTTAGATTTTTGAATTTTGACTCAAGATTCATTTAGGTCATAGAATAATTTATGTCTAATGCATGCAATTAGAAAAGATTATGGGACCAAATTAGAATAGAAGAAGGTGTACTTCCATCATAGGCTCTCAAAGGTCAAGCCTAGTTCTCTAGCAAGGATGGAAGTCCTTCATTAATCAAGAGTGAAATAATATGATTATGCATGATATTAAAACATCCAGCTAAGGGGTTGCTACATATTTTATCTTGCTTTAATGGCCTAGGCTTTTATATGAAGATTATGATTTGTATTTATTTTTATGTTTCAATTGATTTAGTTGGTAGAAAATTTAGTTTATCATATGAGCCTACGCCCGTGCATTCATCACAAAGACAAACATAGATAGAAAGAAACTAAGAAAAGCATGTTGTTTCTATTTGCACCCAAAATAAATCAAGCCAAATTAAATTATATAAGAAAAGGCCAATCTAGTCGGTACTACTATACACCCCAAGAAAGAAAAATGGGCAACCGAAGTTCCCTTATATACAACCCCTAGAACTACAAGTTTAGATCTATGGGTCTTCTTTCCAAGAAAGTCTCCTTTAGGACATCCATCGCTCCACAGGGGACCACCACACCATCTCCTGGTTGGGTCACCGCTAATCCTAGACCCCATAGATCTAACCTAATTCTAAGCTCAAATTTATATTTAAAATTCAAAAGAAATCTTAAACATAAAATAGATGTTAGAAATACACACAAGACACAAAAGTTTATATTTCACAAACATATGGGCTTAGCATTAGTTGCTTGCCAAGCCCACTCCTATGGACTATGTTAAGGATTTTCAGCACTTGCAAGCAAATAACAATTTTATGATTTATTTATTACACATCCCTTTAACACAGTCCTAGAAAAAATAGTGTCAAATCTAGAAAGAATGCCTAACATCTAGTCTAATGAACAAACAAGCCTAGGCATCCAGTCTAAAGTAATACACCACATAGACATGTGAAACACACAACATATCACAGAGATTAAAAAAAATCACGTAATGATCTAACCTATCTAGAGTCCATGACCTAAGTAATCTAGTGTGTAGTGGGGTTTGTGTGGTAAGTCTTTGCTAGGCCTTTAAGTTCAAGTTTTAATTTGAAGTTTGAATTTATTTAATTTTACCATTGGTTGGTTTCAATTCAAATGATTTAGTGATTTAATTCCATTTTTTATGTTCATTTTATTTGGTTAAAGTTGTATTGGTTTTCAAGAATGAAGAATGGAATGATTCCATTTTGGATGGAGCTCTTTCCATTCAACATCCTAAATCCTAATGAAGTTTCAAAGTCTAACTAAAATCCTTAAGTATTTTAATTAATCCTTTTGATTTTATTTATGTTTGGATTTGATTTATGTTATTTCATTTGTTTGAATTACTTTATTTGATTTAATTTATTTAATTTATTTAATTTATTTAATTTATTTAATTTATTTCATTTTAAGTTATATGATTTCATTTGATTTGGCTTATGTTATTTTAAAGAGTTTGATTTTATTCAATTTAACTTAAGATTAAATTATAAATTTGTAAGCTTAAGTTTAAGTTCATTTAGTACCTTAGGTTTGTTCATTGATTATTCTTAATCCAATTTAATTAACCTAGGTTTTAGATTCATTATTTAAATTCATTAAGGATGAATGGTTTTCATTAAACTTAACTTAAGTTGTTTAATTATGTTTGAATTTCATTAAGTATTGATTTTCTTAAAATTTTGATATTTGATTAAATTCTTTGACTTAAGAAGTTTTGATGAATTACCCCAAGTATTTCTGATGTTTGTTTCACATTAGATTTTATTTGTTGATTCAATGAATTAATGATTCTTCTTAATTATTATTTAGTTCATATTGACCAGATTTGGAAAATCAAGAATTCCAAATTTATAGACCAATTGGGTTTGAGATAATTATGGCAAGTGGGGTTACATGCCAATTTTATGTTCTAAAGTTTCAACTTGATTAGAGATGTAATTAGTGTAATTAAGGTTTTAATTATTTCATTAAAACCTAAATTAAACCTAATTTATTAAGATTCATTAAAGGATTTTATTTTTCACTTATTCTTCACAAATACCTTCCAATGTGGGTTTATTCATAATTTTGGTTAACTAGTTGATTTATTATGATTTAATTAAAATTTAGGTCATTTAATTGAATTATTTAATTCTTTTAATTACCTAATTGAGTTAATTAGTGATCTATTAGGTTCATATAGGTTTGATTAGGTTTAATTAGTATTCTAATATTCATTAATATTTATTATGTTGATTTAAGGTTATTAGATTAAAGTTTTCTAATTATTTCATTAAAGGGTAATTAATTTAATTAATTTAAAGGTTAAACACATGAAATTACAATTTCCTTGAATTTAGAGAGAATTAAATCCCCAAAAATTTTCCTAAGGTATGTTTTAAGCTTAATTTCATTTTCCCAAAGTTTCAAATTAATTGGATTATTAATTTGAGAGTAATTAGGGTTTAATATTTTTCAATTAAAACCCAAATTAAGAGAAAATTACCAATAAAAATTGGGATTTTAATTTTATGGATTCTCTCTCAAGATGAATCCATAGATTTTATTTATAATTTTCTATTTTTCTTGATTTTATATGATTTATTGACATTTTTGTGATTTTCTTTAATTAATTAAACTGCTAAGTAGCAATAATTTTTTAAGTGGGGAGGGTCCCACGCGTAAGTTAAAAGAGCGGGATCATTTACGGACCATCCATCAAAGATCGATGGTCCATATTGATCCCGATCGCGGCATCGCGGTGTCACGCGGGCGTGTCGCACGGCACGCGGGACGGTCTGGCGACGCCGGGTTGAAACGGGTGATCTCGATCGTCCGATCAGATCGACGGTCCAAATCACCCCCATGATCCTTAAGGAATTTAAATCAAATTGTAATCTAAAGGACCGTCCGATCCAAATAGATGGATCGATAGTTCGAGACCGCCTTCTTCTTCCCTAAAATGAAAGAAAACTCGATCACTATTGATGGTTTTCCTCAACCGACGGTGACTTATGACAAATTATGCCTCGATTATGATCCAAAATGATTAGTGATTGAATTGGATCAATCTATACAGTTAGATCCATTTGGCATTCCAACATTCTTTGAAAAGGACCCAAATTCGAAAGCTTGAAGAAAATAGGGAGGACGCCAATGGCAAACCAGGATTCCCATGTGAGGTTGATTCCAAAAAGCTTTAGATCAATGCAATGAGCTTGTGGCCAGCATTTGGTGGCTTATTCCCCATGGTTTGCCCTTGACCGAGCTCAAAGCATAGATCTCGCCTTGGTGGTTCTCGGCCTTCCAATGCCAAATGATTGAGTAAGGGCTCGATTTGGATCGCAGAGCCCTAGAACGTGTGTGTGTCAATTTGGGGTGAAATCTCCTCCTTGATTTCACCATTAAAGGATGCTCTTTAGCATGAATAAAGGCCTTGGTGATGACGAGGTGGTCAAAGGTATGGATCACCTTCTTGCCTTGAACATAATGGGATGTTCACCTCAGGTGGAGAGTTTCCTTCCTTATTTTCCATGCATGGCCAGCACTTTCTTCTCTCTTCTTCTCTTTTTTTCTTCTTCCCTTGGCTAAGGTTTTTGGCAAACTTTGGAGGTTTGCCTTGGCCTTAATTACCTCCATTGCCTTCACTTGAAGGCAGCCACCCTTAAGAGGTGGCTTTTTTGCTGAGTGGGATGAGGTGGGAAGAAGAGATTTTGCATGGGGAGAGATGGAAGAAAAATTGGCATTTCATTCTTATTTTTGTTTTGCTTTTATTATTTCCATGCAATATGGCATTATCATCTTAGTTTGGATTAAAGTATGATATGCCCAAATTAATCTCAAAATGGATTTGAGATTAGATTTAATTCCATTTGAATTGTCTTATTTGAATCCAACCAAATGCTTTGATGCAAAGTATTTTTAATTTAATTACCCTTTGAATTTGCAGTTTATTTTTTTAAACCATAATGCAATTGATGATCAATTGCATTGATTTAATTAAACCATTTAATTTGAATTGATTTTAAATTTAATTTCATTTTAACTCATTTAGCTTAAATGGGTTGGTATGATTTCAAATGAGTTCAAATGATCAATTTGATTCAAATGGAATGGGTTTGGATCCACATTCATTTTAATTTTGGTTTTAATTTGATTTATTTGAGTTAATCCAAATTAAAATTTGGATTGATTCTACCTATATCAAATAGGTTAGAATAAACTCATAAAGATTTTCTAGGACACTAGGTGAGGTCCTAAAGCATTAAGAAAATCTATTTGAGATTAGGATCTCCCAATTGCCAAATTAACCTCATCCAAAATGAAATCAATAATGACATCTCTTCCTCCAACCCTCTACCTTCATTTTTTGGGAAACTCAGTCGCTTCCTCCGACTTGCCCTTCCGTTGTCCCGATTCATTTGATTGGAGCACGTAGTTCTCATCTTTCTCCATCTTTTAGGTCTCCTCTCTCTCTCCCTCCCTCCCTCCCCTCCCTCATCCATCATTTCTCTCTCAGTGTCATGAGAACCAAAATTGTAGTAAAACTGAGATCCTCTTCCGCCTTATTTTATCAGAAAAATTATAGATCTGAATATATATATATATATATTCCCCTTCAGTATAGTGCAAACATTAACCTCCCATTTAGCCTTCTTATAATCCCTATTCTCTTGTTATAACTAAGACAACTCTACCATCGTAGGTTCCTCTTAGTTTCAAAGATCTCCCTCTTGAACTAGGTTCCTCGGTTTTCTATAATGACTCATCCTATTACCATACCTAGTCCCACCAACCCCCCAAAGAAACAACTCGCCATCGTGCAAGTTTTTCTTAGCGTGCCCTCCATCTCCTTCCCCAAACTCTCTCCACCCCTCATGTTTACACTCATAAGCTATATACCTCCTAACTCAATTTTTTGATAGTATCATCTCTTCAACTCCTTGAAATTATTGCTATAAGGGTATAAAAAGAGGAGGTTTGAATGTATGGAAAATTGCATATGTTTGTTTCATTTTTATGCAAGTGATCAAACATCCTAAAGCTCAATAGGGCATAGTAGATTTAAAGACCGTGCTCAATGTAGTAGTGGGTCAACTCACTTGATAGTCATCATCATTGCTCATTGCAAAGGCATAACATAAAGAGGCTTAAATATGTGAAAATTATATATGTTTACTATATACATGTGATCAAAGACCCCTACTACTCAATAGGGGCTTCATGAAGACTTAGTTGTGGCATCAAGAACATCATCTTATGCTAAATAGAGGCATTTAAGTATATTTTATTTAGATGACCAAATACAAGATTAAGAAATAAGCATATTATCTTGAAAGATAAACATGCTCTCGTAATGGATTCATCATTTCAATAAAAGGCCTATGGCTAATGGGTCTTTCATGTACTAGAGTATTTTCCCAACTACATGGAAAAGTATAATAGGTTTATTTTATCACATCATGGTTCCCTAGAAAGGAAAGCCTCTATAGTTAATTGCATCTTAGGAAGGGTCTCTTCATAAGAATACTCTCGATTAAAGAAATAAATGGTTATTCCTAAAGGCTAAGGTAGCTTTCAAGGATCAATTTTGAGAAATTCAATTGGGAGTGGTCCAAATTGGAGAGAATTATTTTCAAGAGTCAACAAAAGAGTAGGAAATGTCTATTGATCGGGATACCTAGTAGATATTTCAACTATTCTATGATTGGTCTTCAAATTTAGGATTTAATTTTAGATTTTGAGTTATCATTTTCTTAGAAATCTAGGACTTAAATTTTGCACATGACGAGAAATGCTAAGGGTTGAAGACTTATTCTAAAAAAGGATGCTTTAGAACCTAGTCAGGCCGACACATGTCACGATCTCCTAGTTCTATCCTTAGGAATCATTGGTCATTCTCCTCACTTGAGGGAACTAGTCTATCCCTAACCCTTCTAAACTTACAACCAGAGAAGGGACACCTCCTATGTGTATTTTAAATTCATGAAGTCAAGTCACATGAATGCAAGATGGTGGATGTTGCATTTTTAGGAAAGAAATCTATGAACCTAAACTCACTCTATAATCCCTAAGATTATGTAAGGTATGAAGATGCATCTAACTAATGCATATTTTTCAATTTTTTATGATTTTGACTCAAGATTCATTTTAAGCCATAGGTATGCATTTTATGCCTAATGACATGCAATTAGAAATGGTTATGGGCCAAATCAAAAGGGAAAGAGGTGTTCTTCCATCATAAGCTCTCAAAGTTAAGCCCATTCTCTTTGGCAAAGATGCAAGCTCTCCATTAACAAGAGTGAAATAAAATGATTATGCATGATATTAAATATACCACATCCAGGAGTTGCTAAATATTTTATTATCTTAATTTAATGCTTAGGCTTTATATGAGGTTATGAGTTGTATTTATTTTTATGTTTTGATTGATTTAGTTGGGTAGAAAATTTAGTTTATTCTATGAGCCTACGAGAATTCATCATAGAACAAAACACAATCACATAAAGAAACCTAGAAAGCATATTATTTCTATTTCACACCCAAAATAAATCAAGCCAAATTAAATTAATAAAATAGGCCAATGTGGTGGTCGTTGTACACCCCAAGAAAGAAAAATGGGTTCGAAGTTGTTATACAACCCGCCTAGAACTATGAGTTTAGATCTATGGGTCTTCTTTCCAAAAATTCAAATTCTTCGTGGACATCCATCGAACTCCACAAGGGACCACTACACCATCTCCAGTAGCATGCTAATCCTATACCATAGATCCTAACCTAATTCTAAGCTCAAATTTACATTTTAAAATTCAAAAGAAATCTTAAGTCGCAAAATAGATGTTAAGAAATAAAACATTACACAATAGTTATATTTCACAAAATGGCTTAGCATTAGTTGCTTACACCTATCCTATGGACTATGTTAAGGATTATTCGCAAATAAACAATAATTTTATAATTTTGATTTATGACGAATCCCTTTAACATAGTCCCTGCAAGAAATAGTGTTAAATCTAGAAAGAACTCCCTACCATCCAATCAGTGAACAACAATCCAATCTACAAGCAATACACCACAGACATGTAGACGACAACATATCTCATCTAAGATTAAAGAAAATCATAGTGCATCTATCCTAGATCTAGAGTCCATGACTAAATGATCTAATGTGTGTAAAGAGGTTTGTGTGGCAAGACTTTACTAAGCTCCTTTAAGTTCAGTTTCAATTTGAAGTTTGAATTTGTTTAATTTTACCTTTGGTTGATTTCAATTCAAATGATTTAGTAATTTAATTCCTAGTTTTATTTTATTTTATTTGGTTAAAATGATGTGTATTTATTCAAGAATGAAGAATAGGATAAATGGACCCACCTAATTCAACAACCTAGCTTCTAATAGCCTAAAAGGTCCTTAGGTATCTTCATTAATCCTTTGGAGTTCATTTAGTTTGCTTGAATTTGAATTTAAACTTAGGTTATTTTCTTTAATTCTTGTTTTAACTATCACTGGTTTGATTCAATTATTTCATTTCATTTTATTTATTTTATATGAATTAATTAATTTGATTTATTTCATTTAATTTATTTAAGTTTGATTTGATGTCTTAACTTTGATTTATTTCATTTGAATTATATTAATGATTTAGGTTTAAATTATGTTGGTTTTGATTTAGTTAATTTATGTAAACTTAGAGTATTTAGATTAAGGTTTGAATTTACTTTGAGTTTAATTGATTTGATTTAATTAATTAGTTTAAGATTTGAGTTTATTTTAAATTAATTAAATATTAGTGATTGGTGATTTAAGTTTTAATATTTGGTTTCATTAAATTTTGAATTTCATTAAGCCAAGATTTTATTTCATTACTTTTAAAGGTTTTGACCAAAATCTCAAGTATTTAGAACTTAGTTTAGAATGTTTGACTTCATTCATTCAATTCATTTATTTTGGAAATTTAGATATGAATTATGTTGTTTCTATGAAGCTTTTAGTTTAAGGTTACTTAAAGTTCTTTAAGTTTAAATTAGTGTTCTCTTAAATTATCTTAATTAACATAGGATTTGACTTTAAATTTCATTTAGGGTTAATGATTTAATTAAAAGCTTAGTGATTTTATTATCTTCGCCTAACTTAGGCTTAGCTAATTAAATTATTTTGGTTTCATTTAATTTTAAATTAACTTAAATATTTTAAGTTAATTTAATTGTTTATTAAAGTTGAAATTTTATTAGTTATTTCTTTTACTTAAATGGTTTTGGGGAGTTTGTTTATAATTACTTGCTATTTGATTGAAATACAATCAGTTAATCCATAATTTAATATATTAAAGATTTTTTTGATTATTTATTAAATAATGACTTGAGAACTTGAAAATTTCATGATTCCCAAATCAAATCATTTGACTTGAAACTTTTATGGGTTACATGCGATTTCATATTCTAAGGTTTCATCTTAATTAAAGTGTAATTAAGGTGTATAAGGTTTTAATTATTTGAGAACCTTAAATTAAGCCTAATTTAGTAAAATTCATTCTAGGGTTTTAGTTTTATTGAAATCCTCACCAAAGATGTTTCCAATGAAGGTTTATTTATAATTTTGGTTAACTAGTTGATTTATTATGATTTAATCCCAGTTAATTAACTAAATTATTTAAAGTTAATTGCCTAATTAAGTTAATTTATGGTTTGTAGGTTTAAGTGAGTTTCATTATTGTTTTATTGTTCATTAGAATTTATAATGTCAATTTAAGATTATCCGATTCAATTTCATTATTTATTTATTTTAAATTATTTTATTTAATTAAATTTGAAGTTTAGGATTTAAAATTTCCATTTTCATGACAAATAGTGCATTAAATCATGAAAATTTTACATAAGGTGTGTTTTAACATTAATTTCAATTCAATAATTTCAATTCAATTGGATTTAAATTTTAAGAATAATTAGTGTTTGAAGTTTTCAATTAAACTCAAAGTAAGGGCCAAATACCCAAAAATAATTTAGATTTTAATTTCTATGGATTCCTCTCATCAAGATGAATCAAAACTTTATTTGTATTTTTTGATTTTTCTTTATTTTCTATGATTTTAGATGGTTTTTGTATTTTTTGCATTTTTCAAACCCAAAAAAGTTGAATTTCCTCTTTAAACCTCAATAACATGATGGGCCACATGGCACAAGACTGTCCACATGGGATCTATGTGGATTTTGTCTCCTTGATTCCTTTTAAAAGGAATGGACGATCGATTATGTCTCCTTAGATTCCTATGGGAGTCGAGAGGCCATGGTTTTCCTCAATTAATGATCTGGTAATGAAATCAAGTGATTTCAATTTCTATGCAATCATTGGAAGCTCGCTTTCATATATATTGATCTCACTAGAGATCAAGTCTACTAAAATGACCAAACCCAAATACCTTAAGAAATAATTCAAGCTCATTAATGGCATACCTTGATCCATTGATTGATTGGAATTGATTCCTATAGCTTAGATCCTTGAGGTGAGCTTGCTTGCCAAAGGAATTGGATCCCCTACATTGCTCCCTAGACCAACCTTTGGATGCTTCCTATTGGCTTTGGTTCTTCTCTTACTTATGGGCGCTTGGGAAGTGGGAAAGGTTTCAATTGGGTTTAATTTTGAGTGGTGAAGGTAATGGATGCCTCAATTTGGGTTTTGGAAGTGTGTAGGTTGGAATTCCTTATTTTGGTCATGCCTCTTTCCTTGCAGTTTATCTCTCTCTTGATTAGCCATGCTTTGGGGAAGTTTGGAAGCTTCCTAATTTGTTTCCTTCACTTTAAAAAGCCTTCTCCTTAGAATAATAGATGGAATGGGGAGTTAAAAAATGGAACTTCTCTTTGACTTTCTCTTATTTATTCTTATCATTTGATTTTATGCAATAAGCCAAAAGTTTAAATGACTTGATTAGGGATGTAAATGCATTAGAAATTTAGTCTCATCCCCATCCCATGTGATTTGGTTGGAATTAATGCATTTTTACTAATTGTGATAATTTGATTTCACAATTTCATTCTTTGATTAATGTTCAATTTAGTGTTAAATGTTTTAGTGATTGGTATGTTGATCCATTTGGCTTTATATATTTTGAATTGGTTTTTTGGTTAAGTCAAATGACTTGATTTACTTCATTAAGTAATATTTCATCTTTATATATTAATCTGACAATTTAAATTGTGCTAAATTAACTCATTTCAATTTTGTTTAAATTTGACCCAAATTGGGGTTAATGGTAATGTTTGAATTTAATTGGGTCAAATGACCCATTTGACCAAATTATATTTAATGGAGAATTATATTATGTTCAATTATCATTTCCAAATAATTTTGAGTGGTTAATTTGAGTTTATTTCAATTTGATTTGGGTTTGAACTCATTTGACCATATTATATTTAATGGAGAATTAGATTATGTTCATTATCATTTCAAATAATTTTGAGTGTTAATTTGAGTTTGTTTCAATTTGATTTGGGTTTGAACCAATATGACTCATTTAGGCTATTTTAGATCAAGTGATATGATTAGTCTATTTTAAGTCAAAATGAGTTCAAATTCCTTTATAATTGTGTTCAAGTATAATTATTTTTATCATTTGAATGTTTGGAACAATTTAATTTGGTCATATTTTGGTGGGTTGACTTTTGAATAAGTCACTAAGGTCAAAACTATGTTGAATAAGTTTGACTTAGGATTTTACTTTGATTTTCCTTGATTTCTTTGATTTGTTTTAGTTTAATTTTATTTGATTCATTTGGAGTGCTTTGGTTCATTTGGTTTCAATGTTAAGTTCAATACACCTAATTATTAGGGTGGGATTTCTTAAAACACTTGAGTGTCTTAAGTAATGAATTTGGATATTCCAATTTGAGGTTAGACATCCCAATTACTAATTTAAGTTTCAAGTTAACCTCATTCAAAAATGAGGTCAAAATGGACTCCCAATATGTGTAGTGGATCATAATACACTACACATATTGTGTTGATCAATTGATCCACATTGCAAGCTAAGGCTCAAGTTCAGGGTTAATTTGGATTTGCAATTTTTTTTTTTGGTTTTAATTATGAAAGATAGGTATATGTATACCTTTATTTGAGGGTGAATTATTCCTAGAAACATAACTTCATTAAGTTAAGATGAATAGAATGCTATTAGAGTGGACCCAAAGAATGGTCTAATCCTAATGCAATCACTATGCTCAAGAAAGATGCCTTTGGGACTTACTCTTGCTTGAGAATGGTAGTTGGAAAAGATTCCAATGTGGACACTTACTCCTAATCTAAACTACCATATGTTTTAACCATAAAAATACCAGAGGTTTTACTCTTATCTTAGCTATTGGAAGGGTCTTGAGACTTGATTCCAACCTAAATTGCTATCTTGTAGAAAGGCTTGAAATGCTTGATCCTAATCTCAGACTTTGACTACTAAACATGGGTCACATGGACTTAACTCTATTTGAGTAGTTCAAAGAAATGGGGCCTTTAATGGATTGATTCCATTTCTTAGTTCTTTGAATAGGAAGCCAACTGGGACTTACTCTTTTGAGAATAGTAGTTGGAAAGGATGCCAATTTGGGCACTTACTCTAATCTATACTATGATACCATGGAAGATACCATTGGATTTATTTTTTACCGCTAACTACTAGGAAAGGTCTATGGAGACTTGATCTAACTAAATAGCTTGTGTAGCATGAAAGGGATCTTCAATGACTTTATCCTAACATGTACACAATAATAGGATGCCTATGGGGACTTACTCTATTTGAGAATGGTAGTTGGAAAGGATGCCAATGTGGACACTTACTCCTAATCCAAACTACAGAGCCTGAAGATACCACGGATTTATTCTTACCTAGCTAACTACTAGTAAGGGGTCCATGGAGACTTGATCTAACCTAAATAGCTTGTGTAACATGAAAGGGGTCTTCATGACTTAATCCAACATGTACAATAATAGGATGCCTGGGACTTACTCTATTTGAGAATGGTAGTTGGAAAGGATGCCAATGTTGACACTTACTCTAATCCAAACTACCATTGCAACTAGGAAGATACCATTGGGTGATTTATTCTTATTGCTACTAGGAAGGGTCTAAGGAGACTTGATCCAACCAAAGCTTGTGTGATAGAAAAGGGGTCTTCATGACTTATTCCCAATCTACACAATAATAGGATGCTTATAGGGGACATATTCCTATTTGAGAATGGTAGTTGGAAAGGATGCCAATGTGGACACTTACCAATCCATACTACTACCTAAAGTTGCAACTAGGGAAGACCATGGGATTTATTCTTACCTAGCTAGCTATAGGAAAGAGAGGTCTATGGAGACTTGATCCAACCTAAATAGCTGTAACATGAAAGGGGCTTCATGACTTGATCCTAACATGTACACAATAAGAATGGTAAGGGCTTAAACTATGGGAATGGTGCATGAAGTCTTACTCCAAACCCAAGGAAATGAGAAAGGTACCATAGAGGGCTTGCTCACTCAAGTCATGTATAGGAAAGGTGCCACAAAGGGCTTGCTCCCAACCATGGAAAGTAGGAATGGTGCCACAAAGGGCTTTCTCCAAACCTATAAAGATAGTTTTCCATGGGAATGGTGCTAGGCTTACTTAAACCCGAGGACATGAGAAAGGTGTCATAGAGGCTTGCTCCCATCTCAAGTCATGTATAGACATGCCACAAAGGGCCCTCCCAACCTATGGAAAGTAGGAATGGTTCCACAAGGGCTTGCTCCAAACCTACAAAGATAGTTTTTTATGGAATGGTGCACGAGGCTTACTCCAAACCAAATACATGAGAAAGGTGCCACAGAGGGCTTGCTCCCATCTCAAGTCATGTATAGGAATGGTGCCACAAAGGACTCCCAACCTATAGGTGATATGGATGAAGAAAAGGGTCAAAGTGACTTATTCTAATCCCCAAAAGTTTTGGCAAATAAGCAAGAGTCTCAAGGACTTAATCCTTACTTAATTAGTCTAACTTGATGAAAGGGTAATGGAAGGTTTGCTTCCATTTCTTGATTTCACTAATACTCCCACACATGAAGAAGTTTAGTGAAGGAGGTTTCAAAGAGTTGAAATTAATTTTGAAGAAGACTTGGGTATATTTTGGACCCCAATGCTTTACTATGCCATGAGCATAGAAGTTCATCATTTTTCTTTCTTTTCCTTTTATCTCAAAGTTATAATGAACCATGCTAGATGTCTATTTCACTAAAGGCAAGACATCATAGGGTACTAACTTGAGAATTCTACCTCTTTGAGCTTGCATGTGACGTAGTTCTTTAGAACCAAAGTCAACGAGTACTTCTCTAATGGAATTTCATTTTCTTTTGTTTGGACATGTATGTCATTTTTCTTTATTGACATAAATCAATAGCTTATAAAGACTTCTCTTAGATTTAACAAAGATCAATAGATTCCTTTAAAGCTTTCTAAAGCAAATGAGAATCAAGATATTCTTTTGGATTCTTTTGGAGACACATTTGTTTATCCCTAATCAATAAGAGAATTGAAAGGATTAACTTTTAGAGAAACTAAGATTCTCATGATAAGTTTGAAATTGAATTTCTTCAGTTAGATTATTGTTCTTTTAAAGAATATATGAAATGAAATTTCATAACTATCGATGATTTATTTCTTCTTCTTTTTCTTTTTGCATTTTTGATCCTTCTACACTTTATTACAAGGTCTTTGAAATTACTTCAAAAGTAAACTTCAAGACTCTATATGTAGTAATAGGATTGTTCTTAAAGTCAAATTGAAGTTTCTTTTATTTTCCTTATTTTTTTTTGGTAAGATTTTCAATATAACCCTCCACCTAATTGAAAGTGTGATTATAAATCTCGATCATGACCTTTTGCTAAATTTCCTTAATATTTTGAGATTGAATGATATGACTCTATAATAGAACATTCTTATAAGGATTATGAATGTCATATCATATGCTTTCAATTCTTCTTTTCTAGAATAATTTTAATTTGATAATTTTTTAGACAAGTTATCCTTAAGAAGGATAATCTTATGCATGAAAGCCCTTTTTTTTATTTTGAAATGAGGTATGGGTAGTATGAACCCATTTTCAAGTATGGATTCTACCCTAGTCCCAAGATGTGGGTCATATGGATTTGATCTTTTCTTTTCTTTATCATTCATTTTATTAATGATGTTAGCTAACCAAGAAGAATGTTTTCTTCTCATGTACAACCATCATTTTCTAGCTTTTAATTTAGCAAAAATTTGCTTTTCTTTTGGAATTTGACTAGAGTCGTCAAGGGACTTAGTTTATTGAAATGGCATCAAGCTTGTTTATAGATCGCTACATCTGAGATCATTTCAAATTATTTCCAGATAAATTAGTCTTTAAACCCACAAGATAGCTTGATCAAATCATCAATAGCTAACTCATTAAAGAGTTAGATCATTGATATCAACTTATCAATTGTGAAATTGAATTTTTCTTTAAATTTTAAGCATCCCAACTTGAAGACTATATAAATCTCCGGACATTTAAACAACATTCATGCAATGTGCTAGAGTGCCTCTTGAAAAGAAAGTTAGGACCCAAACTACTTAAGCTTTTTTATCCAGAATGGCTCTATGATTCCATAACCTTTCTTGTTTATGGTTATAGGCCACTTGCAATAGAATCAAAATATACTCAATGGGACCTTTGCCATATAAAGGATATGGACCCCAAGAGATCCATTATCTTCTCTTTTAACCCGCCAAGCGAGCTCACCCAATCATGGCAAAGACTAAAATAAAGTATGATATATCTACTTATTTTTTTGTTCAGCTAGGGACAATTTTTTGACTTCTAACCCTACCACTTTATTTTGATGTGGAGAAGTTTAAAGTTAAAATGTCCATTTACATTGGGTATTTTCACTTCATTTGTATTAGAATCAATATACTCAATAGAATCTTTGCCATTCAAAAGATATGGACTCGAAAAGAAGATCCACTATCTTTTATTTAACCGCCAAGTGAGCTCACCCAATCATGGCAAAGGCTAAGATGAAAACCATGAGATATCTAATTATTTTGTTTAGGTAAGGATAATTTTTTTGACCGCTAACTCTACACTTTATTTTCATGTGGAAGTTTAAAGTCAAAATGTCCACATGCTTAGAAATTTTAGACTTTATCTTTTGCTCTTGGATATAGTCCTTCCATCCCTTTACTTTTTCTTTCTTTCTTTTGGTAATATTTTGATTTCATTTCTTTATGAAAGGTTACATTTGGTAATTTTTTGTAGTTACAAGATTCACTAAGAAGATACATGTATTTGACTCATTTTCATGACATTTCATCTTTATGAAATGAATCCACTAAATGGTTTGCTAGGAAATTTGATGTATTTGACTTTTGTCCAAAACAACATTTTATTGATTGACTTTTGATATGAATCAAGTCTTTGCTTGATTGATCTTATAATATGTTCCAACATTTCAATTTCTTTTCATCTTTTCATCGAACAAAAAATCTAGTAAATCCATTTAAGATTGGCATAATGACTTCCTTGAAAACTTTACACTTTTGAAATCAGAATTTTATATTGGAATAAAATATTTAGTGAGGTCATTTAGGAGTAGTTGAATGATATTCCTAAAGACTCAACAATTTATGATGAATAACATCCTTCCATAATCAATATTTTTCTTTTTCTTTTTTTTTTTTTTTTTTATTATTATTAATTTTTTTAATTTTTTTTATTCGGGTTGCATAGGATCCAAGAGCATTTAAAGATGTTTCATGAATTCCTAAGTTGCTCTTTTTATGTTTAAATTTTATTTTCAATCAACAATGTGATTAAATTTAAGTTATTTTTCTAGATTGAGTTTTAAGATTGAATTTTCATGAAGCTAAAACTTCTTTCTTTATTTAATTGAATTTATATGGAATCATCTATCAAAGCTTGATTAGAATTGAGCCTATATAAATTCACTCTCATGTTTATATTTGATGTTGACCGATGCACTGGATCAACAAGTGGTGAGATTTTCTTCTTTGGGATTTACCACATTGACAAAGATGTTAATATGTTCTTAGTAGTCTATCTTCATCAAAGATAAACTAGAACCTTTTCATAGTGGAATGCCACATCAAGAAGTCATTTATAATTAAGTAAGGAAAATTAAATGATTCTATAATGTCTTGCTTTACTTTCATTTCTTTTTTTTATTTCTATTTTATTTTATTTCATTTTGTTTTCAACGAGCATTATGATGCTTGATTTTGCAAGCAACTTCTAAGATGGGCAAAACATCACATTTTTTGAAGTTGACTTATTTGCCATTTCTTTTCAATGCCATTTGAGGAGGTATGACTCTACCATTTTGAATTTGGTTCAAAATTTCCTTTTGATATGGAGGGAAGGTAGGTATAACTCTATCATCAATAAATCAATGGACCTTTCATTTAGAGGATCATCATTTAAAGAGGACCCTCTAGGGTAGATGTTGTGCTTAGAAAGTCAAGTTTGATTTGCATTCTTTTATAGCACATATAAGATTAAAGGTAATCTCACTTGTAATGGAATCTTTGACCACCATACTTGACATTAAGACAATGTCAAGGTCATAAGACATTGCAAAGGATTCTCCTTAGATTCACTTTGTATTGAAGGCATATAATAGTCCTTGAACTGAGAAACTAGGGCTTTCTTCATTCATTTGGATTGAAAAAGTCCTAAGTGATTTATCTATCAACTAACCAGAGATAAAAGTTTCATATTTTTACTCGAGATAAAAATATCACCCTTACTACCCAATCCTAAGGTCATGATTTAGTAAAATTAAATTCTTCATTTATTTTCTTTTCATGATTTAGCCTTAAAATTAACTAAAGCCATCCACGAAACATCATTTCATTTAATGAGAGAAAACTCTCATTAAGGAAGTTGATTTAAATTTATTGGTTTAGATTATATTCATTTCAACTTTATTAGAGAATTGAAATTCTCTTTCACCCCTCTCTTTTCTTCTATTGATTAGAGCAAAAGTAAATCTCTCACATATTTTTTATGTCATGTCATCTTCCTCTTTTGACTCTCTCCCAAACTCTTAATAATTTAAGGTTTTGAAAGGTCTAAAGAGGGTCACCTCAAGTCACTCCTTAGAATTTTGGCAATTGATTTTCCAATATTCTAGTGGACTTGTGGAGATGAATTAAGATTAAAGCGATTAGCATTTGTAAAATTTTCTTTTATAAGGATAGAAGATTTACATTTAGTTCCTTAATAAACCTCGCCTAAGGTCAATAAGGCATTCCTTTTGGGATGAATTTTGTTTTATCCCCTTTTATTTTATTTTGAATTGATTCTTTAAATGCAATTCAAGCTTCAATCATGGTGGAAAAGGGGCAATAGGAACAACTATGCCTCTTTTGATCTAGATTTTCTCAAGATTTAAAGGAACTCCTTTATTTCAATCTACATCCTTAGGTATTTGCCACCTTTGAATGTAGTAAAACAAAGGGTACCCATTCAAGGACCATGTCTTGATTCTCTTTAGCTTTAGTATAAAGCCAAAGTAAGATCAAGGATAAGTTTAACTTTGAGACTTTATTTTTGAGATTTTCTTTCAAATTTTGAAATTCCTTTCATACTTCTTTAAATTTAACATTTCTTTTACATATTGGAATGGTTTCAAATTCATCTTGACCAGATTTAGGTCATAATAGAAATGGCTTGATTTTTATTTATGTCTCTCACCTCTCTTTATTTCAAGAATTGGTTTAAGGACCCAATCGTTTAATTGTGATAAACAAAAGTTCTAGAACCACTAAGATGTTGGATAGACTCAACCAAGAATGAAATGGAAAGGTATCCAAGAAAAGAAAGGCGTCTGACCGGTGAGTGGCACTAGTACACTACCAATATATAGAAATAATCACTTATTTTTTAAAGATGGAGAGGAACCAGTCTAGCAGTCGCCAAAAATATGTTGGCGTTCTCTAGAATAGAGAAAGAAATGACACAACATAGAGTTTAAGAATAATTTATTTAGAAGATAAAATACATTAAGGAATAAACATATTATCTTGAAAGATAAACATGCTCTCTTGTAATGGATTCAATCATTTTTAATAAAAGACTCTAAGGCTAATGGGTCTTTCATGTACCAAAGTATTTTCCCGAACTACATGGAAAAGTAGAATAGGGTTTATTTTATCCCGGGATCATGGTTCCTATAAAAGTAAGCCTCATAGTTAATTATATCTTAGGAATGGTCTCTTCCTAAGAATACTCTCGATTAAAGAAATAAGTGGTTATTCTAAAGACTACTAAGATAGCTTTCAAATGATTGATTTTGGAAATTCAACGAGAGGTCCAAATTGGAGAGAGTTATTTTCAAGAGTCAAATGGGAAAGAGTAAGAAATGTTTGATACTAGGATACCCAAGACAATTCAAATATCCTATGATTGGGCTTCAAATTTGAGATTTAATTTTAGATTTTGAGTTATCATTTTTTAGAAATCTAGGACTTAGATTCTGCAGACAAGACGCAAAATGCCTAGGTTTGAAGATTTATTCCTAAAAGGATGCTTGAACTTAGTATAGGTGACACATGTTAGATGTTAACCTAGTTCTATCCTTGGGAATCATTGGCCATTCTCCTCACTTGAGGGAACAACTCTATCCTAACTCTTACGGACTTACAACCTGCGGAGAAGAGCCAACTAACACCACCTAAGATTTTAAATTCATGAAGTCAAGTCACATGAATGCAAGATGGTTGGGTGTTGCATTTTAGGAAAGAAATCTATGAACTTAACTCACCATAATCCCTAAGATTATGTAGGGTATGAAGATGCATCTAACTAATGCATATTTATCAAATTTTATTATTTTTTTTACTCAAGATTCATTTTAAGCCATAGGTATGCATTTTATGCCTAATGCATATAATTAGAAATGGTTATGGGCCAAATCAAAGAAAGAGATGTTCTTCCATCATAGGCTCTTAAAGGTTAAGCCCATTCTCTCTAGCAAATATGGAAGTCCTCCATTAACAAGAGTGAAATAAGATGATTATGTATGATATTAAATATACAACATCCACTAAGGTGTTGCTAAATATTTTATTATCTTGATTTAATTCTAAGGCTTTTATATGAGATTATGAGTTGTATTTATTTTTATATTTTGATTGATTAGTTGGGTAAAAAATTTAGTTTATCCTATGAGTCTACGTCCAAGCATTCATCATAGAACAAAACACAATCACGAAAGAAACCAAGAAAAGCATGTTGTTCTATTGTGCACCAAAATAAATCAAGCTAAATTAAATTAATAAAAAATAATAATGTGGCGTACCACACAAAAAAATAAAATAGGCAGCCAAGTTCTTCCCTTATATAACCCATCCTAGAACTACATGTTTAGATCTATGGGTCTTCATTCAAGGAAAGTCTCCTTCTTCAGGACATCCATCGGGCTCCACAAGGGATCACGCACCATCTCCGGTATGGTCTGCTAATCCTAGACCCCATAGATCTAACCTAATTCTAAGCTCAAATTTACATTTTAAAATTCAAAAATAAATCCTAAGCCCTGCAAAATAGATGTCGAAATATAAACAACACAATAGTTATATTTTTATAAATATGGCTTAGCATTAGTTCCTTTAATCCCACGTCCTATGGACTATGTTAAAGGGATTTTTTAGCACGCAAGCAAATGACATTTTTATAATTTTGATTTATGACAATCCCTTTAACACAGTCCCTATAAAAATAGTGTTAAATTTAGAAAGAATGCCTACCATCTTGTCTAGCAAGTAAGCAATCTAGGCATCTAATCTAAAGCAATACACCACAGACATGTGAAGCACAACACAACATATCTCAAAAGATTAAAGAAAATTATAGAATGATCTATCCTAGGTCTAGATCCCTTGACCTAAATGATCTAATGTGTGTAATAGAGGGGTTTGTGTGGCAAGGCTTTGCTAGGCTCCTTTAAGTTCAAGTTTTAATTTGAAGTTTAAATTTGTTTAATTTTACCTTTGGTTGGTTTCATTCAAATGATTTAGTGATTAATTCCCAATTTTATTTCATTTTATTTGGATAAAATGATATTTATATTTTCAATAATAAAGAATAGGATAAATTCCATTTTGGATGGAACCCACCTTATTCAACATTCAAGCTTTTAATGTCCTACCTAAGGTCCTTAGGTATCTTCATTAATCCTTTGGAGTTCATTTAGTTTACTAGAATTTAAATTTGAACTTAGGTTATTTTCTTTTAATTATTGTTTTACTTTGGTTTGATTCAATTATTTCATTTCAAAGAATTGATTTATTTGATTTATTTCATTTGATTTATTTAGTTTAGTTTGATTTGATGTCTTAACTTTAATTTATTTCATTTGAATTATATTAATGTTTTTTAGGTTTTGTTATGTTGGTTTTGATTTAGTTAATTCATGTTAACTTAGAGTATTTAGATTAAAGTTTGAACTTACATTGAGTTTAATTGATTTGATTTAATTAATTAGTCTAAGATTTGAGTTTATTTTTAAATTGATTAAAGATTAATGATTGGTGATTCAAGTTTTAATTTTTGGTTTCATTAAATTTTGAATTTCATTAAGTCAAGATTTTATTTCATTAGTTTTAAGGGTTTTGACAAAATCCTAAGTATTTACAACTTAGTTCAGAATGTTTGACTTCATTCATTTATTTCAATTATTTTTGAAATTTAGATTTGAATTATGTTGTTTCAATGAAGCTTTTAGTTTAAGGTTACTTAAAGTTCTTTAAGTTTAAATTGGTATTCTCTTAAATTAGTTTTAAGGTTACTTAATGTTTGACTATAAATTTCATTTAGGGTTAATGATTTAATTAAAAACTTACTGATTGATTATCTTTGTTAATTTAGCCTTAGCTTAATTAAATTATTTTCTTTCATTTAATTTTAAATTAACTTAAAGAATTTAAGTTGATTTAAGTTAATTTAATTATTTATTAAAGTTTAAATTTTACAATTAATCATTTATTTTACTTAGACTATTTAGGGACTTTGTTTATAGTTACTTGTTATTTGATTGAAATAAAATTAGATTAATCCATAATTTAATATATAAAGAGTTTGTTTATTGATTATTTATTAAATAATGACTTGGAAATTTCATGATTCCCAAATCAAATCATTTGGACTTGACAATTTTATGTCAAGTGGGGTTACATGCTTTTCATTTTCTAAAGTTTCATCTTAATTAGATGTGTAATTTTTAATTAATGTTTTAATAATTTTAGTAAACCATAAATTAAGCTTAATTTAGTAAAATTCATTTTAAGGTTTTTTTTTCTTGAAATACTCATTGAAATATGTTTCCAATGAGAGTTTATTTATAATTTTTGGTTGGTTGATTTATTATGATTTAATCAAATTCAAGTTAATTAATTGAATTATTTAATTCATTTAATTACCTAATTAAGTTAATTTGTGGTTTATGAGGTTTAAGTGAGTTTCATTGTTGTTTTGTTGTTAATTAGAATTTATTATGTCAATTTAAGATTATCTTATTCAATTTCAATAATTATTTCTTTTAAATTAATTTTTTTTAATTAAATTTGAAGTTTAAGATTTAAAATTTCCATTTTCATTGACAAACACTACATTAAATCATGAAAATTTTACATAAGGTGTGTTTTAACCTTAATTTCAGTTCCCAATAATTTCAAATCAATTGGATTTATATTTTAATAATAATTAGTGTTTGAAGTTTTTAATTAAACTCAAAGTAAGGGCCAAATACCCAAAATAATTTAGATTTTAATTTCTATGGATTTCTCTCATCAAGATGAATCCATAAAGTCATTATTGTATTCTTCTGATTTTTTTATTTTTCTATGATTTTAAAAGTTTTGTATTTTTTTGCATTTTTTTTAAAACCCATAAAGCTGAATTTCCACTTTAAACTAGTCCGGCGTGGCATGGCGACGTGGCCCTCGACTAGTCCACCCGGATCTACTGAAAATGGCATTAAAAGGCGGCAAAATGTACTTTGCGGAACCGTCCATCAAGGATCGGATGGTTCTAATTTAATTGTGGATTTTGAATTGGTGAATTTATGCTAGATCGACGTCCTTTCCTTTTAAAAGGAATGGACGGTCCAGACATCAATTTTGATTCCTATGGGAGCCGAGAGCCGTGGTCTCTCAATTGAATGATCTAGGCAAATAGTGATTTCAATTCCTACATGATTGTTGGAAGCTCTACTTTCAATCCATACCTTGATCTCACTAGAGATCAAGTCTACTTCAAAAGGAAAAACCTTAAGAAAACATTCAAGCTCATTAATGGCATACTTTGATATGTTGATCGATTGGCTTTGAAATTGATTCCTATAGCTTAGGAACCTTGAAGTGATATTGCTTTCCAAAGGAATTGGATCTTAGCCTTACGGATTGCTCCCTAGACCAACCTTGGATGCTTCTGCTGACTTTGGTGCTTCTCCTACTTACTTGACGGCTTGGGATGTGGGAAATTTTTCAATTGGGTTTGATTTTGAGTGGTGAAGGTGGATGCTTCAATTTGGGCTTTGGAAGTGTGTAGGTTGGAATTCTTTGTTTTGACCATGCCTCTTTCCTTGCATTTTATCCTCTCCCTTGATTGGCCATCTTTGGGGAAGTATGGAAGCTTGCTAGTTTGTTACCTTCACTTGAAGGAAACCTTCTCCTTAGAATAATTGGATGCCTTTTTTAATATTATAAAAATTAAAAATAATGAGAAGTGGGTTTTGCGGTTTAGGGTTTAGGGTTTAGGGTTTGGGATTTAGGGTTTAGGGTTTAATTTGGTCATATTTTGGGTGGGTTGACTTTTGACTAAGTGGGTTTTGGGTCAAACCTATGTTGACTTAGTTTGACTTAGGATTTAACTTTTGATTTTACATTGATTTCCTTGATTTGTTTTAGTTTAATTTGATTTGATTCATTTGGAGTGCTTTGCTTCATTTGTTTACAATGTTAAGTTCAATCCACCTAATTTAGTTAGGTGGGAGGTTTCCTTAAAACACTTTAGTGTCCTAAGTAATGAATTAGATATTCCAATTTGAGGTTGACATCCCAATTACTAATTTTAAGTTTAAACTTAACCTCATTCAAAAAATGTGGTCAATAGAAACTAAAGAGATGAGTAGGGTTGTTCATGATACTAGGAAGCTGAGCATCTCAAACTATCTTATGTTGGGCTTTATATTTTTAAAATTGAAGAGAATTATATGTTTGAGTTGAATTTTTTATTAGAAATCTAGGGCTTAAAATTCCACAATACAAGATTATAGAAATGCTAAAGATTTTAAGCTTATAGCCAGAAGGAAACAACAACCTCGGATCATAAATCTAGGGAGCTTTGGCGAGGGCCAAAGTATGACCTAAATCTAAGGCAAAAGTAGGTATATGATTTACATCCACAAGAGAGGCTAATCCACCCGACTATTGGACTTACAATGGGTGGCAACTAACTCCTCCTGATTTTAAATACATGTAGGCAAGTCATATTCTTTGCAAGATGATTAAACATTATTTACTTAGAAGAGAAACTAAGTCCTTAAACTCACTCCCTAAAAGACTAATCTTTATTATCTTGATTTATGTCCTAAGCTTTAGTTGAGGTTATGAGTTGTTTAATTTAATTTTGAATTGATTAATTGGGTCAAAATTTATTTTTTCCTAAGAGCCTAATCGCATACGCCATTCAATAACCATCAAACAATTAAAAAATTAGAAAATAATGACATCCTAATTGCAATCATGAATATAACATCAATCAATTTATATTATTAGCAAAAGAATAAGAGATTGATGTGGTGCTACCCGCACAAAAAAAAATGGGTAGCAAGTCCACCTATCCTAATATGGGTTATGCTTAGGTATATTGAACTGCATAAAAAAAGTATTTTATAAGTTTATTACAATGCCCCTTAAGCACCCAGCATGATTAGGCTAATATCATCTATATCAGACTACATACATCATTACATCCTAAAATATTACACCACACAAAATCATGTATCAAAACCACCACCCTAACATAGAGCTAGAAGTGGTGAATTAGCCTAATGTGTGTGCCCTTTCAAGTTTGTGGGATGTCTTAGCTAGGCTTTAAGGTTAAAATTTTCTAAGTGTGAAAGATTCAATTTAAAGGGTGGTTTCATTTTAAGTGATTTAGTTGACTTGTTAATTTTAGTTGGTGATTTGATTTGGTTTGAATGAACCTACACTTAGTGACTAAATATTATGAAGAGAAGAAAAGAGAAGAGAGCTCTCTTTCATCCCCTTTCATTTCTAAGGTAGATTCACTAATTAAATTCTCTTTGATGAATTATTTATTATGTATTTTAATTGGTCCTAAGTTTGGATTCTCTTTAAATAGTCATGTTTAATAAGAAAGGCATCTTAGATTAGTTAGGGTGGAGTATTATCACATCACACACCCATTCATTTATTTCCATCATGTATACCATGCATATGAATAATCCCAAACCTATACATACAATGTAAATCTTAACACACTTTGATGATGAATGCAAAGAGATGTGATTTAAAAATTTGGACATTCCATTTATTAATTGGATCATTAATGCATGTCTTTATTATGTAGAAAAGAGAGATTTTTCATCCATTAGCTAAATGCACATATGTATGTATAAAAGTTATAAGTGAGTATGGTGCCATATTTTTCTACACACCGGGGAGTAAGGTACAAGAGCTACTTAGGGCTACTTAAAGCCTCAGACTCGATGTCCAAAGCGATATATCACTTTTCTTAGATACATTTAGATGTACAAAAAGAACCAAATGGATAAAGAATCATGCAAGAGATTATGTTTGATTTGGTTGTATGATTTACATTTGTGATATGAAGATCCTTCCTAAGTCTTAATATTGAGATGCATAAGAATAGATTTAGGCAAGTGTTATGTTCTTTTCAAATGAACTATACACTTGTAAATCTATGTGAATCCATATTAAGAGAAGGAAAGAAAGCTTCATAATACACATCTTATGCTATAATCACATGCAAGCTTATAAATATTTACAACTAGCATCACTTCATTCATAATCTTTGATTTATAGGTTTTGAAAATAATTTTTGGTTTTAATAGTGATAAGAGCAAGTCATATTCTTAATTTTAGCCAACACATGCAATTTGACATAAAAATAAATATTTTATTTAATTAATTTTAAAAGAAATGAATGCATGATTTTATATGGAAAACAATATTTAGCATGATTGAAAAGAAATAAGGATGTAAGCACATGACTTCATTCACCCTAATTAATTCTTAAGGACAATCATATAAAATAAGATCATTTAAAATGAATCAAAATTCTTTAAGGAGATTTTTTATTTTGAATTTTATTTGATTTAGAAAATATGATGAAGGTTTGCTAGTCCTAACCCATTTCCCCATATGTGAATTAGGTTTTGTTTAATTTGGAACAATTAGGTTGATTTTATGTTTTCTTTAGGATAAGGTATGAATTAAGTGGATTAATTATCCCTTACCAATATCACCTTAAGTTAATTAACTAATTAATAATAAACTAATATGATGCACATGAAAAGTAAATTTGTAATGCTCTAAGAAATTAAAGGGGCCCAATATTGTTGGCTTATAATTAATAGTTAACTAAACTTAAGGATCTCACTTAACTCTTATGATTTTCTCACACGTGAGTAAATCATAATTTCATTCTCTCACCTTGGGTTATTAAACACCCAAGGAGCTACCCAAGAGCAATTAAAGGTTGTTTAGGTTGGGTGATTTGATTTTAATTTTTTTCATTAGGCCATTAATGAATTGATTAAATACTTTAGTTATGCTTTGATTTAAATGATAAAATTAACTTGGGGAAAGGATCAAGGGCAAGGCCTCAATCCTAATCCCTAAATCATTCAATCATTCCACTAGGTTTTGATTCCATCATTTTGATGATCTAATCACTTGATTAATCAACTAATCAGTCCATTAACCCATTAAATAATTTAATTTTAAAGGTAAAGGATACTTAGAAAATAAATTAGAAAAATGTCCCCAATCATATTCCTTAATCTTCTTGTTTAATAGGTATAATTATGTAAAAGTGATTAATCAACTCACTTAATTACATTTAATTTGATTAAGAGAGTGATTAGGGCTTACTCAAATGATTTCTCTAATTAAGCAATCAATAAAATCCTAGAAAAGTAGGGAGGCATAGATCATCCCCTAAACATCCTTTGAGATTAATTGAGTGCTCAATTAATATATAGGCTAATTATATTCTTAATAAAACCTAATTAAACCAAAATCATTGTTCAAAATTAATTAATTATAATTTTTCTAGATTATCCTCTAAAATATCATCAAATGAGCCTCATTTGCATTTTTTGAATTTTCTACAATTAGTTATGAAATTAAGATGTTTCACTATTAAGATTGGATTAATTAAGCCTAATTAGACTCCTAATCTGCCGCCACATGGCGGCCGATCGCTTTCCATGTGATGCGATGGGATTGGTTATTTAGTTATCACATCCCATTAAGTCTGGTAGATACGCTTTCAGTGGGTCATCGATCTAAGATCGGACGAGATTAATCCCATAGTTTAGGCTTAGAATCATAGTGGATCTAGCATGATCGATCACAACCATTCGTTCCAATCACCTAAAGGGATGGTGTATGATATGTCTCCTCCGGCGGTGAGAGGATGTTGTCCATCAATCTTCACTCTAGCTCGAGCTCAAATTTATCCCTCACCTTTAAGGAATCACAAGCAAAACCTCTAGATGGAGAGTGTGACACAATTTCCTTCATAAGGACAAAGCAAAATTTACTCTAAGGTAAATTTCAATAGCATACCTCATCGAGGCTATCGCACTTCCAATGATGGATGTAGCTTCATCTAGTAGAGATGAAAGCCTAGTAGTCTTGATTTGAAGTGGTTTGCTCAGTTATTCAAGCTCCTCTTTGGCAATTGGTCTTGATCAGTGGAACTTCCACTTAGAGGATTGGAAAATGTTTTGATCGACAAGGTGTGGTGAGAGTGTGAGCAAAAGGAATATGGATTTGGTTGGCGAGGAGTATTATTGAATGGACTAGCCCTATTTTTTGGCTTTGCCGAGTAAGAATGTCATTTGAGAGATCTTTGGGAGACCTTAGGAAAGCTCTAAGAGGGTTCCAAAATGCGTTCCGAGGAATCAATTATGGTTTGAGTGAGAATGATGTGGAGTATATCTCCCCTCCTTGGATCGGATTGTGGAAGGCTGATTTTCTATTTTGTCTCAATGGGTTGGATTGGCTGATCGGTTTGATTTGTAAAACATCCCACATGGGTCATTTTGGGCGAAGAGTGAGGAGAGTGGCGACCATGTGAGTGGATTTGGTGAGCCAAGTGTTTAAAGGTGATTGGGAAGGTTAGTTTGGCCTTTCCTTGGGTCATGAACCAAGCTCATTGGGTCATGTTCACCACCCTCCTTGGTGCCCATGTGGACCAATAGATGCCAAGTGGCCTTGAAAAATGGTCAAATTCTAAGTGAATTTGGTCATGGGATACCCTTACCTAAGGGCAAAGTGATCATTTGGCTATGAGTTTGATTTGAGCAAATTTGAAATGATTCAAAATGGGTTAGCCAAATTTCAAGTGATTTGGAGTTCATTTGATTTGGATTGGTTCAATTTGACCCATTTAGGTTAAGTTGAGTCAAATTGGGTTAGGTTGATCAATTCATCAAACTAGGTCAAACCATGGGTTAGGTAAATTTTAGATGATCATTTGGAGCTATGGGTATCATTGGTTTGGTTTAATTTGGTTTAGATTTGGTTTTGGTTCATTTAGGTTTATTTAGGTCATATGGGTCAAGTTGACCAATTTGACACATTTGACAATTGTTAGATCATGGGTTGCTTTAGGTTTGGTTGATCATTTGAAATGTATTGCAAGCTTTGGTTTCAATCAATTTTGATTTGGCTTGATTTCAAGTTAGTTTGACCTTTTAGGTCAAGTTGGGTTCATGGTCAATTAAGCTAGGTTGGGACTAATTAGTCAATTGAAGCTTTGCTCAAGTTCAACAATCAATTTAGAATTAATTTGACCCATTGGTTGTAATCAATTTGGTTTAGATCAAGATTTGACCCATTTTACTTTTTTAGGTCAATTTGGGTCAACTTAAAGTTGCCAATTGAGCTTGGTTTGGCTCAATTGATGGTTTGGTCATGTTCAAACATTGATTATGAATGGATTTGAGATCAATTTGGTATATGGTGGATTTTAGCTAGTTTGGGTTTCATTTATTGGCTAAGTGTTGACTTGGAAAGTTTAACTTGGTTTGACACAATGTGAGTTATTGATCATTCTAGGATGATTGTTGGTCACAATGTGAGTTATTGATCATTCTAGGATGATTGTTGGTCCAATGTTTGGATGGCTTAGTTCAATCCAATTTGGGTTAGATTAAAACTTAGCTCAAAAGGTCTTTTAGGTCACTTTAGTCAAGTGAACCTAAATGATTTAATTAACTTGATCAAGGCTTAATTCAAGTTTGGTTGAACTTACATATGGACTTATGATGGAAATATAAATCCAATTGCAAGTGATTTAGAGTCAAATGGGTTTTGGTTAATTTGACAATTTTAAGTCAAAAGGATTAATATGGGTTTCACTTGGGTTAGTTTGATTTTGGCTTGGTGATTGTAATTTATATTTATATTTGGGCATGTGATTGAAGGGTGATTATTTGAGCGAGAAAATCAAGCGTTTGGATTGAAGAGAATGATTTGGCTAAATCCAAGAAATTGGCTTAGAAGGATGTAAATTGGGTTTGGATTTGTATTTTGAATTTATATTGATTTGATTTTGGCAATTTGAAATTATATTTCAGTTATATTTGTGAATATAAATGAGAATATAAATGATCCATGAGAGAATCATGTGAATTAGAGTAATTTGATTGAATTTTACTAAAGTAGGTCTAAAAGTTTGGAAAATGGGTTTTGATTTGGTTTAATTTATATTCATTTAATTTGGATGATTTGGATGCCAATTTTATAGTTGTGAATAAAAATAATGGAATAAGTGATTTATAAAGAAATCACTTGTCATTGGGTTGATTTGAAGGGTTTGGCTAAGCTTATGTATGTGATTCATAAGGCTTAGGAAGGTTTTAGATTTGGATTTGACCATGGGTTTCAATCATCTGAATTGGAGTTGGATTTGGAATTAATTTTAGATTTGGATCATTTGAGATTGGAATTGATTTGAGATCTAAGAAAATCAATTGAGTTGGAATTGATTTGAGATTTGAGAAATAAATTGAGTTGGAATTGATTTGAGATTTGATTTGGATTGGTTTGAAGGGGTGTTCATGGGGTTGGATTTGAGCTATAGGGTAAGGGGTTATCCCTAATGCATAGCTAATCTAATCCAAACCCTACTAAGTCTTTAAGGTTAGGTTAAGTATTCACTTAATCACTAGAAGTGTCTCAAGAATAAGGAACTCTTAGTGTCTAGAGGAGTCCTATGTATAAGATGGAGAAGTTGAGAGCTCACTCTAAAGTGAGGTCAACAAATAATATAGTGCGTGAAGAAGAAAAATGGTCAACTTCTTATCTGTATTAACTTTTAGGATCTTAATAAAGTTTGCCCAAAAGACAACTTCCCACTTCCTATATCATAATTGTTGGGTGATAATACATCTAACTATGATATGTTTTCTTTTATGGATGGATCATCAAGATATAATCGAGATCAGATGGCACGAAGATGAAATGCATACATCTTTCAAAACACCTATTTGCATCTACGGTCATGCCTTTTGGTTTGAACAATACTAGAGCTACATACCAAAGAGCCATGATGAGTATTTTTGATGAGTAGATTCACCATAAGGTGGAATGTTATGTTGATGATTTGATGGTGAAGAGCTTAAATCGTGAAAATTACTTGAAGAACTAAGAATTGTATTTGAGAGAATCAAAAAAAATGATCTCAAGATGAATCCTCTAAAATGTGCAATTGGGGTGTCCTCTGGAAAATTTCTTGGGTACATTGTATGTCATAGAGAAATTGAGATCGAGCTTGTTAAAATCGAAGCAATTATGGAGATGCCTCAAGAGTTTCGTCAACTCTATTCTTTACATAGATAACTTGCATTTATCCAACAATTTATATCAAACCTATCAAGATCTTGTCAACCATTTGCAAAGTTGATGAAGAAGAATGCTCCATTCAAATGGGATAAGGAGTGCCAAGAAGCCTTCAATAAAATTAAAAGCTACTTGTTAGATCCATTGATCCTTACAGCCTACTCTAGGAAGCCCTCATTCTATACACAGTTGCATTAAAAGAGTCCCTTGGAGCATTATTGGAACAACATAATGAAAAAGCAAAAATAATGCTATTTATTATATCGGTTGGAGGTTGATAGGAGCATAAATGAGATATTCCGATAGAAAAGCCTATTTGGCATTGATCTTTCTCCAAAAGTTCCATCATTATATATTATCTCACAAGACTACCCTCATCTTAAGAGTTGATCTAAAATATTTGATGGCATGACCATCATTGGTAGTTACTTGGCAAGATGGGCGTATTTCTTTTTTGATATCACATACAGAAAGCAATAAAGGAAAAATCTTAGCGATTTTCTTGATGTACATCCCATCCCTACGAACTCTTCTCTTAATGATAATTTTCTTGATGAGCAAATTATGCTCATTCATGAAAGAGAAAAATTACAAATTTGGTAATATACTTTGATGGAGCCTCATCGATCAAATAGGTCCAACCTCTAAACTTCCTAAGGGCAAGCAAATCATCATCATAACACTAGAGGAGATAATGAGATGATCATATAGGTTGACCAAGCCAAGAACTAATAATGAAGTATGAAGCATTAGTAGCGAGGTCTTGAAGAAGCTATTTTCATAGGCATTCAAAAATTGTATATTTTTTGTGATTCTCAACTTATTATAAATCAAGTACTTGGCATTTATAAAATCAATAAGCTTGAGTTAGCTTTCTACCACAAGCGAGTTCTTAAGCTTATGAAGCAACTACCAAATGTCACACTAAGCAAGTCTCTTAATCCGAGAATATCAAAGGAAATTGCTTAGCAAAATTAGGTAAGGAGATGGCAAATGAATGGCCATTATATCATGATCGGGATATTTACTCAATGATTTCTAGAGCCAACAAAGTATCAATCCTTGCGGTAGAGTGGTTATCCAATTTGACCCAGTGAGAATTCAGGTTGCTCCTCATCCTCCCAAAAAATAATAAGAGCCAACAGATTTAAGTGTAGCTCCAATAATCAATTTTAGATCCCAAAATCAACAAGAGCACATAGATTTAATAACCCGAATTTTGGGGATTGAACCCAAAATCAACAATAACAAAATTAAGTAGCTCCAACAGCCCATAAATTTTAGATCCCCAATGAAGTTGCGAATTTGTGGACTCCAAAATTTTCCCATCGACCTCTCTGAAGAGAATATGATTTTAAGTATGAAATTTTTAGAAGGCATATGAGATGGTAGATGACACTACCCAGATTTTGCCCTCATTTGGTGAAGACTTTAGATTTGGTTCTAGGTTTCTTATATGTACAAGCACTAATAGTTAATTACCCTTCCTAATATAGAGAGAACTTTTGATTAAGCTACTCATTGGATTCAATACATAGCATATAGTAGCGACATATGGAGTTTAAATTTTAATCTTATGAAATTCATTATATTAACTTAAATTGGATGGTTGGGAGAATAATGATGTGCCGATCTAGATCCCATGGTTTCATCATCCTAGGTTGTCATGGTCCCTAGTCTACTTAGTCGAGGAGGTATTTGACCAAACGATTGAAGGATCCTTGTCAAGCCATGTATTACATCGTCCAAGAAGTCCTTGTAGACACAGGGTGGCATTTGCCTAAGGAGATAGGCTTAAGTCTACCTTGGTTGACATAAAGTTTTTACCTTATCGTATATCCTATGATTCACATCTCAAGGTACAACCATTAGGGAGCATACTATAGTTGATCAAAATATAATGGTGTCATTTGGCTACCACCGATCAAAGGACTCTAGTAATGCGCATCATATGGATCCTATTGGCCAAACCATGTAGACAAAGGACGAGTCATGTCCTTGCATGAGATTGATTGAGAGTGAATATAGAAATACTTGACATTGGCTCTTTTATGAGTAGAGTTTTCTTAATTTGTAACATTTAACAAACAATTGGAGATGGATTGAATGGAGTTTACTTTAAGTATTTAAGAATTAAATTTCATTTAACCATTAATAGCTTAGTGATATATTATATTTGTATTTGGATTGATACTGAATTTAAGTTAATTTAATTTAAAATTAAAATCACATTTTTATGGAAGTATGCCCTCGGTTGAATTTCTATTCAACACGATCATCATCTGGGGTTTATGAGTTTATTTAATTATTTAATTTATTATTTGATCTTTTCAACTCTATTAGTTTAATAATGGGATTAGATCTACTATCATATAAATTAGCTTCTCATATATTTTAATAAGTTAAAATTCTTATAATAATTAAATTTTTAGGTTTTGTTAACTGGTCCCAAGACCAAACTAGAATCAACTACGAACATCCTCATTACACAAGTTTAAGCAATTAGCATACCCATGTGGGTATTTTATAATTGATAATTTTATTTCTAAATCATGAGATTGGTTTATATTTTCATTTAATTCCAACTTAGCTAGAACTTTTTGACACTAAAATTTGCACTCAATTTTCATGTCCGAGCACATGCGTGTATTTATAGCTTGGATAATTTCATGTAATTAATGAAACCATTGACTTTGAAAATCATAATTAGAATAAAATTTCTTAATTTTTTGAAAAGATGCTCCATTATTCATGAAGAAATTAATTTAGCAATCATTTTCTTTTTGTTTGTACAAGAATTGCAAATCTAGTGGCAAATTTTATCACGTAATTATGTTTATATTTGCACTTAAAATGTTGTATCTTTACTTGCATTTTACTTATTCATAGAATTTCTAAACTTCAATGGTTGGCTTATCGCATTAATGACCTATTAGATCTTTGCAAATTCAACATTCAAATTTGATATTCTCATACAAATTATTGTACTTCCTTTAAGCGAGTTTATTTGAATTCAAGCTTCTTTTGAATACTTGTCAATTATTCAAGAAGAAGTCTACCATGCTAATAGACTATTTAGTTATAATGGAAACCTCTTATGAATTTTACTTAATTTTCACTTTAGTGAAAATAGCACTCAACAAATCCTATGTGCTTTAATTTAATGTCCATTTAGAGACTTCTTCAATTCATTTTAAAATAGACATTGTAATGTATTAAGGCATGTTCTTTGTGAATCCCACTCTAAATTTTGATTTGGGCTCTATCTCATTTTAAAATTAGCCTTCTTAGCTTCATGTAACCTCCCCATAAGTATAACATGAATTCAAAGTTATGTTTGATTTGGCTTATTCTCTTACAATCATTTTCACACATGATAGAACATGAGCCAATGCAGTTCAACTAGTTCTTCTTATTTAATTAACCATTAACCATTAGAGTTTTCTATAGAATGTAAATGAGTTATCAAGCTTCATCTTCATTCTCCAAGCTTGATTGTGTTCAATTTAAATCATTCTTAGTTCACTTAGAATAAGTTATATAATAAATTTCATTGAAAAGATTGTGCATGACCAATCTCATTGGTGAATATGCAAGTCATGTTCTTCATCTTCTTCATGTGAGAGATCAAACCCAATTTGACTTTATTTTAAATTTCACATCAAGAGATCAATATATATAACCAAATTTTAAATTTATTGCAAGTTTCTTATAAGTTTGAGTTAGCTTCAAGCCTCCCTTGTATTCTATTTGAACACTTCCTTTATTTCAATATAGAAAACAATTGACTCAAGCATTCATTCGATGATAAACTAAGTGAATGAACTCATTTTTTACTTAGCATATTCTCATATAATATTAATATTTATTAAGTTCATTTAAATTTATTTCTTTAGGACTTTGTATTTTATATTTAACTTAATGTTAAATCACTTTTTTTATTAAGTCTCAAAATTTGACAAAATTTGCAGATTTCAGATAGTGCAACATCTAATAGTTTTTTGGCCTATCCATCAATGCGATGTTGGTGTTTTCACCTCGATGATTTTCATCTCGTCATATGAGTGTGATGAGGTCTTCAAACCCGCATAAAATAAATATATATACAATCTCCACACACATATCTATCTTGACATCATATCTTCACAAAATTCTAGCCTAAAATTATATTTTCTATTTTGGAGGAGAGGAAGGAATTGACATGGGAAGAATTCAGATTTTCAAGTTTGCTAAATTCAGATTTTCAGGTTTGCTGAAATCTGGTTAAATTTCAGATTTGCTGAAATTTCATTTCAGATTTCAAGTTTGCTGAAATTTTGATTTCAGATCTCAAGTTTGCTGAAATCGATTGGATTTCATGTGGGATTAGCGGAAAGAAAAGGTTTTGAATGCAGGGAGAGGTTGGAGGCTTGTAGTTTTGCTGGAATAATAAGTTGAGATAGAGGAAAGGAAAGAAATGGGAAACTTAGAGAGAGAGAGGAACCCGTGATGACAAAGTTGCTCTCACCATTTATGAGAGATGAGGTCAAGGAGTTAGGGGTTACTTTTGAGGGATGTGAGGTGTTGCTTGTGAAGAAAATTGAGATAAAAGATGAGCTACGACTAGGTTTGCTGAGCAAAACTAGGGAGAAGAAAGAACAAGATGCCTGAGAGAAAAGGAAAAGAAAAAAAAAGAAACGATGTAGAATTGAGAGAGCTTACATCTTTTTTTTTTCTCTTTCTTGTTATTATACTATATATATATATATATATATATATATATATATATATATATATATATATATATATATATATATATATATATATATATATATATATATATATATATATATCATAATCATATTATATTTATATTATTTTGCACTTAGAGAGTTCCTCTTTTATTTTCATTTTTATTTTTTTATTCATAGAAATGAAATAATAATAAGGGTCAACATTATGTATTTTTGAGCTATAGATGTAAAAGAGAATATATATTAGAAAGGAAAGTGATAAAACTTAGAGCAACAAATAATAAAGCAGAGAGAATACATAATAACATTAGACTCAACTTATGTGGTTTAGTGAAATTCACTGCATCCATGATCACACTGAGATGAATATTCCACTAAGTTTAAAAACAAGATGCATGCAAATATGATACTTTGTTTGTATTATTGGCAAACAAGTGGACACAACCATTTTTGATAAAAAATGTTAACTAAAGAAAAACATTGACGATGCTTTTTCTTCTCTATTCTTCTCTATTCTTCTTTTCAAGAGCTTCTTGCTCCTCCCTCACTCACTTTCTCCTTCCTCAATGTGGTGAAAAATTTCTATATAGTCACCTTCATTTGTGGTGAAAAGCAAGAATATAAAATTTATCATTTTGGGATGCCACAGATCCGTAGATGTGCTTATTCATGTGATCAAGTACATCATCAAGGAATAGTTTACTATCTTGGGAGATAGAAGTTACTACCCTTTAATGGATCTAATCACCTCAATAAAGGACTCCTAAGGACAATGGGTCTACATATGTACTAAGATTCTTCTCCTACTTTACATGGAAAAGTAAAGTGGTTTATTTTAAATCGTCGTTAAGTTTTCTACAAGGACAAACCCCCATAGTTACATCCTAAGGAGGATCCTAGGAATACTCTCGATTAAGGTAAATGATCGTTGTCTCCAAAGATTTTAATAGGAAATGACTATCAATCGACTAGTTTATTTTGAAGATCAAATGGGTTTAAAGAGAGGGAGTTATTATCGAAGCCAAAAGAAAGATAAGGAGATGTCCACGATGCTAGGAAACCTAGTGAGCATCTCATACCATACTATGAATGGGCTTTACATTTTTAAATTGATTTAATTTGTTTGAGTTAAAATTTTCATTAGAAATTTAGGACTTATGATTTCATAGCAATATTATGGAAATGCTTAAGAGGTGAAGATTTAAGCTTATGGCCCTAAAAGGGGAGAAGCATCTTAGAACCTAAATTTAGGAAGCTTTGAGCTAAAAGCACAACCTAAATCTAAGGAAAATAATGGGTAATTGGTTTGCCTCCACAAGAGAGAACAAACCATCTACCGCTTAGACTTACAACCAACTAGGTGGTACCAACTAACTCCTCCTATGATTTTAAATATATGTAAGCAAGTCATATACTTATGCCAAATAGTTAGGTTGTTCTATTTAGAAAGGACTTATTCCTTAAACTCACTCCTAAAGAGACTAGATCATGTAAGGATATGTTCAAATGACCTAAATCTAATGCAATTTAGATTTCATTTTTATTTTCATTTTGGACAATTATTTTGACTCAAGCTAATAGGATTCATATGCAAGGTAATGAGAAATAAAGTTATTGGCCAAAAAATCGAGAAGGGAGGAGTGATTTCCACCATGGCCCTCAAAGGTCAAGCCAAGTTTGTCTGCAAAGGTGGAAGCCCTCCAATCAAGAGTGAAGCAAGATGCATGATGTTATAAAAGAAGTACTCATCCATGGGTGGGTTGTTAATTCTTTTATCTTGATTTTAAATCTAAGCTTTAGGTGAGGTTATGAGTTCTTTATTTTTAATTTTGAATTGTTAGATTTGGTAAAAGATTTATTTTTCCTAAGAGCCTAATCCACATCCAGCCATACATAAAGCGAGGAAGAAACAAGGAAAAAGATGTCACTTAATGCACAAGCTAAACAAATCATCAATCAATTTCTAAAGCTAATCAAAAAGAATAAGAGGTTGTTGTGGTCTGCACCAAGACAAACCCAAAAAAATAAATTAGGTAGTGAGCTCTCCTTATACAACCTAGATTACAAATGAATTAAATACATTAAGCAATTCAATGGGGTCTTCAAGCTTCTTCATCATATTCTTTTCTTCTTTCTTCTTTGGTTCTTTCTTTGATGGTTGGAAGGTGGATGCTCTAAAGGATTTACATAGTGCATAAGATGTGATCTTATGACCAAAGTTCACTAATCCCCATAATAATCATTCCAAAATCTTAATTGTAAAAAAATTTACATGAAAAGGAAAAGTAAATCTAGCTAACACCTATAAAATAAAGGTTAGCTAAACAAATCATTAAATCCCAAGCATGTGTATTGAACTTCACCCCACATATTGGTGACTAAGTCCTTAGGGGTATAAGCACCTACACAAAGAAAAAAAGCATTTATATTTTATTTATTACGACCCCTTAAGCATAATTCTACAAAAGATAATGGTTAGAATAAGATCATCCTACTATTCATTCTATGCACATACATCCTAACATCCAATCTAAAACATATATCATAAATTAAAAAAAGCATCAAACCATACACCACCCTAACCTAAAGCTAGAAGTGGTGATTTATTTAATGTGTGTGCTTTGGAGATTTGTGTGGTATGCTTAGCTATGGCTAAGTTAGAATTTTCTAAGTGTGAAGCATGTTCAACTTAGAGGAGGGTTTCATTTAAGTGATTTAGTTGATTTGGTTTGATTTTATCTCATGTTTTGATTAGGTTCAAGTGAATCTTACAATTAATTACTAAAAGAGAGGGAAAGAAAAGAACTTCTTCCTTCCCTAACCTAAGTAATTTCTAAAGTAGATTCATATCTTAGTATTGTTTAGTGAATATTTTGATTAAGTGTTTTAATTAATCCTAAGTTTAAATGAACTCTAAACAAACCTATTTAGAAAGAATGGGCATTTTAAGATTAAATAAAATGAACTAAATTCACCAAACATACATCACTTCATTTCTTTCCCAACATATATAACATGCATATGAATGAGTCCTATGCATATCTATACATACAAGTGAGAATATTTAACACACTTTATGATGCATGCTAAGTAATTCATAGCAATACGTAACCGGAACGAAGTTTCTTATCCAATTTCACATGCACACATGAAAGTAAGAAAGGCATAACTTAGTGATCCATTGTTAACCGAGGTGTAAGGTACAAGACCTACTTACTTACTAAAGTTTCACAACCTGAGTTGTCCATACTAATATACCACTTTCCTTAAATAAAAAACATGTGTAAAAAGAAATGAATGGAAAAGAAAGAATGCAAAAATTTGTATTAGTTGATTCATTTTTTGTTTATGCAATTTATATAAAGCATAGGTACCTTCTTAAGTAATAATATAGGAATGAATAATAAATGAAATTAGGCAAATGTTAGGTTCTTTTCAAATGAACCACACACCTTGTCAAAATCCTATTCAAAACTATACTAAAAGATAAGAGAAGGAAAACCTATACTAAGCATATCCTTATATTTTATTCACATGCAAATTTATAATTAAAATATAAGTAACACACTTTCAATTTTGATAATTGATTCATATATTTTGAAAATAATTTGAATTTAATAGTGATAATAGCCACTCATATTATTACTTTAGCCAACACATGCAATTTGACATAAAATAAATATTTTCATTTTAAATTTAAATTTTGAAAAGCATGGATGCATGAAATCACATGACATACATATTTAACATGTTGGGGAAAGAACTAAAGCAATGAAAGCATGTAAACACATTCACTTTAATTAAATCCTAAAGACAATCTTATGAAATAAGAAAGCTTAAAGTAAATCAAAGTTCATTTAGTATTTTTTGTTTGATTTTGAATTTGATTTAATTTTAAAAATGTGGATTTAGTTTGTTGTTCCTAACCCATTCCCACATGTGTTTGACATTTTAGATTTTGATTAAGTTAAGGTATGAATTAAGCATATTAATTAACCCTTATACACCACCTAGTTAACCAAATAATTATGAGCCAATGAGATGACATAAAACCACAAGGAATTTAAATTTGCAATGCACCTAGGAAGAAAAGGGCCTAATGCAATTTGGCTCATGATTAATGGTTAATTAAGCTAAGGGTTTAACTTAAGTAATTTTAAAACACCCACACATATGAGTTGGGTTTTGATTTCCTTAATTGAACTTAGGCTCTTGAACACAAGCATCTACCCAAAGTAAATTAATTAAATTCTCAAAAAAGTTTTAGAAATTTTAAGAAATTAATTAAGAGGGTAATTAATGAATTAACCCTTAAAGAGAGATTAAGAAACAAAGGGGTTTAGGAATAGGAGAAATACCCCAAAATTATTTCCCCTCCTATTCACTGATCAAAACTTAATCAACTTCAATAAGGGATTAAACACTAATAAAACTCTTAATTATCCTTAATTACATAAAGGGGTAATTAGGAAATGCATTTGTAATTCTCCCAATTAAGCCATCAATAAATCCCAAGAAAATTAATGGAGATAAGTCATCCCCAAAACATACCCAAGAAATTTGAGATTAATGGGTTAATTAGGAGTAATTAGCAAATTAAGATTTCCATAAACAAAATCAGGAAGAAACAATTCAAAATCCATTAAAACTAATTTTAGAATATTCTAGATTGAATTATCTTTTGGAAATTTAACATATTTTTTTTTTTATCTAGGAGATATGAATTTTTAAAGCATAGAGATTAATTAGAATTAATTAAATCTAATTAAACCCCTTAATCCATAGCATGACACGCTGCGCATCATGTGCTTTCCACATGTCACTGAGCATCACTTAAACATCCCATCACCGTGCATGGCGTGATGCTATTGATATCCCGTCGATCAAGGATTAAAGGCCGAATAACCCCAGTTTTAAATGGATAAATCGATATGTGTGTGCATTTAATCTCAGCCCATCCAAAATGTGTGGATGGATGTGAGATCATCCTGCCAAAGCGTGATCCATGGGACCATCCATGTTCTAGGATCGAGCTCGATTGAGCTTGGATTGGATAAAAACTTGCACACACCATCATAACAATGGATCACATCTAACGGTTGAATCTTCATGCCATTAAACTTTCTTTCACAAAGACCCACATTAAGTTTAGTGATCAAAAATTCCATACCTCAGAGGTGATCACGCTGATTCCCTTGGAGGAGCTTCATTTAGTGAGATGAAGTGGTGAAAGTTAGCTCGAGTTGAGTAGTCTATGGACCAACCCCTCCTTAGATCCTTTGGCTTTGATCAATTAGACTTCTCCTTGCCTTTGGAACTTGAAGGAGAGCTTGGGAAAGCTCGACTTGGTCCCTGAGGAGTGTGCAAAGCAATTGAGTTGAATTGAGTGTGAGGAAGTTGGAAATATGGAGCTCTATTTTCAAGAAAAAGAATGGCTGATTTCAAATCCCTAGAGAGCTTAGGATCACTCTATGGCTCCTGACTCTAACACTCAAGAATGAGCATCTAAAATGAAGTGAATTAGGGGAGTATATCTCCCATGGCAATGACCAGCTATTTTGCCATTTTGATCCAATCCAATATGGAAAGGTTTGTTTGAGCTGAGTTGGAAGATGGTTTGACAAGAGTGGATTGGTAACCTCCCATGTGCTTCAAATTGGAGTGGAGGAAGTTTTCTATTGGCCAATTTTGAGCCATGTGCTGGTTTGACCATGGGCCATTTGACCCAAACCCATTGGGTTGGGTGCACCACCCTCCATAGGATCTACTTGACCTATTAGGAAGGTATCAAGTTGATATGAAGAGGGCTTGACCAAATTCATCATGGATTTGACCAAAATTTATTCTATGGCCTAGGGTAGAATGGTCATTTGGCTGATTTTTGAATTTGAATATGTTGGGTATGTTGACAAAATAGGTTTGGCCAAGTTTCATTAGATTTGAGTTCATTTGATATGGTTTGGCTCATGTTGACCCATTTGGGTCAAATTGGTCAAACCGGATTGATCAAGTTCATATGACCATTTGAAATGTTTTTGGCTTTGTTTGATTCAATTTGGTTTAATTTTAGTTTGGATCATATGTTTCATTTAGGTCAAATGGGTCAAGTTGACCTTTGACCCATTTGACCTATTTGAGCTCATGGGTAGGTTTAGGTTTGGTTAATCATATGAAGTGGATTTTTATCTTTGCTTCAATCAATTTTGGTTAAGTTTGAATTTGGCTCAACATGACCCCTTTAGGTCAAGTTGGTTCAAGGTCAATTAGGTCTACAATAAGGCTTTGGTCAAGTTCAACAAGTGATTTGGAAATGAACTTGACCCATTGGTTTCAATCAATTTGGCTTAGATCAAGTTTTAACATTTTGACTTTTTAGGTCAAGTTGTGTCAACTTGGGTCAAGTGGCCAATTGGGCTAGGTTAGGCTCAAATGTTGACTTGGTCAAGTTCAAACATAGTTCATGAATGAACTTAGATCAATGGTTTCAATCAATTTGGCCTATGTTGGTTTCATTTTATTTGACTTGGTCAACCCCAGGTTTGACTTGGTTTGACCCAATTTGATTGATTGATCATCCCATGATGATTGTTGATCATGATGAGATATAGGTGAGTTTGATTCAATCCAATTTGGTTAGGATTAGAATTTGGCTCATAAGGGTACTTTAGGTCACTTTGGGTCAAGTGAGCCCAAGTGGGTCAAATGGTCTTGGTCGCTTGATTTGAGTTTCATTCTTGATATTCTGTATGTCTGTGTCTTATAGATGTTATCACATCCTTGCGGTGCGCAATATGGCTTGCTAAAAAAGCAAGATGTATATCCGGCATGTCTTGCAGATAGTGCATCCGTGGTACTCTTACTCCCGGTTATCCCACCTTGGACACTTCTTGTCGGTAATATCAAGCTTGGCGTGTGGTCATTTACGACTCATTGCCAAAAGCGACATAAAGCCATTCTGCGAAATGGTATGCACTCTTCTTGGGGTTCTCACGGGGATCACACTAATACCTTATCCATCTTCACTGCGATTAAATTCACGGCGGGATATCGGCCATTATTTTGGACAACCCGGTAAAATGGCCGGTTGAAGCGGTGGCGGGTTGCAGTCGATCTAACGGTGTCATTGCGGCATGTTCATTTGCAAATACATGGAAGGCATCGAGAAGCCACAATTAGCGGGCTCGAACAAGGGCGGGACAAAAAATGAATAGATTTAGGGCGACTTTGTTTATCGATTTTGTTTGGCCTCAAAAAACTTAAATAAAATTCATCGGTTGAGTTCTCTGTTAGCCATTCATTTAGGCATGTTCATTTGCATTTTGAGGTATTGGTATAGGGATTTTTCAGTTTTTTGATATGTTTTTTAGAGCTCTTCTACTCATGCGTTTGATGGTTCTTAGAGCCTACTCATTTGCTTTTCCATGATGTTTGAATTTTTTTGGCTTGGTGGTGGTTTTGAGGTGATCATGAGACTAAGTTTCTTATGGAATTTTATATTCTCTTTTTGGTTTATGAGCTCCTCCATTGTTGTTAAGTGGTTGCAACGAGGATCTTGATTCATGGTTATCTTTGTTGGTTTTCTTCCCTTGTGGAGTTTAGGTTAGTGAGCTGGTATCACTGAGCATAATTGGGTTACTGCTGAATTTCTTCCCACGAATCATACGGAAGTTTTTTTTTTATTTTTGTGGGAAATGGATTTGTCTCCATGGATTTTTGCTCTGATCCTTGTTCCTCCATTGGATGGCTACCAATACTCATCTGTCTAGGTGTTTTCGATACTAATTATCCAGTCACACTGATTATATATATGTTCTTGATGTTGTTATTTAAATTTAACCTATCGATTTCTTTCTAGTATTAATTCTCTTTGGAATGAAATTTGGGCTTAATGATTTTTTATTCACGGTATTTGTACTCTGCGGTTTGTTTCACTTTTAGCATGGTTGTTAAACATAATTAAATCAAGAGTAATAAGATTTTTGGAGATTTATGGTATATGTACCTCTGTACCTCACGTAATGTACCTCATACCTCTGTACCTCACAGATATACTCTGTGCCTCTGTATGCTTCATACCTCATTCTGTGCCTCCTCGTGCCTCTGTACACATATATACTCTGTATGTATATTATTTGTCAATACAAATTTAATGACAATTTTTTTAAATTAAAGATTTATTTCTCCAATACTTTCTTATATTTAAAAAAGTATTTTATTTTTAAAAGTTAGTCTTGATGATAGTAAATGTTTAAACTAAATATTTCTTAATTTTATGGTTCTTATTGAATATATCAATTGAATATTGTGCTCATATGGTTCTTATTAGAATTTAATTGAATATATGTTTTAACCATTTAATATATGTTCCATATGAGAGAAATGGTAAATAGTATTTTTATAATCAAACAAAAAATAACCTTAAATACATGAAATGCATCGTTGGATGCTTACGCTTTTATCTGGATAGAAATAAATTCATCAGTTTAGAAAATATGTTTAAAAAAATAAACATACAATACAATTCTTTTGAGAAAATGAATTCTATCTAAATATTACATACATAGAATACAATTCTTTCTAATATAGCATTTTTTCATGTATAAAATAATGTATTTTATTTTAAAAAAAGATAATGATGATGATATTTAATGATGATATTTTAAAAGAATTGTGTGACATGCATGTAATTGCATGTAAAATTTAGTCTCACATAAAAAAAAAAAAAAGGTTAGTTTGAATGATAGCATTTGGAAACATATCAATCATTACGAGAATTTGACACAAGCAACATATCTCCCAAAATGAATCATTACAATCTGTATAGATACATTAATAAGAAGGGATTACAATAATTTATAATCTACCAATATACATAAAAACAAATGTCTGAGATATAAAGGAGGCTGTCTGAGATAGTTGGAAGATGATAGCAACTTCTCATTAAACTGCAAAAATCAAATAAAGGAAGTGGTTTAAACAAGATCATAAATCATTCATTGATGAAATCTAAATCATTGTGATTGATTGAATCAACAATAAATTAATGGAACAATCTCAATTTTTTTTATCCTTTTTTTTTTGGAGATCATGACTTATTTAAACTAAAATAGAAATTTGGACACATCCTTCAAGAAAAATGACATATTGGTTTGTTATTTAACTTATGAATCTAATGTCAATTTGAAATTAGCAACCATAACAATCATTCTAGAAGGAAAAAATTGTACAATTTCACTTACAAAAAATGGTAGGATTAAAAAAGTAATAAGAATTTCAGTGTGAAATAAAAGCAAAAAATAGGCAAAAAATAAATGAGCCTTCTTGGATAATATCATGATCATAAAAATCCATCTTACATAGGCTTGGTTTTTGTTTCTTTAAGAAAATAAAATGTACAACATCTTAGCATGAATGAAATAAATGTGGATTTACTTCAAAGCAGGCTTTGGAAAACATGAAATTGGATCCTTAATCTTTGGTGATGATGGGTGATCCTTTTTTTAAGCCACTTGCTGGAAACTTGGATTTGGGATCTTATTAGTCCTTCATCTTTGCAGCAGCATGCCTCCTCTTATTATTTTTAATGAGCATACATGCTTCCATCACTTTTCATGCACATAATCGATGTAGATGTCCTCTTTTCTCACGGTAGACCACGCAGGAGGTACTTATCAGGAATCGCGATTACATCATTAAACTCCTAATGCGGTGTGAAAGTATGCCCATCATTTCAAATTTGCAATACAAGAAATATCCATAGTAGACACATCAAAGTGGACAATCCGGGTTTTGGATGCATTCTTCTTCTCTAAGTTCCTCACCAAGTACTCCATGGGCCTATCATCGGCGATGTGAGATAATCCCCAACTCCATGCGAGAAATTCTTCTTGAACATAGAGTAAAGCTTCCTCATTATAAAACAAAGCGACTTGCTTAAGAATTGGACTACTCTAACAAGAACAATTCTTGTTGGATACACTTGAAGTCTTCATCATGTTCATTTGTACCATGTTTCCATCACCTTCTCCAATCCCAAGAAACAATCTCGTGAACTTGTTGGCTTGAAATACCATGACACCGCTATTTGTGGCCTCACTCTGAGTGGACAACATGCCAATACAAAATTTATCTTTGTTGAATCACGGTGGACCATTTACGCCTAATTTTGTAAAGTTGGATATAGCATGATGATCATACAAATTGCCCTCCTCTAGCATGGCGGAAAGCATCCTCAAACTCATCCTCGTGTGCATTTGCTCATGCATGCATAGAATAGCCCTTGAACTCTCTTGTTACTACTAAAGCAATGGACCTTGGAGGGCTTTCTTTGAGATATGCCATTGGCACAACTATGGCAGTATCGCATTCATTCTCGATGGAGTAAATGTGGAAACCAGACATACCATTGCTCAAAAAAAACTCGAAACGATGGGCGCATCAACTTTGAACATCATGCAAACATCGTCTGCTTGTCTTTCCTTGAACATTTTGTATTAATTGTTCTATCACCGCCCGTCGTGACCTTCGCTCTTTACGGATGAAATTGAAAGCATCTCTTTTGGTGAATCAATATTCTCCCCACCAACTTCCTCGGTAGATAGGCTGAGCAGCGTCGATTACCTTAATCGCTCATCATTGTCTTCAAAGCGATGCCTTCTCGATGCGCACATGCGATCGAGAAGATCTGATCACCGTCTTTGCCATGAATGATTATGGCTCTATATATTTTTTAACACCAATTCCCCTCAAATCCACCGAATCGAATCATGTCGGGACCACTCCTGTATCGGTTTTCTTGAATTTTGTTATATGGTTTAGATTGTGTTTTTCCGACCTGCTTTGTGAAAATCTCGATTTCAATTTCTTAGAGTTTGGCCAATAACTTGTATGGTCTTTTCTAACGAAGCGGTTTGATGTGCATAATACTGATTGCATAAGCGGTTTCATTATACTGTGTACTTGAGATACCCAAATTTGGGTCATTAGATAAAATAACTTCATCATCGCATTGCTCATTCACCACATTCATTCATCTGCGAAAACATAGAGCAGTTCCGAGATAATAGAAAGTACAGATGAAACAGAGAATCTGAGAGAGCATAGAGCAGTTAGTCAGAGAGTATAGACACAAAAAATACCCAAAAATCGTTGAGCGACCGCATTACCGACGATGAGTCTGAGAGGAGAATGAAGGAGGTATAGAGAATTAGAGGTATAGCGATGCGAAGGTATAGAGGTATAGAAGGTATGAGAGATTACAGTCTGTGAGTACAGAGAATAGGCATAGAGAAGGTATAGAGGTATAGAAGGTATAGAAGGTATAGGGTCTGAGAATTACAGAGTGCAGATGCAGAGTCTGAAGGTATAGAGTACAGAGTACAGAGAATGAGAGTCTGAAGGAGATGCAGTCGAAATCTCTAAATCGTCGAGCGACATCATTGCTTGATTGGGATTTAGTTACCATGATCCCTGAGCTGAAAGTGAAACAAAGCGGAAAAAAAATTACACTCGAAGACACTACTGGAGTACATATGTAAAAAGCACTAAAAATTAATCAAAGCGACCACCAATTTCCTCACGAAGGATTACATTGAATATGTTTTCTCAGAACTTTACAAAAAAATCATGAAAAAAAATATGAATCTGAGGCAAAGGATTACAACTCCTTAAAAGATTCGATCCATTTTTTATTTACATCATCATTTATTTCTCCGCCTCCATTTCAGATTCATTCTCTCCAGCTCTTTCATTAATGCTCTCTCGGTCGCAAAAAAAAATACGACCCGCCCCAAATGAAGATATTTTTAATTTTTTCCAGCATATACTCATTCCGCGGTTGGGTGGTAGGCTAAACGCGAAAAATAGCGTTTAGTCTACGGCGTTTTTGGCGTTCTGTTGCAGCGTCGTGATCTGGAGTCCGCGTAAAGCTACGTCGGACTCACGTAATATTTTCCCAGCTGCATGAATCTAAAAAAAAAGGAAAGATCTTTTGTCCTCTTCTGCCATATGCCATATGACCATTTATGGGCATGACATGAAGACTGCTTGTTATTGACTAGTATAGTGGTGGAGGTGTGGAGTTAATTGGTGGCGGTGCATTAAGAATATAAGGTTTAGGCGGCTTAGAAAGTTTAGAATTATTATTATCTTTTTCTATTTCTTATTTTATTTTTAATATTATATGTAAAACAATAATATATATATATATATACATATGAATAAAATCTATTAAATTTATATTTATGTTTTCTCATTTTTTATTTTATTTTTTAACATGCCCATTCATTTTGCTAAGATTCAAAAATAAAATTAAATTGAATATTACTTAAGTAAATAAATAAATTTAATTACAAATTCTATTTGATTAAAGATGTATGTTTCTAAGTCACTTTTATATTTCTTACTCTTTTATATCTCCTTTTATTCGTTTATATTCCTTACTCTTTTATATCTCCTTTATTTCATCAAAATAATAGTTAAGTTTGATGATTTGAAATATCAAGAATGTACTCCTTTTTGGTGAAAATATTAATGTGATTTTAATTAGTTTAATTTTATTTTTTATTTTTATTTTTAATGATAATAATTAAATAAAACAATAGTATATATATATATATATATATATATATATATATATATATATATATATATATATATATATATATATATATATATATATATATTTATTTATACATATTTCTCTTTTTTATTAATATAATTCAAGTTATGTTAATTTTAATTTAATTGTTTTCTTGAATCAACTTATCTAATACTTCTCTTCTGTTTCTTTTTTTTTTTTTTAGAATATGTACGTTGCTTCTTTTATGAATTCATTGTTGATATACGCCTCAAATTATGTATTATTGCACTGGATGTTAGCGTCGCGATAATTTCTTTGCAATCTGAACATCTCTTAAGAGTAATTTTGATATTAAGTTTATTGCTACCATTTATTTTGTGAGGGGATTCCATCCAATGGACTTGAGGACTAAAATCTTTTCAATCTTCGTGTGATATTAATTTATAATCATTGTTATTATCTATTTCGATTATCATGGATCATATACAGTGTCAACATTCTTGTATTTGTATGCTTATAATTGTGAGATGTACGTCATCCAAGTAAAAATTTCATGGATTTATATAGAAAAGAATTAACTATCAAGCATTAATGATCAACCAACTTTGAAGACCTTTGTAGTTTCTATTGTAGACTTTTATGGTGTCCATCATTTACCATATTATGATAGCCTTCATTGAGGACTTTATAGTCACAATTTAAGAACTATCTTTGCTACCATTTAAGACTTTTATTAGTCATCATTTAAGATTTTATATTAGCCACAATATAAAATTTTGTAAATATTTTTTTAAATTAAAATTGGCTAAATTTTTATATTAGGCTTAATTAAAACTTTAATTAGGTAATTAAGCATGAAAAAATAAGCTGTCGTCATTGAACGAGCCACAGTTTGAGCTAAATTTTTCAAAATAAATTTTAGCATAAATAATATTTTCTCATATCAAACTCATCCTTTCGATCGAGCGAGCTTAGTATCGTTGGAAATATAACAAAATTCTTCACGACTTTCATGTTGACAAAATCTATGATTTCAAAAGTAGTTTTTTACAAAAAGCTGATCTGAGTTGAAAATTTTGGCATAGCAAAGAATTTTGCTATCGGACTCATCGGTGTGAATTGGCGCGATATTAAAAATGTAACAAATTCTTTCATGTTGACAAAGTCTGATTCTAACCGACACCAGTGTTTGCAAATTCTCACAAAATGGAGGTGCAAAATTGAAAGTTTTGACACAATCATAGAATTTTTGCCCTATCTCATCACGGTGTCGAAATCAAGCGAGCAATGGTATCGTTGGAAACTCTCTTGCAAAAGTTAAATGTTAATAAATAAGCTTTTATCTCAAGGAACAAAATCACATGAGGAAAAAAAGAGCATTAGTCATAAGTCCAACCACCACATAAAGAGTTAAAAGCAGACACCAAATCAAATAATTGTCAACCTCTTTGAGACTCATATGTAACTTCATACATGTATAGGCATGGCGGACCATAGTTGGCGTGTGTGGGGGGTAATTGCCCTTGTTGACCTCCATTTTATGTGTCTAGTCAAGCCACAAAATTCAATTACGAACGGAAGTGACAGCCTAAGTCGAGTTCAAAATGCACTAGATGTCAGAAAATACTCAAATGACCTCCGATCGACAAGCGGACTTGCATCTTGTTCAAAATAATAAAATTGGTTAGAATATAAATATTGCATAATCTAATGATCAATCAAGTCGAAATATCAATATGCTTACATATATATTGGGAAGGGAAACTACGGCGATGTCCAAATAACCTCTCGTTCATAAAATTGATCACATCGTTAGCTTTAAAAATATCAAAACTATCAAATAAAATGCTTTACAATTGGATGAGTGCATTGCAAATGTCAATGGATCGAGTATGAGCACAAATCAAGGTGAAATATACTGACGTCGCCAAAATCAACCCAAACGACCTCCGATCGATGAGACTTAGCCATTGTCTTCAAAACATCAAAATTGTTGAACATAAATATTAAACAACCGGATGATCAATCGATCAGCGATCTAGTCTTCAATACACACACATATGTCAGAGGCATCGACTTAAACCAAATGACGTTCGTGAAATTGATTATGCAGTTAGTTTCAAAACATCAAAATCAATCAAGTGAGATTGTTTGTACTCAATTGGATAAGTTTGTGCGAAAATCAATCTAAAAAAACAATAAATTTTGAGATGAAATTGACTCAATTTGATGCCGACTTAAACCAAATGACCTTTGATTGTAAGCGAAGATGCGTTGAAACATTAGAATAACCTTGAATCAACATATATATCAATCTATGAGGTTGGCATAAATTTTATGTTAAAATCAATTAAGCAATAAAAAGATGTTATTAAAATCCAATCTAATAAAACTAACCAGATCCTAAATCCTTCACTCTCAATTTGCCTATCTGAAGCCCTCTTTGCCAAATAAATTCAAATGAAGCTATTCTCTTCATGCAGAGCTCTCATTGAGCATGAATCCTCCTCCTTCTTCACATGGTTCGACCACTCGCTCGACTCTCCTTGCCCTCCACACTCCAAGTTCCCTCTTCTTCCCTTATGCTTCTTCTCAAAGTCACAAAGGCTTCTCTTCAACCAGGCCTAGCTCTCTCTTCAATTTTCTCCATTTTTTCTCAAGCCTCAGCCTTGGCGACCTCCTTCTTCATTTTCTCTTCTCTCCACATGGCGGGGTTGGTTCTAGTTCTTCCCTCTTCTTCTTCTCTTCTTCATCTTCTCTCTTTTCTCACCCTTCCCAAAAAATTATTTCCCTCACCCTTCCCAAAATCGAAAATCTAATGAATGTTCCACTCACAAAAGAAATTAAGTAAGTGAGTCCATGTTCTCACAAATTTCTCAAATAGAGAAGAGAGAGAGAGAGAGAGAGAGAGAGAGAACTAAACAAATCTTAACGAGATAGGGAGTTAAATGTTAAATTCATAAAGGAATTATAACAAAATTTGAAGTCCAGATGTTTTTTAAATATGAAACCTAATATGGAGTTAGAGATGTTGGAGCTCATGCTTGTTTATGTGAGCAGAGCCTTTTATTGAATACTCAAAGTACTAAATTCACAAGCAAGTGATCTTAAGACCAATTGAACAATTGAAAATTAGAGGATATGAAAAGTAGGACTTTTGATTGAATATCAAATCAAAGCACAAGAGAGCCTCTTAGAATTAAGATATACTCTTCAAACATATTCAAATAAATTGAAGAAAATTAAAGAATTCATAAGAGACTTTCCATGAGATCATGATGATAAGGTAAGTGGCGAATCCTTGGAAAATGTTTAAAGTATTATTTGCCTTATCAAATACCATCGGTCAGAAGAAATTGAGTATAGTTGGTGATGAATTTGAGAATTGCCATAGGCAAAAGCTTAATGAATATTCAAAGACTAATCAACTTAGAATGAATCAAATATTAATGAATGATTTGATAAGATGTTAGACCAATTTACAATACCTTCTATGCCACCAAATTCACAACGCATTGTATAAGCGAACATAAGGTATTAATTAAGATATTCTTAAATATATACCGAAGGGGCCACGACACTATGGTGAATGTTTGATTATGCGAGGATGCTACGTAGTTTAGCCTTAGTGGGTAAACAAAATCTAAAAAATCTATTATAAGAATTTCAACTTAGTAAAATATAGAGGCTAATTTTACATGTGACGGTATATGATCCTCGTTAGAGCTAAATAGAGTTAACAAGATCTAAAGTTCTCAAATATATTGATTGATCAATTAATTACCCAGATGATGGTGTTGAATGGTGATTTCAACCGAGGGATACTTCCATCAAAATATGATTCTAATTTCAAATCAAATTAACTTAAATTAAGTGTCAATCTAAAAATGGTTAAATAAAATTCAATCTTTAAAAGTTTAAAGCAAACTCAATCTATCCACCTTCCATAATAGTTTATGAGGTTACAACTTAAGAAAACTCTAGCTCACAAAGAGATGTCAAATCAAGTGTTACATTATGTTCACTCTAAATCAATCGATAGTAACATGGCCCATGTGTCCTGCTGCTGGCAGTGGTAGGCCACATATGATTTAGTTATGACCAGAGTCCTTTGATGGTGGTTTGGCGATAAGGCTCCATTATATTATGATCTGATACAATGTATGCTATAATGGCTTTGCTCTTTGAGTTGTGAACCATAGAATACTTGATGGGGCAAAATCTATCTATCGGGTAAAGTAGACTTAAGCCTCTCCTTAGATAACGCCACCCTAGGTCTATAAGAATTTCTTAGATGATGTAACTCATGAGTTCGATAAGGATCCTTCGATCATGTTGGGTCACCTACCTCCTCGACTAAGTAGTAGGGACCATGATAGCTGGGATGATGGAACCATTGGATCTAGATCGGTGCCTCATCATTTCTCATCCAATTTAAGCTAAAAAGATGAATTTTATAATCTTAAGTTTTAAACTCCACGTCTTTACTATGCTATACATTTAGCAATCTAACAACTAGCCTTTCGAAAGTTCTCTCACTTATTGGGAGGGCTAATTAACTATAGGGGCTTGCTATAAAAAACTTGGAACTAGATCTAAAGTCCTTACCAAAATGAGGGAGAAATCTCTAGGTAGTGTCTTATCTATTCCATCTACCTTCTAAAATTACATGGACATTTAAATCGCACTCTCTTCAATTCAATTTGAGAGGTCAATGTGAATTTTGAAGCCCAATTCTGGCGACTTTGTTGGGGAAAAGTTTCTCAATCTTTGCTTCCTGCAATAGATGCTAAATATTTAAATTACTAATAATGGATCAGACCATTCATCAAAAGTCGGATCATGCAATCAATACTAGAAATGTTGGGCTACCATTCAATTTGGTAGTATAGACTTTCCAACCATTATTGTTGCAAATAATCCTCTTCCTAAAAGCGCATATTCTACACTAACCTATGCAATGGAGGAGGACAATTGGAATGACCACTATTGTTCTAAGTTCCTCAAGAGAGCCTTTCTATTTGAAAGGCTGGTCATTCTAGGTAAGGTCATGAAAAGAACCATCAGCGGCAGAAAGTTTTAAGCATGCAGTGAATGTAACCACCACCGATTGAACCTTTTACACTAGGGATACATAATCAAAACCTCTTCTTACGGAGGAAAATTGGGTAGAAGGCAAAGAAGGAGAAGAAATGTTGAACTATGAGCTCAGTGACCCTTTGCGAATCTAGCCATGCAACCGGACTTAATGCGAGCGAGTGTTCTACTCACAACAAGTTTGAAAATCTCAAGTGGGTGAAAAGTAACAACTCTAATGGTAATATTAAGTAATCATTCAAGGAAGCGTGTCAAGCTCCACCACGACAAGGAGGCATCCCAAGACTCTTCCCTTGAGGCATACAGTATAAAGTTGGGAAGAGAAGTATCTTATGAAGAAAAGCATCATTACCTATTTATCGAGAGAAAATGAAAGCTTCAATAAAAGGCTACTCTCGATGGGAAATGCTCAAGATTTTCTAAGCAATTCTAAATGGTGAGCATCGGGGCATGACACGTGGACCAGTCCAAGAATCCACCATGAAAGGTCCGATAAAAGAAAAATAAACATGGAGGCCAAAGTCTCAGAAGTAGCGACCAAAAGCTTCTTCATCCAGAGCTAACCCAGGAGTGGGGAAAGAGAAATCTTTGAGCTATGTGCTTAACAACCATTGTTCAAGCAAAAAATTGTACAATCGGTTATAGAACCGAAATGAGTGTTTCAATCATAATAAGTTTGACGACTAAGATGGGCAAAACGGCCTCTTGTCAAATCAAGCAGTCCTTACGGACGACAACATCGGTTCCAACTTCTCCATAAGAAAATTCAAACTATATATGCAAAAGTGCATCAGTCCTCAAAGTTGCTAAGAAGAAATGACTGATAAAAAATATCAAGGTCCATCGAAGCTAGAGTTGCTTCTCCAAAGAGGTCTTCTCATAACTCCGACAAGATGTCTAATTCAAGTTTCACATGGTGAGCATCGACGTGACACTTAGACCAATCTAAGAATCCATCATCAAAATATCCTAGCAAAAGGTAAACAAATTTGGAGGCAGAGCCTGAAAGTCAAATTGTCTTAAAGAAAGACATTGACATGACATTGTACTCCCATAATATCTACTCATTATGCACTAGTATTTAGAGCTGGTAATCTTTCCACTTTAAGTTGAACTACATTCACTCCGAGTAGTCATTCAACATGATCTTACCTAAGATGAGAATGTTTATGGATGGAGCAGCTTAACAATTTGATTTAGAAGCATGCAATCATACAATGTGTCTTCAAACTTTTCAAGAAAGATAAATGGACTTGGTGAGAAGACCAATAAATCCTCAAAAATAGCGGAAATTTGAGCCTAATTGGAAAGGGCCCTTCACTATTGAAAATGTATATCAAGACAGAGCCTCAATCAATTCGATACTTGAAATTATATTACACATAAAATTGTAATCACAAGAATGCATTTGATCATACAATGTAATCTCAAATATTCCAAAAGGGGAATTAGCTTTGAAGACCAATTATTCTAATCAAGAATTGCAAATTTGGGTCTAATTGGGAGGGCCTTTGTCATTGAAAAAGTGCACCAAGGAGGGCATACCAACTCATTGGCCTAAAGGGTAAAAGACCAATACACCACTTAATGGTCGATACCTAAGAAAGTGTTATACATGATGACTATATTCTCAGTACAATGAAATCTCTACAAGATAGAATTTTTTTAGTATATCTATTTAGGTCAGTCGTGTGTTTTATCGAGATCCCTAAATAAATATACTCACTTAAGATGAAGAAAAACTTTTGTGAAAATTCTCCTATTTCAAAGGGGCATTTTAGATTTTATATATAGATGAAATCAATGTTACATGTTAAAACCCTCTTAAGAGCATATCAATTCAAATATTGATGTATTTGCATATTTTAACTTGAAAGTTCTTTAAACATGCTTTAGAATTTCCCTACAAGACGGGAGCAATTTTAATTTATGTTAAGTTTATTTAAGTTGACGTCGTGCTTTAAGATGAGATCCCCGAATATATTGATTCAGGTTGACATCGAGCTTTATGCTTAAATCCCGAATATACTCATAATTATTCTTGTTAAGTTGCGTTCTTGCAGAATAAAAGAATCTATTTCGCATGAAAAGATAGCCATAAATGCCAAAAGTTATCTTCCAAATTTTCCAAATTTTGAAAATTAAGTCAGAACTCCTAATTTTGAAAGCTTCAATCAAGTAAGTTAAAAAAACATCAACCTCTACATCCCGAATATTAGGACACGACGGGTTCTAAAGGTCGAACTTAATAAGCTCATAAATGGCCCGATTCGATGCTATCCTAACTCAACAAGCCATAAGAAAAGGCGGTGAAAGAGCCCATATTTATTAGTTTGATGACAAAACTACCAACCCATCCGGCTTAAGTCAAAGATTCAAGTAGGTTCTAAAGGTCAAACAAATAAGCCATAAATGGTTGAGTTGCTAATGAGCTCCTCACTCAATAAGTCATAGGAAAATGCCTGTGAAAGAGCCCTTGCTCATCGGTCCAATGATGTTAGTTGTTCAATCTCAAACCAAATCTAGCTTAGTGATTACAAGCAACCAATCTAAGAGATCTTTCGATTGATTGACCAAGATAATATGAGGAAATAACTCTTAACTTAGACATCAAGTTAATCTTTATATTACATGTAGGTGATATTTCAATTTATTCTTAAATGATGATCAAGCATAAAACGGATCAAAGAAAATCTCCTCATCAAGTCAGTCAAGTAGAAAGCATAGGGCGAGGAAACAATTCCATAGTTCATACAAAGTTAATGGTGAACTAAAGACATTTTGTAGTTATTGATCGATAAAGTACACATTGCTAGCGATAACTCAACATTATAGACCTAATATAAGCGAAGGCTTGGTCATCTGTATGTACCCTTTACTTGAGTCTATCAAGCGTAAGCATAGGACTTAGGGTGTACATACACTTCGACAAGTCAATGTGGACAAATCAGTCAATCATTCATAAAGTCCATCAAGCTTAAAGCTAGGATAGAAGGAATTCCAAATCTCAAAATAAGCGGACCAATTCCTCCATCAAACCCAACCGGGCATGAAACTAGAGTTGGAGGAAACTCAAATCTACAATGACATAAAATAAAGAGATCTTGACAAAGCCATTGAAGTAGAAAGTAGATGGTGTAAAACTCTTACTATCGACAAAACAATTGACAAATTGGCCAATCCGTCATTTACCATGTTTTAAATAAGGCATCATACTAATGACAAATCTATCAAAGCTCCATAAGCTATTATAATCTGAAATGATCCAAGTTGTGGCCAGTCAACCGGTTTCAACAAATGCAACTCATTCCATGCATAAATCACATTTATTGGGGGCATTTGTTGACCTCCATATATGTGTCATAAGTCAAGCTCATAAGTTAAATTCGATGGACTTGAAGTCACAGTGCGAGGCTCAAAATGCCGAACATCACCGAAAAAAAATGACCTCGATCAACAACGGACTTTGCCATTTGTAGTCATGAACATTGAAATTGGTCATAATATAAATATTGCATAATCTAATGATCAACTAATCAATCGATAGCTATATCAGTATATTGAGGAAGAAAAGCGCAATGATGTTCAAATAATCTCCGTTCATGAAATTGATCATGTTATTAGCTTCAAAATATTAAAACTATCAAAAGAAATTATTCGTGCTCAATTGGATGATTTTGTGCAAATGTTGAAGGATCGAAAGTGATAGCCCACAAATCGGTGAAATACTACGTCACCAAAATCAACCCATTAACCTTTGATCGATGAGCGAACTTCACCATTATGTTGAGCGTCAAAACTAGTCATATTAATATTGAATTACTTGATTATCAATCAATCAAGCGTCGAGTCATCAATGCGCTACCATATATCAAGATCAAGAGGTATCGACTTAAATAAAATGACCTCCGCATAAAATTGATTGAGCTACTAGTTCTAAAATATCAAAATATATCAAGTGAGACTATTTGCACTCAATTTGGACAAGTCTACATAAAATTGAGCGTCGAAATGATAATGCATTTTGAGTTGAAATTGACTCAATTTGGCGTCGACTTGAACCAAAAGCCTCCGATTGTGAACGAACGATTGTTGCATTATGAACATTGAAATAATATTAAATCAACATGTATATCAACCTATATATTAAGCATAAAGTTCATGTTAAAATTAATTAAGTAATAAAACATGTTATTAAAAGCCATAATCTAATTCTAAAACTAACAAGATCCCTATTTCTCTAAATCCCTTTGCATTTCAGTTCATCTATCACGAAGCCCTCTTTTCCAAATCATCCAAATAGCACGAGCTCTTCTCTTCATGCAGGAGCTCCTGTTCAAACACTCGAGCCTCCCTCCTTCTTCCATGCGTTCAACACACAACACTCAGCTCGGCCTCTCCTTCGCATCTCCAGCTCAACCGTTCCCTCTTCTTCCTTTTTTCTTCTCACCTAATGAAGGATTCTCCTTCAAATCAAACCAATCCTAGCTCTCTCTTAATTTTCTCCATTTTCCTCAGCCTTAACTTGGCGACCTCCTTCTTCATTTTCTCTTCTCTCCAACCCTGTAGGTTCTAGTTCTTCCCTCTTAATCTTCTCTTCTTCATTCTATCTTTTCCTCACCCTTCCCAAAAAATAAAGTTCTTTCCCTCACCCTTCCTCTGAAAAGCTCTTTCCCTCACCCTCACCAATCTAATATTTCCAATTTTTTTTTCCAGAGGAACAAGTCATTAGGCGAGTTCTTCTCACGGTTTCCGACATTTCCCTTTCCATCTCTCTTATCAAACTTCCCCTTTCCACAACCAAAGAGGAACAATCATTAGGCGGGTTCTTCTCTTGGTTTCCATCTCCCTCTCCTCTCCTTGCGATCATTGCAAATCTGAAGAAAATGATTCTAAACATGTGGGATAAATATGTGATTGTATATCTGAATGCTTATCTTTTTTGCAGTTTGAAGGCCTCGTCATGCTCATTAGGGCCGACATGAAAAATCAATTGTGATTTTGCAAGACACTTCCTACACTCATTAGGCATCTTGGGTAAGCCAACATCTATTATATATTGCTCCCCAAATTAAATCTTTGAGAAATTTGTCAAATCTTTGACTTAGAAAAAAAATTGGAGAATAAAATGAACGCTTAAGAGCGCTAAGCAAAGAAACATAAAACTAAATTCAAATTAAAAGTGTCAAACAAGAAGGAAAAGAGGGGAGAAAAGAACATACAACAGTACAAAAGTAAAATATTAAATCAAAGAAAAAAAGAGGTGAAAAGCACTTACAAGATTTATCTGAGTTGAAAGCCCACTAAAAATTAACTCTTCTCTTTCAAACACCCCAACTCCTCAAACAAATGGAATTAAATATAAGACCCCTCTTGGCATTATTTATATAAATTGGAGGGAGTAATGAAGGGCCCACTCTCACAAAAGAAATTAAGTAAATGAGACCATGTTCTCACAAATTTCTTAAACAAAAGGGAGGAGAACTAAACAAATCTTAACGAGATAGGGAGTTAAATGTTAAATTCATAAAGGAATTATAATAAAATTTAAAGTTTAGTTGTTCCTTAAATATGAAACCTAATGTGGAGTTAGGCATGTTGGAGTTGATGCTTGTTTATGTGAATAGAGCCTTTATTGAATACTCAAAACTAAATTCACAAGCAAGTGATCATAAGACCAATCAACAATTGAAAATTAAAGGATATCCAAAGAAGTAGGATTCTTGATTGAATATCAAATCAAAGCATAAGAGAGCCTCTTAGAATTAAGATACACTCTTCAAACATATTCAAATAAATTGAAGAAAATTAAAGAATTCATAAGATACTTTCCATGAGATCGTATGATTTCCAATAAGCATAGCGGAATCCTTGGAAAATGTTTGAAGTGTATTCGTCACCTTATCAAATACTAGAATTAGATCAAGAAGAAAGTGAAATGCATTGGCGATGGATTTGAGAACTTTCATAGGCAAAAGTCTATTGAATATTCAAAGATTAATCAACTTGGAATCAATTAAATATTAATTTGAATGATCGATAAGATGTTAGACCAATTTACAACACCTTCAATGCCATTTGCAGCGCGTATACAAGTCAAAAGTATCGAGGATATTTAGATTCAAGTGTCGAGGATGTTGTATGAGTTTTTCCAGTTTAGTCTTAGAACTAGGTGTTAGCAAAACCTAAAAAAATCTATTATAAGATTTTCACTTAGTAAAATATATGAGAAGCTAATTCTATCATGTCACGGTTGATTTGATCCTGTTGGGAGCTAAACATAGTTGTGATCTAAAGCTCTCAAATATATTTGATTCAATCAATTAACTACGATGATAGTTTTGTTGAATGGAGATTTCAACCGAGGGATATTTCCATCAAAATATAATTATAATTTCAAATTAAATTAACTTAAATTAAGTATCAAAAATGGTTAAATAAAATTCAATCTTTAAAAGCTTAAAGCAAACTCAATATATCCAACTTCCATAATTATTTGTCAAAGGTGGAAAATTAAGAAAACTCTAGCTCATAAAGGAGTTGATGTCAAATCAAGTGTTATGTTATTTTCACTCTCAATCAATCTCATGCCGGTAAGAACTTGGCCAATATCCTCGACTATGTTTGGCAGGTACACTCCACATATGATGATTACTAGAGTCCTCGATTGGATGGTTTGGCCGGTAAGGCTCCATTATATTATGATGATCGTGTAATGCTCCCCAATGGCTCTACTCTTTGAGTTGTGAACCATAGGGTATACTTGATATGGAAAAGCCCTCTGCTAAGGTATACTTAATCCTATCTCCTTGACAAAACCACCCAGTCTACAAGAATTTATTGAATGGCGTAATGTGTTGAGATAAGGATCCTTTTGTTGGTTGGGTCATACCTTCTCTCAGTAGACTAGATAGCTCGAGATGATAGAACTATGGGATCTATATGACATCATTTTCCCTAACCGTCGTTTTAAGCTAAAAGATAAATTTCATAATCTTAACTTTTAAACTCCACATGTTGCTACTATATGCTACGCATTTAGTGATCTAACACGACTAGCCTTAATCAGTCTCTCTCACTTAGTGGGAGGTAATTAACTTTAGGGGTTTGTGCTTATAGAAACCCTAGAACCAAATCTAAAGTCCTCACCAAATGAGGTGAAATCTCGGTAATGTCTCTACTATTCCATCTCGCTTGAAAATTGCATCGACACTAAAATCACACTCTCTTCAATTCAATTTGTTGAGAGGTTGGTGGAGAAAGAACACATTGAATTTTATAATTTCTCTTATATGAGGGTATCAAATTAGTCATTTTCCCCACTAAAAATTTTATTTGTCCTTTAATTTTTCTCAAAATATAAATTTACCCCTCAAACGAGGTTGGTTCCACCCTTGTGTATAGGCAAAAAATGTAGTGTAAGATAAACTATTTGAATCAAAAAATCAATGCAGGGAGAAACAATTGAGCAATGCGAAATGTTATCACCTCCTTCAATAGAAGTTACACAAAACACAATTATTACCATATGTTGAAATCCATCAAAGGAGAACGAAAAGAAGCCTTCTCATCAATCTCTCTTTGAGCAGAAAAGTAACACGACATAGTTATCAACAAACTCTCTACCCAAACTTCAAGATTAAATGTAGTGACATTGATTACCGGAGGAGCTTTGGCCCACCATGACTCATAATTGTGACTAGAAGAATCGGTCGGGACAAGTTGCCCATTGTTAGCCATAATCATCACTACTTCTCCATTCTCCATAAGAAATTATGTCAAGTAGCAAAAGCTGGAGGAGTGAGTTTCATTAGATAGATTATTAAAAAACACTCAACATGAGTGAGCTCTCTTACGCACCATAGTTTTTTGTGAGTGTTTGAAAAAACTATGACGCATCTAGAATCTTAGATTTTTTTAGCATGAAAGTCATGGAGATTTTCATAACATTTTCAATGATATCAAGCATGCTCGATTCTACACTAGATGAGTTCAATACGGGTAAAATTCTATGGTTGTACCAAAATTTTCAACTCACCCAATTTTTTGCGGCGTTTGTAAAATTATAGCTTATTAGCTAGAATCATAGATTTTATCAACATGAAAGTCATGGGAAATTTAGTTACACTTTCAGCGATATAAGGCTTGCTCAATTGACACGGATGAGTTTGATATGGCCAAAATCGTGGTATGCCAAAAAAAATATTTTAAAATATTTAGCTGGACTAGTGGCCCATTCAGCGGGCCAAAGCTATTTTTTATGATTAATTACCTATTAAAGTTTAATTAAGGCTAATAAGAAAATTTAGCCTTAAAATTTTGACTTCCCATTTAACACATATCATATCAATATCTTTCATATTTTGTAGCTCATGCTAGACTACATATTCTAACATCAAAGTTGCATTTTGTGAAGATGCTTATAAATTTTCCATTCTTATTGCTCTATCAAGGACAAGATCTACCTTTGTGTGGGCTTTGAAAATTCTCAACCAACCTCAATGAAGAGAGTATTATTTTAATGTAGGTGTAATTTCCGAGATGGAATAGTAAATAAGACAATACTAAGAGATTTTGCCCTTATTTTTGAGGACTTTAGATGGTTCTAGGTTTCCTATAGCAAAGACCTATAGTTAATTACCCTCCCAATAAGTGAGGGAGAAGTTTTGATTAAGGCTAGTCATTAGGTCACTTAATGTGTAGCGTATAGTAACGACATGTGGAGTTTAAAATCTAAGATTATGAAATTCATCATTTTAACTTAAAGCATATGGTTGGGAGAATGATATGGCGTGCCCAATCTAGATCCTATGGTTCCATCATCCCGGGATGTCATGTTCCTAAGTCTACTTAGTCGAGGAGGTAGTCAACCCAACGAAGGATCCATATAAGCAATACATGGGTTACGTCTAATAAATTCATATAAGCACGAGGTGGTGTTTGTCTAAGGAAACAATATTAAGTCTACCTTAGAGAGGGCTTTTGCCTAGAAAATATACTCTATGATTCATAACTCAAAAGGTAGAGCCATTGGGAGCATATGGGCTATGATCGTGATCTAATGGAGCCTTACTAGCCAAACCACCCAATCAGGACTCTAGTCATAAGCGCATCATCTTTGGAGCCTACCACCAAGCCAAGTCAGAGGACATGGACTACATCCTTACTTGTCATGAGATTGATTGAGAGTGAACATAATACAACACTTGATTTGACATTGGCTCCTTTTTTTGAGTAGAGTTTTCTTAATTTATCATCTTAAACAAGCGGTGTGGAAGGTGGATAGATTGAGTTTTAAGCTTTTAATTATTGAATTTTATTTAAGCGATTTTAGATTGATACTTGATTTAAGTTAATTTGATTTGAAATTAGAATCACATTTTGATGAAAGTAACCTCCGGTTGAAATTACCATTCAACACCATCATCGGGGTAGATAATTGATTGAATTGAATATATTTGAGAATTTTAGATCATGTCAACTCTATTTAGCTCATGTCAACTCTGTTTAGCTCCTAATAGAGGATTATATCTACTATCACATGAGATTAGCTTCTCGATATTTTAATAAGTTAAAATTTTTATAATAATTAGAATTTTAAGTTTTGTTAACTTCGGTCTAAGACCAAATCGGAAGCAACCCACACAATATTCTCAAACACTAAGTTTAAGCATTGACATAGTGTTGGGGCCCAAGTAGGTAATTTTATTTCTAAATCAAGAGATTGATTTTATATTTTCATTTAATTCTAATATAGCTTGACTTTTTGGATATTAAAATTTATACTTTAAATCTCCACAATAGAGCATGCATGCATTTGTAGCTTAGATAATTTCATCTAATTAATCATTGATTTTAAAATCATAATTAGAATGAAATTCCTTAATTTTGGATTGATTCATTTATGCGAATTTAATTTAGTGTGCCTTCTATGTGCTTGTACAAAGAGTTGCAGATCAGTGAAGTATTATTTTAATATTAAATTTTGTATTAATACAAATGTAGAATCATTTTCATTTGATTCTTCATTGATTACATTTGGAAACATTCAATGAAAAGCTTTCTTAGTCCTCATAGACTTAAGGCATTTCATTTATGATCATATAGATATTCCAAAGCATTTGCAAATAACACTCCTTTCTTTTCTTTTCAAATTCTTTAACGAATCATCAAATGATCTAACCATTCATATTTACCAATAAGTCATTTAATTCAACTCTCATTTTAAACAACTTATGGAGCTTAATGCAAATTTGTTTGTGAGTTATTTCTATTCATTCTATCGCTTGAAGTTAAGCTTTCATATTCCATGGAATTCTATTGAGATCACTTACAAATTTCATTTGAATTCTATGTTTGAAGTCTATGTTTCAATTCATAAGAAATATTCAAAATTTAGATCAAATCTTCTCAAATTATGTGAGGCATAATGTCACAAGGTTAGTTTATATATATATATATATATATATATATATATATATATATATATATATATATATATATATATATATATATATATATATATATATATATTATACATATATATATATATATATATATATATATATATATATATATATATATATATATCAATGAAATTCAAACATTTAAATCTAATGGATCTAATTGAGTTGATCATCTCTTCTTTGTTTGAAGCATAACATTTTATTTATTTTTGAATCATTAAATCTCCATTCAAATTCATTTATAAATTATTTAATCTCCTTTAAATTCATCTCATGGTCATCTTGAAAATCATTTCAATTCCAAGTTATGGGCTTAAGAATATATTTGGAATTGATTAATTATGAACCTTGATAAAGGGTTGACTCTCCTCTTATAAGTTGAAAGGATTTAGGAGAGTTTTTTTTTTTTTTTTCCACATTTCATTTAATTCTTCAAGTCACAAGTTATCTTTTGAGCATTAATAGGAAGTGGAGAAATTAATTAATATTATAGATGAGCTTTTAAATTTAAAGAAAAGACTTTATAAGCAATCCCCTTTTCTTATGCTCTCATTTATATTTACTTTGTATATTCACTTGAGTTGTTTAATTCAATTTTAATTCCATATTGTTTCATTATTTTTTTGTGTTTCTTTTCGTAAATGAATCTTGATTCTTTCTTTTCTTTCTTTCTTTTTTTCTAATTCTAAAATTTGATGAAATTTTGGCGATTTTGGCATAGGGGAGGCGACATCTAACAATTTATTTGGCTTACTCGGTATGCCATATTGAGCATAGCTAGTGGTGTCTTATGACACCACATCTTCACACCCACTATGTCTTATTGGGCATTAGCGATTTTAAAACTTGTAAAAGAGACACAAGCATATATATGTACCATTCCCACATTTACATTCATATACATTCACAAATTGCACATTGAAGTCTAACTTCCTATTTTGGATGAGAAAAGAGGGCTTTCAACCAAGAGGAGATTTGCTAGGGATTTCAAATAAAGGTTCGAAAAGGAGTTCACCAAGGTAACTTGAGGGTTCGACAAAGTTGATAAAACTTTAGCCAAGAATGGAGGTTTGGCTAGAATGAAATGGAGAGGGATATGGTTTGGCCACAAAGAATGAGGGAAGGAAATGGAAAAATTTTGGATGGCTTTGGATATGAGATCAAAATTGGAGGGAGGGAAAATCGAAGATTTTTTGATGGGATGTTCAATTTTAAAGAGAATCGCTGAAAATTGAGAAGAACCGAGTGCTGATCCATTGCACTCAAGGGGAAATGAGGGAAAAGGCTTACAGTTTCATTCCTCTGGATCGAGGGAAATCAGGCTTCAATTTGAAATGTGAGAGGAGTTCCACTTTTGGGAGGAACGAAGAGCTTTCGATTTGAAGAAGTGGGAAAGGAAGAGCTTTCAATTTTAAGAGGATTAGGAAGCGGGGGTGGTTCTTTGGAGGATTGAAGCCAAATGAAGAGGAGGAGGTAGTTCTTGTGTGGAGCATGTGCATGAAGAGGGAAGAGCAACGAGGAGAGAGGAGAGGGATCATGCGGAGGGCTGGCGGATGGGCATGAAAGAGGACGAGGTTGGGTTAGGGAAGAGGTGGGTTAGGCTATTAGATGTAAATAGGTTTTTTCTTTTAAATCAATTTTCTAAATATGTAATCCACCTTAATATAAATTTTACCGACCTCAATATAGGGTTAATGTATATGTTGATTCAAGGTTATTTCAATATTCGATACAACGACGTGTCATTTCTCGATCAAACATTGTTTGGTTCAAATTAGCGTCAAATTAGATCAATTTTGGCTCAAAATGTGCATTATCACTTTTGACCACTTGACATTCATGTAGACTCATGAATTGATCATAGATAGTCTCATTTGATATATTTTGATATTTTAAATCTAACAAGATAATTAATTTTGTAAATAGAGGTTGTTTTGTTTAAGTCGGTGCCTCCCAACCTTGATATACGCATAGGCATGTTGATAGCTTGATCACTTGATAGGTTGATCATTAGATTTTTCAATATTTATATTATGATTAATTTTGACATTCTAAATGCAATGGAGAAGATTGTTTATTGATCGGAGATCATTTGGGCTAATTTTAGCGACATCTAGTGTACTTGACCTTGATTTGAATATTATCACTTTTGATCATTCGACATTCACACACTCATCCAAATTAAGCATGGGCTATCTCATTTGATAGGTTTTGACATTTTGAAGCTAATCGCCTAATTAATTTCATGAATGGTGGTCATTTGGTTTAAGTAGGCCTCAACCTTGATATGGGCATCATGATCAATTGCTTGGTTGGTTATATTATGGAAGATGTATATTCTAATAAATTTCAATGTTATATGATGACGTGTAGTCCATTCATTTATCGGAGGTCATTTCGACCTTTTGGCACCATCAGTGTATTGTAGCTCTTTTGCTCGATGCATTTGAAGTCGATCAAATTCATCTTACAAGATCGCTTCAACTCATGCAACATATGTGGAAGTCAACAAATTCCCTCAATAAATATGATTATGTATTGAGCCACGTTTGTTGAAAATTGGTTCACCCTTCATGTTATTGCGACTTTATACAACTTCAATTTCAATAGCTTATAGAGCTTTGATAGGATTTGTCATTACTATGATACTTTATTTTGGATGAGTTAAATGACATGATTAACTGGTCATGCTCAACTTATCAAACGGATAAAGTTTTTCCATCTACTCTCTGCTTCAATGGGTTTGTTGAAGATCTCTTTCTTCTATCTGTTACGTTTGGGTTTCCTCTAGCTTCAAGATTGGTGGGGCGAGGAATTGGTTTTGCTTGTTTTGAGATTTAGAATTCCTTCATCCTTTAATCTTGATAGACTTGATGAAGAATTGACCTAGTTTGTCCATATTAACTTATCAAGAAGTGCACGTATATCTTCAATCGAAACTTACGCTTTGAGACTTCTCGAAGGGTGTATACTGAATGACCGACCTCCGCTTATATTAGGTCAATGTTAAGTTATCGTCTAGTAATGAGTATTTTAACACACTAATAACTATCAAATCCATTTAGTTCAACCATTGCCTTTGTATGAACTATGAAATTGTTTTCTCGGTCCGTGCTTTCGCTTAACAACTTGATAAGGAGATTGACTTTAATATGCTTTGTGCTTGATCATTATTTGATAATAGATTGAAATATTACCCACTATACAATATAAAGATTGATTTGAGGTAGCTCTAAGTTGAGAGTTTCTTCAGATTTTCTTGATCTATCGATCGGTAGAAAGATCTCTTGGATTGATTACTTGTCGCTAAGTTCTAGTTTGATATTGAACAACTATCATCATTAGATTGAGGGCGAGGCTCTTTCACTTACCTTTTCTTATGGCTTGTTGAGTAAGGAGAGTGTCAAACTCACATTTTGAGCTTATTGAGTTCGACCTTTAGAACCTACTGAGTCTTTGATTTATCGAAATTGGTTGGTGGTTTGGTCCATACTAATGAATAGGCTCTTTCTTTTCTTGCATCTTGTTGAGTGAGGAGAGCGTCAACTCGACCATTTATGAGCTTGTTGAGTTCCACCTTTAGAACTCATCTACGCCCTAGACTTGAATATAGAGGTTGATGTTTTCTAACTCAATTGATTAAACTTACGGGGAGTTCTTCTCACTTAATCTTCAAAATTTAGCAAATTTGGGAGATAAAATTTTGATATTTAGGACTCTCTTTTCATGCATAAAATAAATTATTTTTGTTCTTTGCAATAACCTACAACTTAACAATAACAATTATGGATATAATCGAGGATTTTGGTGTAAAGCTCGATGTCAACAATCGGACTATATTCAAAGATCTCGTCTTATAGCACAACTTCAACTTGGCTAAATATATAAAAATGCCCCTATCTTGTAGGGAAATTCTAAAGCACTTTGAAAAAGCTTTAAAATAATTTAAGAAATACATTTGATCTTGGGAAGGTTTTAACATGTAACATTGATTTTATCTATGTATAGAAATCTAAAATGCCTCCTATGCAACATGGGAATTTTCACAAAATTTTTTTATCTTGAGTGAGTATATTTATTTATAGATCTCGGCATGAAGCATAATGTTGACCTAAATAGATATACTAAAAAATGTCCTATATCTTGTAGGGATTTCTATTATACCTCAATTTATTTATGTTGTATAATATTTTTTCGTAATGACCATTAATTGGTGGCATTGGTCTTTCACCTTTAAGTCAATGAGTTGGTATGCCCCTCCTTGGTACACTTTTTCAATGACAAAAGGGCCTTCCCAATTAGGCTCAAATTTTCCACCAAATTTTGATTATGAATGGTCTTCTCTCAAGACCAATTCCCCTTTTTGGAATTATCGAGACCACACCATATGGTCAAAAGCCCTGACATCTTTGCTCAATAAACTTCCAAATTTTGATGATCTTGCAATCTAACTTCATCAAGCTCATCGAAGTTCCTCCATTCTCAAATGAGCATTTTGATCTTTAGTTAGGTTATATTGGGCTACTCAAGTGATGGTAACTCAACTTCAAGCGAAGAACTCATTCAATTCCAAATACTAATGAATAGGGAGTGGCTTTAGTCGGTGTCTTGTAAGTAGTTTAATACCCATAATGCTCTATTAGTTTGGTATGTCATTCTCTTATTTTTAGTGAGGATCCTCTTGAGCGGTTTGACCAATGTCTTATTGAAGGCTTCTACCAAACCATTTTCTCTTAGATTATATATTGAAGAATATCACCAATCAAAACACTCCAAATCTATAGACCACATTATGTGTAAAGAAATTAATCACTGATTAATAGTGACTTCTTTAAATGGGGTAGCTTCCCCACTTAGAGAAATAATCATCATAAAATGAAGCTGTCCAGTGATGATGGCGGATCAATTGACCAATTACATCTACTCCAACATTTGAATGGCTAGGATGCTATTGTTAGGTGTAGTGGATTTGAGGTTGATATATTATATTCCCATGTACTTGACATTCATGACACTTCTTAGCATGATTAATACAACTTCTCACCATAAATGGCCAATAATAGCCCATCCTTTTAATATTTACTACTATCTTGGGACCTAACCGATGTGCACCACAAAGTCCTTCATGAACTTCAACCATCACTTTTCTAGCTTTATTAGCATTTAGGCATCGTTGCCACATTTTTTTTCAAAGGATCTACAATATAAAGTGTTGTTGACAAAAAGCAATATTCTCTTCTTAATTTGAGGCTAGTGATTTATTATTTGGTAATTTTTCTTCTTAAAAGTAGTTGATGAAGGGTTGCCTCCAATCATGTGGCTCTTCTACAATAAAGGCTCCACCACCTTTTCGAGGCAATATCATGCTCTATTCTTGTTATAACTCCTTATTTATTTGAGTGTGAGGAGCAACTTAGCATATTGTTGTGTTGAATTTGATAATTCCTCTACTTGCGAGGATTGGTACTTCCCTGGCTCTAGAATTCATCAAGTAAATATGCAGATCATGACATAATCACCATTCATACTTTCCATTTTCTTAACTAATTTTGCTAACCAATCGCTTTGCTATTCTCGGATCGAGACTTGAGTTAATGTGGTATTTGGTATTTGCTTCATAAGCTCAAGAACTCGCTTATGAGAAAGCTAACTCAAGCTTGTTTATTTTATAGATGCCAAGTACTTGATTTATAATAAGTGAGAATCACAAAATATGCAAGTTTTGAATGCCTATGAAATAGCTTTTCAAGACCGCACTAATGTTTCATCCTCGACTTCATTATTAGTTCTTGGCTCTCGTATATGATCTTCTCATTATACCTCCTTACGGTGTTATGAAGATGATGTTGATTCTTGTTCTTCCCTTGGGAAATTTAGACGTTGGACTTGTTTGATCGATGAGGCTCCATCAAAGTACATTTCTTAAAGTTGTAATTTTTCTCTTTCATGAATGAGCATAATTTTCTCATCAAGCAAATCATCATCAAGAGAAAAGTCGGGATGGGATGTGCGGCAGGAAATATACTAAGACTTGTCCCTTCACACTTTCTGAACATATGTGATATCAAATGTAAAAGCAATACTTCCCATCTTGCCAAGCGACCAATGCGTTGGTCTTATCATCGGTACTTTAAATCGATCCTTGAGATGAGGGTAATCTTGTGAGATAACATATAATAATTGAGCTTTTGGACGCAAAGATCAATGCCAAAAGCTTCTTCTCTCGAGAGCATCTCATTTTTATTAATCTTAGATATAATAAAGAGCATTCTCTTTGCTTTCTTTATTGTGTTGTGTCATTAATGCTCCAAGGGACTCTTCTAATGTAGCTAAGTATAGAATGAGGGGCTTCCCAAGAGTAGGCTACAAGGATTGGTGAATTTAATAGGTTTCCTTTAATGCTATTGAAGGCTTCTTGGCACTCCTTGTCCCATTTGAATGGAGCATCCTTCTTTATCAACTTTGCAAATGGTCAATAATGTCTTGATAGGTTTGATATAAATCAACAAATGAATGTAAGTTATCATTGTAAAGAACGGTGATGCAAACTCTTTAGTGGAGGCATCTCCATAATTGCCTTGATTTAGCAGTTCAATTTCAATTCCTCTATGATGTACAATATACCCAAGGAATTTTTGGACGCTATCCCAAATGTTCATTTTAGAGGATTCATCTTGAGATTATATTTTCGATTCTCTCCAATACAATTCTCAAGTCTTCAAAGTAATTTTCATGATTTAAGCTCTTCACCACCAAATTGTCAATATAACATTCCACTTTTGGTGAATCAACTAATCAAAAATACGCATCATGGCTCTTTGGTATGTAACTATAGCATTTTTCAATCAAAGTCATGACTATGTAGCAGATATACCAATTGGTGTCCTAAATAATGTGTGCTTCTCATCTTGAGGAGCCATCTTAATTTGATTATATCCTAATGATCCATCCAAGAATGAAAACATGTCGTAGTTGGAAGTATTGTCCACTAGTAGTTTGGATATTAAAAGTGAAAAGTCATCTTTTAGGCACACCTTATTTAAGTCCCAAAAGTCAATGTAGACATGGATTTAGCCATTCTTCTTCCTAATTGGGATAATGTTGGCTATCCAATATGCATACTTTTCTTCTGATGAAGCCCTTTGATCGCTTCTTAGTTTTTGCAATTACCTATTCTTCAATCTCTAATCTCATTCACCTAGGAGCTTTCTTAACGGCATGGCATCCGATTTAATGTAAATTTATGAACTACTACATCCGGGAAAAGCGGCATTTGAATATGTCCAGAAAAGTAATCCCCAATTCATAATGTAGCATTTTAGGTCTTCAATTTTCTTATCAAGTAGAAGGAACCGACAAAAGTTGGACGGGGATCATCCTCACCTGGTTGATTTCTTTAAGTTTGTCCATAGTAGTTGTTTGTCCACCATCTTTGAGTTCTTGGTGCGAGCTTGACTTCTTCTTCATCATTTGTAAGAAGAATTTCATGGAGATCATCTTCTTTATCACTATTAGTTTCAATCTCACATTATATTATAATAAACTTTATTTTGATGAGACTTGTGGATGAACCCAAGACCTTTAGTGATAAACTTATCACTTCTTCATGATTCGAGGACTTCTTTGGCTCCACATATTATTAAAGATTTGAGTTCTATATTTAGTAATTCTAATATGAATTCGAGCTTATGCATCATTCTTCGTAATTTATGTGGATAATATATTGGTATTCTTGTTGGCACTATCCCATCGATCTTCATGTTGAGTGATCAAAATTATGAGGCAAAGACTCTTGATTTGTAAAATGGAGTTCATGTTTGTGACTCTCACTCAATGACGGAACATAGAATGTTATCAATTCTTCGATGTTATTAACTTCCGATTGGAGTGATTTCTTTTGCACTATTGAAGGATGGCTATAATTTTGAAGGAGTCCTCGACATGAGCTATCCTTCTTGATGCAACCATTTAAACTCTATTTCATAAGTAGATTCAAAATAATAGTCAATCATCACTTATTTCATACTTTGTCTTTCTTTAAAGTTTATAAGTTCTCTTAGGTTTAACACAAATATCTTCTTCTTCTTGTGTGTCACTTCCAAAATGAGGAACTAATTTTTATTTAGGTGTAAAATCAAGTGCTTTAGGGAGTGTCGATTGCCTTCTTTCTTCCTTTTGCATCCTCTCTTTCACCTTATAAAGTTGCATTTTAGTTCCGAAGTGGATGCTTCGCCTCAGTCTCTGGCTTAGGCTCTTTAGGGATGAAATATTTTGCATCTTCTTAGATATTTGCTTCGAATGGAGAATGGTTGTATTTTGCTAGAAATTTTGAATTTTTCTCCTTCTCTTAGGTACTTCATACCGATACATAGTTGATGGGACCATGTCATACTCATGCGCATGGTCAACCCAATAGAGCTCTAAACGATGTATCGGATCGATTACATGAAACTTGGCTTACGTATATAAATCTTGAAAGTTGAGCAAGAGAATAAAGGAACCTAGGGTTTTCTCATTTCTCATTGAAACCATGAACCATCAACTTGTCTCTCCCAAGATGTTGGATATCAAGTGATAATCCTATTGACCTCACTTTTGGAGTGACATCTCAACTTCTCCCTCTTAGACATAGGACTCCTCTAGACATTAAGGGTTCCTTAGTCTTGAGACACTTCTAGTGATTAAGTGAATACTTAACCTAAACCTAGAGACTTAGAAGAGTTTATCATAGGATTAGGCTATGCAATAGGGATTTAAGGCTACCACTTACCCTATAGCTCAAATCCACCCATGTACACTCCTTCAAGCCAATCCAAATCAAAACTTAAATCAATTCCAACTCAATTAATTTTCTCAAATCTCTAATCAATCCCAACTCAATTGAGTTTCTCAAATCCAAATCAACTCTAAATTCAATTCCAATCCCAAATGATTCAAATCCAAAATCAATTCCAATTCCAACTCTAATTCCGGATGATTGAAACCCATGATCAATTCCAATTCCAAAACCTTCCTAAGCCTTATGAATCACATCCATAAGCAACCAAACCCTTCAAATCAACCTAAAGCCAAGTGATTTATTTATAAATCACTTATTCCATCATTTGTATTCATAACTATAAATGAAATTGGCATCCAAATCATCCAAATCAAATGAATATAAGTCAAACCAAATCAAAACCCCTTTTCAAACTTTTGACCTACCTTAGCCAAATTCACAATCAAATCACTCCTAATTCATATGATTCTCTAATGGATCATTTATGTTCTCATTCATCTTCAGAAATATAAATGAAATATAAACTCAAATGGACAAAATCAAATCAATATAAAGTCAAACTCAAATACAAACCCAATTTATATCCTTTAAACTAATTTCTTGGATTTAGCTAAATCATTCTCAAATCAATCCAAACCCTTGGATTTTCGCTTCAAATAATCACTCCTTCAATCACATGCCCAAATATAAACATAAACTACAATCACCAAGCTAAAATCAAACTAACCCATGTCAAACCCATGTTCATCCTTTTGACTTTAAATTGTCAAATAAACCAATTGACTCCAAACCACTTGCAATTGGATTTATATTTCCATCATAAGTCCATATGTGAGTTTAACCAAACTTGAATCAAGCCATGATCAAGCTAATTCACCCTTTTAGGTCCACTTGACCCAAAGTAGCCTAAAGACCCTTTTGAATCAAGTTTTAATCCAACCCAATTGGGTTGAACCAAGCCTCACATTGTGATCAACAATCATCCTAGAATGATCAATCACTCAAATTGTGTCAAACCAAGTCAAACCAAGCTTTTGACCAAGTCAACACTTAGCCCAAATGAGACCTAAACAAGACAAAATTCACTATGAGCTAAATTGATTGAAACCATTGATCTAAACTAATCCATAATCAATTATTAAACATGACCAAGCCCTCACTTCTAAAAAACCCAATTGGCCCTCCTAGGAGTTGACCCAAATTGACCTAAAAAAGACAAAATGGGTCAAATCTTAATCTAAGCCAAATTTATTGCAACCAATGGGTCAAATTCATTCCAAATTGATTGTTGAACTTGACCAAAGCTTCAATTGACCAATTAGACCCAACCTAGCCCAATTGACCATGAACCCAACTTCAATAGGTCAAATCAACTTGAAATCAAACCAAAATAGAATTGATTGATACCAAAGCTTGCAATACATTTAAAATGATCAACCAAACCTAAAATAACCCATGACCTTTGGGTCAAATGGGTCAAATTGGTCAATTTGACCCATTTGACCCAAATGAATCTAATTGAACCAAAACTAAATCTAAACCAAATTAAACCAAACCAATGATACCCATAGGCTCCAAATGATCATTTGAACTTGACCTAGCTCATGGTTCACCCAATTTGACCAATTGGTCAACAACTTGACCCAACTAAATGGGTCAAATTGAGCCAAATCAAATCAAATGAACTTCAAATCACTTAAAATTTGGCCAAACCATTTTTAAATCATTTCAAATCTGCCAAAATCAAACTCATAACCAGATGACCACTTTTCCTTTGGGTCAAAGGGTATCCCATGACCAAATTCACTTAGAATTTGGCCATTCCTTTCCCAAGGCCACTTGGCACCAATCTATTAGTCCACATGGGCACCAAGGAGGGTGGTGAACATGACCCAATGAGCTTGGATCATCCATAACCAAGGGAGTCCAAACTCCTCCCAATCACCTCTGGACACTTGGCTTACTAAATTCACTCACCAATCACATGGGCCGCTCTCACTCACTCCCACCCAAAATGACCCATGTGGGACATTTTCGAGCTCAACCGATTAGCCAATCCAAGCCATTGAGCCATAAAATGGTAAATCAACCATCCACCATCTAATACAAGGAGGGGACATATATGCAACCCCCCCCCCCCCCTCCTCATTCTCACTAAAAAAAAAAAATTCAGTCCCATTACCAAAGAGCATTTTCAAATCTTCCCGAGCTTTCCCAAGGTCTCCTAGAGCTACTTCAATCACATTTCTCCTCTGCGTGCAAGGCTGAAATAGGCAGCCCCATTCTCAACAATACTCCCTCCTCACTTCACCAAACTCAAATTCTTTTACCCACACCCTCGCCACACCTCATCGAGCTTAATCGAACCATTTCCAAGTCTCTAAATAGAAAGTGCCACTTTGATCAACACCAATCGCCATTGAAGAGGAGCTTGGTTGAGAGCAACCCACTTCAAATCAAGATCGATTCTTTCAACGGTGTTTCATTTCTACTAGATGAATCTACCTCCTTCATTGGAAGCCATTGATAGCCTCCGAGGTAATTATTCAAAACCATAGCTATAAGGGATTTTAGTTGGTGTTTTCTAAAGGAAATTGTCATCTCATGCAATTTTGACCATTGGATATGCATCCCCCTCCTTCAAGGTGTGGGATCATTTTGATCCCAATCCAAGCTTCGGGTGAGTTCGGATTGAATGAGGAAAGACAAGCGTGTTCGTCTTTCGCCGCTCAAGGAGAAGGATCATACGCCATCTGTTGGATTGGAATAGACAATTTTGATCAAATCATGCTAGATCCGTAATTCTTAGCCTAAATCATAAGATTAATCTTGGTCGTCCAATCTTACATTGGACCCGAGAAAGCGCGTCCGCCTTGACTCATCCGACGGATGTGGTAACTTAAATAGACAATCGTCATGCCACATGGAAAATGCGCCACATGGAAAATGCCGCCACCATGTGGCTCGAAGAGTTTAATTATGCTTAATTAATTTAATTTTAATGATGAAACTTCCAAAATTCATAGCTAATTGTAGAAAAATCCAAAAAATATAAATAAATACTTATTTTAAAGGTAATTTAGAGGAGAATAATAGAAAATTAAAATCAATTAATGTTTTTGAATAGTGTTTTGACTCGATTTAGGTTTTATTGAAAATATAATTAAACTAATTACTCTCTAATTACTCAGCAATTAATTCCAAACTTTTGAGATTGATTAGTGGAATGACTTCCTCCTATGATTTTCTTGGAATTTATTGCTTGATTAATTAGAGGAATTGCTTATTTTATTCTTAATCTCTTAATTAATTAAATGATTAATTTGCATGTTAAACAATAATGAATCCATTAATTAAGTTGGCTAATCATTATGAAATAGTGAATGGACATAGGGAATGAGATTAGGACTTCTTTTCTAATATTCTCCTTAAGTTTACTTCATTTGGATAACACTTAATCAATTTGCAACTAATTGATGGCTTAATCACCTCATTAAATAGTTGAATTAATCAAACTCAAAACTAAATCATTCTAGAATCATTTAATTCTTGGATAGATTCTTAGGTGTTCAATAAACTAAGAGAATTCCAAAGGAAATTATAATCAAACTATATGTAGGGTTATAAAAGTACTTAATCAAACCCTTTAGCTTAATTAACTAATTGTGAGCCAAATTGTTCATTTCTTAGGTGCATTGTTAATTTAACTTTCTTTATATGTTAGCTCATAATTACTTGGATAATTATATTAAAATGGTGAAGGAAAGAGGTAATTAATGGGTTTAATTTTTTACATAATTTAATTAAATCTTAAAATCAACTTAATTATCTTTGCATTAAATCAAATTGAATCATAAACATGGGAATGGTTTAGTACCCGCAAACATATTCTCATATTTCCTAAACCAAATCAAATATAAAATTAAAATTGAATTTAACAAGCTTTGGTCCCCTTTAAATCCTTTTACATAATGTGATTACACTTAGGAAGTAATTTAATTGAAAGAAATTATATGCTTGTGTTCATTTATTCCTTTCCAATCACATTAAATTATTGAATGACATTTGACTCATGCATACATGATTTACAAAATTAATTAAAGCAAATGATTTCTTTTATGTCAAGCTTGCATGTGTTGATTTAAATTTAATATATTTGTGGCTATTATCACTACTAAATTCAAGAATCTATTTTTCAAAACTTATAAACAAAAGATTATATGCATTATAAATGCTAGTTATAAATACATAGGAGGTGTATGTGATTGTAGCTAGAATGTATGGAATGGAGTTTATTTCTTTTATCCATGTATTGATTTGTATAAGTAAGAATGTTAATGGGGTATATAGCTTGGACATCTCGAATGTGAGGCTTTAACTAGCCCCAAGGAGGTCATTTGATTTACCTCATTTCCCTAGTTCAACAATGGCGTACCTATTTGATTCCACTCTTTATATATATTTCAATATAAGGGTTTGGATAAAACTTCAATTCATGCATGTAAACCATTCAATCAAATTAAAATACAAGGTTTTCATATGATTTCATTCTCCAAATTATAAATTCATGTGTATATATTTAAGAAAAATAGTATATAGTCTAAACACCCACGAGGCTTTAGCTAGCCACAAAGAGGTCATTTAATTGCTTCACTTTTCTAGTTTAACAATGACATGTACTTGCTTATGTCTTTTATACATACATACGTGTATTTGATTAGGGAATGATAATCCTTGATCTTTCTATTAAAAATGCATGCATTGATAATTATTTAAATGATCGGATTAATTGGCCATGTGAGTTTGGATCTCCTTCCTTATACACTTCTTCACAAGAATTTAGAAGAGGGCTTCAAGTTAACTTGGCAAACTAATCCAACAAATATATATATGAAAATAATTCAAACATACATACTCACATGCATCATTTAAGTGTGACCAAAATATATTATATGTGTAGGTATGTTTAGGGCTTAATCATGTGCATGTTAGATATGTTGAAAAGGAATAAATCAATATGTGTTATGTGATAGTATTTCAATTGAATTAATCTTAAGAAGCCTTTCACATTAAATAGAATCATTTAAAGAGAACCCAAACTTAGAACCAATTAAAACACATAATAAATCATTCATTAAGAAGAATTTAATTAATGAATCTACCTTTAAAATGTTTTAAGGTAGGGATGAAAGAAAGCTCTCTTCTCTTTTCTTCTTTTCATAACACTTAATCACTAAGTGCAAGTTCATTCAAACCAAATCAAATCACCAACTAAAATTGACAAGTCAACTAAATCACTTAAAATGAAACCACCATCTAAATTGAATCTTTTACACTTGGAAAATTTCAATCTTAAAGCCTAACTAAGACATGCCACACAAACTTTAAATGGCACACACATTAGGCTAAGTCACCACTTCTAACTCTATGTTAGGGGCTATGGTTTGATGCATGATTTTATTTTGTGGTGTAATATTTTAGACTAAATGTTGGGGTGTATGTGCATATGATAGGGTGTTCTTAGCCTAATCATGTCTTCTAGGGATTGTGCTTAAGGGCCATTGTAATAAAAATAAAATTAATATAAATACTTTTGATGTGCAGGTTGCTTAGCCTCTAAGCATAGTCCAAATTAGGGTGGACTTAGTTACCCATGTGCAAGGTGCTAAGTCCAAATTATTAATATAACTCTTTCTTGTTGTGCGGTATGTTTAGCCTTTATTTTGCAGGTTTAGTTAGATTTACCTTTCCCATTTTGATGTAAATTTTATAATTAGATTTGGAATGTATGTTATGGGGAATAGGATGAACATTGATTAAAGAGATCCTTTTGTGCCATGTCATTCTTGGAGTGAACCAAATCTAAGAAAATAGAGGAAAGAAAGCTTGAAGAAATGAAGACCCCATAACATGAATTCCTTTTAATTGTAATTATTCATTTGTAATTTGGGTTGTATAAGGGTAGAGCTCATACCCATTTTCCTTTTGGGTTGTGAGGTGGAACCCGAAACATTGGCCTCTTATTCTTTTATGCCAATTTTATAAATTGATTGATGTTATGTTTATGATTACATTAGGATGGAATGATTTTCTAGTTTCTTAATTACTTAATGATTGTTAAATGGCCTAGATGCAAATAAGCTCTTAGAAAAAAAAATTTTATCTAATTAATCAATTCAAAATTAAACTAAATAATTCATAACCTCACCTAAAACTAGGACATAAATTAAGATAATAAAAGATTTAGCAACCCTTAAGGATGTTGTATGTCTCATATCATGCATAAATTATATTGTCTCTCTTACCAATGGAGGGCTTCCCCTTTGCCGAGAAAATGGCTTGACCTTTGAGAGCCATGGAGGAAACACACCTCCTTCTTTTGATTTTGGCCTATAATCAATTTTGTATGCATTAGGCATACAAAATCCTATAACTTATGTCAAATTAAAGAGTCTAAAATTCAAATAAAACTTCACAAAATTTGCATTAGATTTAAGTCATTATTCATGTCCTTAATGATCTTGTCTCTTAGGGAGTGAGTTTAAGGACTTAATTTTACTTCTAAATAAATAACACTAACCATCTTACAAAGCATATGACTTTACATGGATTTAAAGCGTAGGAGGAGTTAGCTAGTTGCATGTGGTTGTAAGTTCAACAATTATGTAGTTTATCCTCTCTTGTGAGGTAAATCATACACCCATTTTGTCACTTAGATTTAGGTCATGCTTTGGCTTATGCCAAAGCTCCCTAGATTTAGGATGAGGTTGTTGTTTCTCTCAGGGGATACAAGCACAAACCCTCACCTCTCGGGCATTTCTATAATCTTGTATTGTGAATTGTAAGCCCTAAATTTCTAATAAAAAAATCAACTCAAACATATAATTCTCCTCAATTTCAAAATATAAAGCTCAACCATAGATAGTTTGGGATGCTCACTAGATTTCCTAGTATCATGAGCATCCCCTCATCTCCTTTTGGTTTTGATAATAACTCTCTCTCTTTTGATCAATCTCACTTGATTTTCTAAAATAACCAATTGATTGATAGTCCATCTTTGAAAATATTTAGAGACAATGATCATTTACCTTAATTGACTAAAGAACCTCATTCTTTAGATATAATTAACTATGGAGGCTTGCCTCCATGGGAAAACAAACCCAACTTAAAATAAACCTACTTTACTTTTCATGTAAAGTAGGAAAGATCTCTCGTACATTCAAGACCCATTGGCCTTAGGAGTTCTTATTAGGTGATTAGGTCTAATGTAGGATGGCTTCTATCTCTTGACATAGTATATCATTCCTCAATGTCATACCTAATCATCTCAATAAGTAAGATCTACGTGGTGTCCCCTATAAAAAAAAATAAACACCGTAGATTTTTTTTCAAACTCTGGGAATTTTCTCTCCATCTTTAGTAAATGATCATTGTCTCCAAGTATCTATAGTGGATTTGTATTTCATATGAGTCTAAGACTATCCTTCTTTCCATTGGAACTTAGATCATTTCATTCTTATGCTAAGCTAGCCAACATCCTTGTGGTGTTTTATTTTCAAATTTTGAGATTTGATAATATATATATATATATATATATATATATATATATATATATATATATATATATATATATATATATATATAGAAGGAGACCACATGATAGCTCATTAGGATGATCTGTAACATTAAATGATGTACTATCTCGAGACAAAAGTCACCATCCTATAATGGATAATCATAAGTACTCCAAGATGGGTCTTTGAATGTATGATCATTCCCCACTTTACATGGAAAAGTAAAGTAGGGTTTATTTTAAACCAGTTTGTTAAGTTACCTATGGAGGTAAGCCCTCATAGTTAATTACATCATAAGGAATGAGATTCTTTAAGAATACTCTTTAAGGTAAATGATCGTTGTCCAAAGATTTTAAAGATGGGTATCAATAAAATGGTTATTTTTTAGAAAATCAAGTGAGATTGATCAAGATGAAAGGTTATTATCAAAAGATGAGTAGAGATGCTCATGCTAGAAATAGCAAGCATCCCAAACTATCCTATGGTTGGGCTTTATATTTTAAAATTTGAGGAAAATTATGTGGTTGTGTTGAATTTTTATTAGAAATCTGGGGCTTATAATACCACAACACAAGATCGTGAAAATGCAGAGGTGAGGATTTATGCAGCTTGCAAAGGGATACAACAACCTCAATCCTAAATCTAGGGAGCTTTGAGGGAGCATGACCTAAATCTAAGTTGGGTATATGGTTTACCTCCACAAGAAAGAATAAACCATTGACTTGGACTTAGGGGTGGGTACCAACTAACTCTCCTATGATTTTAAATACATGTAGGAAAGTCTAATGCTTTGCAAGATAAGCTATTGTTTGTTTAGAAATGAGACTAAGTCCTAAACATACTCCTAAGAGACTAGATCATGAAAGACATGAATAAATGACTTAATCTAATGCAAGTTTTATTTTATTTTTATTTTATTTTCATTTGACACGCTATGGGATTTCATATGCTTAATGCATGAGAAATTAGTTATGGGCCAAAATCAAAAGAAGGAGGTGTGTTTCTATGCTCTCAAAGGTCAATTCCATTTTCTTTGGCAAAGGTGGAAGCCCTCCATTAAAAGTGCAATATGTTTTTTATGCATGATGTGAGACATACAACATCCAATAAGGGTTGCTAAATCTTTTATTTTCTTGATTTATGTCCTAGGCTTTAGGTGAGGTTATGAGTAGTTTAATTTTGAGTTGATTAATTGGATAGAAAATTTATTTTTTCCTAAGAGTCTAATTGCCATTAAACAAATCAAGAAATTAAGAAACTAAGAAAAGCATGCCATTATAATTGCACAATTAAAATAAAACATCAATCAATTTATAAAATTAGCACAAAAGGATCAAAGGTCATGTGGTTGACCAGATAACCCAAAAGAAATTGGGAGCTCTTATATACAACCCATAAATGAATAATTACAATTAGAAGGAATTCATGTTATGGGGTCTTCATTTCTTCTTCTTTTTCATTTCTTTCTTTCTTCATTTGACTTGGGATGTATTTGCTCCAAGGCTTCACATGGTATATAAGACTTGGTCTTATAACCAATGTTCATCCTAATTCCCCATAACATTCATTCCAAATCTTACTTGCAAAATTTACATCAAAATGAAAAGAAATCTAACTAAACCTGTAAAATAAAGATTAACATAAACACAAGCATATATGAATAATTTAGACTTAGCACCACACATGAGTAAAGTCCAATTGTCCTAATTATGGTTATGCTTAGGGATATAAACAACCTACACAACAAAAGCATCTATATTTTTATTACACCTTAAGCACAACCCCATGTAAGACATGATTAGGCTAAGATCACTATCATCCAAACTACACATGCACCCAAATATCCATAAAATATTACATCACAAAATAAAATCGCATCAAACCATGCACCCATAGAGCTAGAAATTGTGACTTAGCCTAATGTGTTCCATTTAAGGTTTATGTGGCATGTCTTAGCTAGGCTTTGAATTTTCTAAGTGTGAAAGATTCAATTTATAGGTGGTTTTGTTTTAAGTGATTTAGCAATTTGTGATGATTTGATTTGGTTTAAATGAACACTTAGTTACTAAATATTGTGAAGAAGAAAGAGAAGAGAACTTCATCCATGCCTTAAGTAATTTCTAAGGTAGATTCATTAATAATTTTTTAGTGAATTTTTTATGTGTTTTATCCCTGTTTACATTTTTATAAATAGCCCTATTTAATAAGAAAGGCATCTTAGGATCGTTAAGGTGAATTACTATCAATAACCATTTATTTTTTTCCACCATGGATACCATGCATATGAATAATCCTATGCATACCTATACATGCAATGCAAAGTTTAACACACTTTGATGATGAATGCTAAGAGATATGATTTGAAAATTTGGGCATTCCATGAAATGCCTTTATTATGTAGAAAAAGGGATTCTTTATCCATTAACATAATGCACATCAATATGTATAAAAGACATAAGGAGTATGGCTCCATTATTTTCTACACTAGGGGTGTAAGGTACAAGACCTACTTAGGGCTACTTAAAGCCTCGCAACCCCGGGATATCTAACTAATATACCACTTTTCTTAAATACATGTAAATATACACAAAGAATAAATGAATAAAGAATCATGCAAAAGATTTTTTGCTTGATTTAGTTGTATAATTTATATGTAAATGTGAGGATCCTTCTTAATTCATAACATAGAAATGCATAGGAATAGATTTAAGCAAATGTTGTGTTCTTTTCAAATGAACTATACACTTTGCAAATCTTATTCTAATTCATGTTAAGAGAAGAGAAAACAACATAAACACATCTTATATATAATCACATGCAAGCTTATAAGTACTTATAAGTAGCATCACTTCATTATAATCTTTGATTTATAAGTTTTAAAATACTTTTGGTTTAATAGTCATAATAATAGCTCATATTCTTAATTTTAGCCAACACATACAATTTGACATAAAAGAAATATTTTATTTAATTGATTTTTGAAAGACATGAATGCATGACTTCATATGGAAAATAATATTTAACATGCTTGGAAAGAAATAAAGGATATAAGCACATGACTTCATTCACCTTAATTACTTCTAAGGACAATCCTATAAAATAAGATCATTTAAAATGAATCAAAATTTTTTAAAAATTTTATTTTTGAATTTGATTTGACTTAGGAATTGTGAAAAGAGTTTTTTGGTCCTAACACATTTTCCCCGTGTGACTTGGTTTAGTTTAATTTTAGAAAATTAGGTTGATTTTATGTTTTATGTTAATTTATAAGTTAAATCCATTAATTACCCTTACCTATGACTTTAACATAATTAACCAAGATTATGAGCCAACATATGATATGCAACCACATGGAATTTAAATCCAATGCCTAAGATAAAGGGCCTAATGTAATTGGCTCATAATTATTGATTAATTAAACTAAAGGGTTTAATTAAGTACTTTCATAACCATCCTACACATGTAGTTAGATTATAATTTCCTTTGAAGTTCTCTTAGGTTATTGAATGCATAGGAATCTACCCAAGAATTAGGATTAAGTTCTAGAATGATTTGGTTTTGAGTTTGATTAATTGAATTAGTTGAAATGATTCCATTAATCAATTTTGCAAATTAATTAAGTGTTTATCCATATGAAATAAACTTAGGGGAAAAGATTGGAAAAGAAATACTAATCTCATTCCCTAAGTTCATTCACTATTTTATGATGATAAATAAGCTTAATTAGTGAATTTAAAACTGTTTAATAGGTTAATTAATCATTTAATTAATTAAGAAGTCATTAGGGATGAAACAAGCAATTCTCTAATTAATCCAATAATAAATTCCAAAAAAAAATCATGGGAGGTAAAGGTCATCCCACTAATCAACTTTAAGAAGTTTGGAATTAATTGCTAAAGTAAAGAGAAATTAGCTTAATTATATTTCCAATAAAACCCAAATTGAGTTAAAATCACTAGTTAAAATTAACTAATTTTAATTTTCCATTATTCTTCTCAATTATCTTTAAAATGAGCGAGTTTTATATTTTTTAAGATTTTTTTATAATTAGTTATAATTTTAGAAAGTTTCAGATTAAAATCAGATTAATTAGAGCTAATTAAACCCCTAATCGTGGCATGTGCGGTGACGCGCACTTTCCATGTGGGCGACGGATAGGTTATTTAAGTTATCACATCTACTGGCAGTTACCGGCGGTGACACTTTCTCCGCCATCCGATCTAAGATGGGATGGTTGGATTAATCTGTAATTTTTGCTTAAATTAGAGGAGATCTATCATTATTTAATCAGTGTGCATTTCTAATTATGCACAAGATGTGTGATCTATCTCCTCAGCGATGAGAGGCGAATTCGTGTCAATCGTCACTCAATTGAGCTCATGAGCTGATGGAGTTCAAACTCACCCCACACCTTGGAAACACAAGAAATGTAATATCGTCAAGATTCAATGGGGCAATAATTTACTTCAAAAGGACCAAGTAATTTTATCCTAAGATCGATTTTGAGCAATACATCGTGAGGCTATCATGCTTCCAATGGAGGGGTAGCTTTAGTTGAGGCAAGCTCTATTGAAGGTATTAGATCTTGATTTAAAGTGGATGGCTCAGTTGACCAAACTCTCCTTCAATGTCGATTAGCTTTAAACAAAGTACTCCTTCAGTGGCTTGGTGACTTGGGAAATAACTTGATTGAGCTCAACAAAGTCCCTTGATGGTGCTTGCAAGATTAATTTGGTTTTGATGGAGAATTAGATGAGTTTTGCTTTGGATTGACCTCCCTATTTACTTTGGGCAAAACCAAGAAGGAGAAATCAACGGGCTTGCTTTAGAAAGCTTAGGGATGCTTGGTTTCAATTCCTAGAGCTCAATAATTATGCTTATCGTTTGAGTGGAATGAGGAGTATATCTCCTCCTTGGATCCGATGGTGAAGAGAAATTTTGCCATTTTTGATCAATGGAGGAGATTTGTTGATGATTTGGGTTGTTTAGCATCCCATGTGAGTCATTTTAGGCAGAGGAATGGAGGAGAGTGAGTTTCCATGTGCTAGTTGAGTGTATTTGGTGATCTAGTGCTCAATTCCCATTGGAGGTCTATTTGGCCTTGGGTTGGGTCATGGCTGACCTAGGGTCATTGGGTCACGTTCACCACCTTTGGTGTCCATATGGACCACTAGAGGATGCCAAGTGGCCTTGAGAAAGTTAAATTCTAAGTGAATTTGGTCATAGGATACCCTTTGACCTAAGGGTAAAATGGTCATTTGGCCATGATTTTGATTTGGGAAGATTTGAAATGATTCAAAAAGGGTTGGGCCAAATTTCAAGCAATTTGGAGTTCATTTTGTTTGATGGTTCAATTTGACCCATTTAGGTCAAATTGGGTCAAATTGGGTTGACCAACTAGTCAAATTGGGTCAAACCATAGGTTAGGTCAAGTTCAAATGATCATTTGGAGCCCATGGGTATCATTAGTTTGGTTCAATTTTGTTTAGATTTGGTTTTGGTTCATTTAGGTTCATTTAGGTCAAATGGGTCAAGTTGACAATTTGACCCATTTGACCCAATTGGAGTAGGTCATGGGTTGGTTTAGGCTTAGTTGATCATTTGAAAGGTATTGCAAGCTTTGGTTTCAATCAATTTTAGTTTGATTTCAAGTTTATTTGACCTTTAAGTCAAGTTGGGTTCATGTCATAGGTTGAGAGTGCCAATTGATGCTGGTCAAGTTCAACAAGTGATTTAGAATGAATTTGACCCCAATCAATCAGAAAGATTTGACCCATTTTGACTTTTAGGTCAACTTAGGTCAACTTAGGTCAAAAGGCCATTGGCTTGGTTTAGCATTTGGCTTGGTCAAGTTCAATCATGATTATGAATTGGTTTATATCAATGGTTTCAATCAATTTAATTTATATTAGATTTTGGCTAGTTTGAGTTTCATTTGGACTAAATGTTGACTTGTTCAAAACTAGGTTTGACTTAATTTGACCAAATTTAAGTGATTGATCATCCTAAGATGATTGTTACTTTCAATGTGTTTGATGATTAGTTATCCAATTTGGGTTGGATTAGCTCAAAGTGCTTTAGGCCACTTTGGGTCAAATTAAAATGGGTTATCTTGATCAAGGCTTGATTCAAGTTTAGTTGAACTCTATGGACTTATGATGGAAATAAATCAATTGCAAGTGATTTGAGTCAAATGGAAGGTTCATTTGACATTTGCAAGTTCAAAGGATGAACATGGGTTTAATTTGGGTTAATTTGATTTTGTTTGATGATTAAAGTTTATGCTTTATTTGGGTATGTGAAGTGATTATTTTAGAGAAAATCTAAGGGTTTGGATTTGAGAATGATTTGGCTAAGTCAAGTGTCTTAAAGGATATAGGTTGGATTTAAGTTGATTTGGACTTGAGTTTTGAATTTAGTTTTGGTTATTTGAATTTATATTTCATTTATTTTGAATATAAATGAGAATAAAATGGGTTATGAAAAAATCTTTTGAGTTTGGAGTGATTTGGATTTAATTTGAGCTAACTCTATAAGATGAAATCAAAGGACTTAGGAAAGATTTTGGATTTGGAATTGATCATGGGTTTCAATCATTTAGAATTGATTGATTTGGATTTTAGAATTGATTTATGATTTAAGAAAGTCAATTGAGCTAGAATTTATTTAGGATTTGATTTGAGCTAAGTCCATAAGATGAAATCAAAGGGCTTGAAAGGTTTTGATTTGATTTATGATTGAGAAAAATCAATTGAGTTGGAATTGATTTGAGATTTGAAGTTTGGTTTAAAGAAGGAATCAAGGATTGTGTTCAAGTTATAGGGTAGGCAAGTCCTCCTACCCCTAAGGCATAACCTATTCTATGGCTAATGCTAACTCTTGGGTTAGGTTAAGTGTTCACCTAATCACTAAGTGCTTTAAGACAAGGAACTCTCTGTGTAGAGGAGTCCTGTATAAGATGAAGAAGTTAAAAGCTCAATCCAAAAGTGAGGTCAACAATCCTTTAGGTTTTAGGACATCACCAGGTCTTAAAACCCCTGTTGTCCCCAATAAGTGAAAATAAAATTTAACTAAAGAGATGACTAAAGACCTTTTGAACCATCCATCTCTATGATAAAGTATGGTTCATTCCACAAATGAAAAATAAATCTTTATAAAAAATATCACTTTTCAAAAGCACTTTCCCAAAGTTCACATAATAAAATACTTGTAGAAAGATTTTCAATATATATCTCAACCACATCTAACAATCCTGATTGTTACATGTAAGTTCTTTTCAAAAAAAAACAAAAAAAAAATCAAAATCATCTTTCAAACACATATTTGAAAATGAACATCTTCATTCAACATACCAAAATTTATTGAATGAAACATTTCCAAATAAAATCATTTCATAAAATTGAAGCTTTACTCAAATATATCTCACATATGTTGAAGTTGGAGTTTCTTCATTTTCAAAAAACACGTATTTGAAAATGAGAATCTTCATTAAATATACCCAAATTTATTGAATGAAGATCTCATTTTCAAATAAAATCAAATCATAAAATTGAAACTCCAATATATTCCATATATATTAGAGTTAGAGTTTCTTTCTTTTTTAATTCAAAAAGCACAAATTTAAAATAAGCATCTTCATTCAATATATTCAAATTTGTTGAATGGAGGATGCCGTGTGGGTTCTCTTACACATAACTTAGTTGCTAGTCGAAATAGGATGCCTCTGGGTTTTCTTACACCTATTGTAGTAGCTAGGGAATTATATTTGATTTATGTTTGTGTTGTAAAGAAGGATACAATGCCTCTTGGGTTCTCTCACACCTATCTTAAAATACATCATGTGATTCACAAACAAGCAAACAATGCTATGAATGAAGAGAATATTTTGATGAATTGGAATAAAATTTTGATGATAATTATTTTCAAACATGATTTTATGGGTAGTTTTCTTCAAATAAAGCTCATTGATTGGAAGCATCAGTGTTCCCCTTTACAATAAATAAGTTGATAAGATCCTCTTTGTAGGCCTTCTCTATTACAAAAGAGTCTTTCCAAGTGGGTTCAAACTTGCCTCCCATCTTTTTAGCGAGCAACAATTGGACTCCTTAGAACTAAAACAAGCTCTCCTACTTGAAAAGCTCTAGGGTGGACCAGCTTGTTGTGAGCTTGAATCATCTTGGCTTTATACAACTCGAGATTCTAGCATGCCCAGTGCGTCTCTCCTCCAAACCTTCAAACTCTTCTAACGCAACCTAGCGTTCGCTCTAGTGATTTTACTACCCATTTTATCCTTGATGGAGTTGCACTTCTAATGGTAGAAACGTTCAACCCATACTAAGGAGAACGGGTAGATTGGGTTAGAGTTTTGTATGTGGTGTGGTATGCCACAAAGTTTCAACTAGCTCATGCCACGCATTGTTGTGTCTTCTTTAATATCTAGATGAGAGTTTTTATTGAATACTTCTAGGCCATTTTCCCTGGGATAGCAAATGGAGTATCTTTGATCTATACTATGTCTCTAGCGAAGATTGATCTTGGTACTCTTGAATGCGGTACCATTATCGGATATAATTTGTCGAGGCACCCAACCTATACAATATGGTTCTCAAAATTGGAGCACATGTTGAGTGACCTCTCTAAGTGGGATTGCCTCCATCGACTTGGAAAAGTAGTCGGTGGCCTAAGATGAAACGATGACCCTTGGAAGTCAAATCATAGGACCCACTATGTACCCAACACTCAAATGGCCATGAGGCTAATGTAGGGTGTAGAATGTTGGGTGGTTGGTGCAAGACCACACCGTGTACTTGACACTAATGGAATCTCCTAGCTACATCCATGCAATCTATAATCATAGTAGTATCCTAGCCTCTTGATCTTGGCTTTCATCATTAATTGATGCACTCAACATAGACGAATGTACCTTGGTCATGATCTTACACTTCATGTTTGTCGATAACTACATTTGATCAAATGATGATCGGTACAAGGTGCCATCCACGAGCATAGGAGAGAGCTCTCGCTTCATCGATGGATTTGTGATTTCTCTTGAGGTAGTTTTGCAAGTGTTCAAGTAATCTATGAATGGTTGCCTCTAATCTAACTCCTCATCTTTATTGGCGTAACCTCCCCTTCAGAGAGAATCTCGATGAGTTTAACATCAATAAGTGATAGGACTTACCTATTTTGGACCTTTATTGGAATGGAACTCATCTTCCGGACATGCCAATTCTTTGTGAGTTTTGCCAAAGCATCTCTGCATTCTCTCCTCAAGGAATCTTGTAGATGGTGACCTCATTTGTACAGACTTTCATGGCATACTCATGGTGGATGAAGCTTAGGTTTTAGAACCTTATAGGACCCAAGAATGCGGTTGATGACCGAGAATCCCAGATGTTGATGCTTTTGACACAAAGTGTAATGACAAAATCCAGACGACAATCAAGCCTCATATTTTCATTGTTGATGCATGGATTGGAGAAATAATATGAGAATTCATTACATCATGGTCGGAGTTAAAGGATGATTCCCTCAACCTTTCTTGGAAGAGTATATTATGGTTCTTCTCCTTTTGAAAGGAATCCACACCATCAAAATACATCTCTTGGTGAATGCTAGTGTCCCCTAAGTTTAGATTTGTTCATCCGGGAGATCATCACTAAGCGGGAAGTGAGTGTGTTACTAAGAAATCCTCTAGTGTTATCCTTTCACCATACGAATGAATGTGATGCCAATGAGAATCATGGACCAATGTGCCAAACATCCATAATGTCATTGTGTCATGAGATACTATAGTAGGATTGATTCTTGAAATTAAGTTCACCTTATGAGAAAGCATATAATGTCATAGCTTTTGGGATGCAAGATGAGAGCTAGACAATGTTTCTCAATAGGTGGGTTTTTTTGCAGGATGACAATAGGTAGTAGAGAGCATTCTCCTTCCCTTCATCATTGGTTTGCCAATAAAGCACTAAGGGATTCATCCAATGCAGCGGTGTAGAGGATAAGTGGCTTGCCGATAGGCTAAACGACTTCACCAAATATTATTTGAGTCTTCAAAGTGTGCACTTGTCATCCCACTAAAACTTAGCATCCTTTTGACAAGTGTTGAAAATGACTTGCATCTTTTGATAGATTGGAGATGGCAGATATGCCCTTTAAAATATCTAGTTGAGTTAAAATTTTAAGGGGTGGCATTTCTAAGATCTTTGATCTTTTGGTTTATCTCTTCTCCAATGTCGACAATAAACCCAAGGAATTTCCTAAGCTACTCAATGCACACTTGAGGTTCATTTTGAGGTTATATATCTTAATTGTTTGAAAATTACTCTCAAGTCAAAGAGATGATCTTCCTTTTCTTTATTTTTGACTACTAGATCATCAACATAAAATTCAACTGATGATGAATGAGTTTGTTAAAATCGAGTCATGGCCCATTGGTATGTAGCACCACATTTTAAGGCGAAAGGCATGACCTTATAACAATAAATTCCAATCGGGGTTTGAAAGTAGTGTTTCTTTCATCCTCGAGCACCATCTTGATTAAGTTGTAGCCATATGACCCATCCATAAAGGAGAATACGCATGAGATGAGGCGATGTCCACCATTAATTCTAGTATAGGAAGTGGAAATTCATCCTTAGGATATGCCTATTTAAGTCCACAAATTGATGCATATGTGAATTTGGTCATTCTTTTCTTAACGGCATGACACTTGCTAACCGTAGGGTATTTTTCTTCCCGATGAAACCATCGATCCATTTCTTGACTTGAAATGACTTTGTTCGATTTCTAATCGCATGCTAGGAGCTTGATTTATAGGTTAACAGGGTCTATTGCTAGTTTATGGACTACTACGTTAGAGATAATCGGGCATCTCTTCATAGCTCCATGCAAAGCGTCCTTAAACTCAGTCAATAGCCTAACTAAGCCATTGGTTTTATCTTCATTCAAAAAAATTGATGTATGATGGATTTTCTTCTATCGAGGTTAATTTCTTTAAGCTTGTCGATAGTTGAATGGATTTCTTCTTCAAATTTTGAAGGTGTGTCTTTGATTTGAAGATCATCTAGATCATCCGATGTTTCTAAACACACATCCTCATAAAAGTTAGTGTGGTTTGAGAAGAACCTATCGGACTCAGATGATTGGTGACAACTAAGAAGTAATCATCATTATCAAGAATTATCAAATCTTAGTCGGTCTTGATTGTGCATGCCTACCTTTATATTTCCACGCCTTCTTGAAATACTTGGACCATGTATAAGGAATCAAATCATTCTTTGCAAGATTATGAACACAAAGTACCAATCAAAGGTAATTCCATTAAATCTTATATGAATTATCCTCAAGTTCCATCACTGGACTTGAGGATGATAATCCCAATAGGAATCTCTTTGGCTTAACATTCATGGAATACCTGAGGCTTCCTTAACTACTAAACCTTCAACTTTTGAGAAGAAAGTGAGGTTAGAGCTAAAGTTCCCAACTACTTTAATATTTTTACATAAACATGATTCAATACATTCATGCTTTGCTTGGAGGCTTGGTCTTCATCCTGCGGTTTGAGTATCACCTCTAATGAAACTTTGAGAGGGTTGGCTTGTATGCTAATCTCATGAGACTCATCTCCTTGATTCAGTCTATGTGAATAGCAGTACTCTGTGGCTGGAACATGGCACTGGGCCACAAACCGGTCTTCCACCTCTGAATTTCCTTTTGTATCTACCTCTACCTAGTGGAGGTCGAGTCATCTACCCATATGTTCATATGGTGGAACAATTGGGTGGAATGTAACATGTGGCTCTACTCTTTCCGATCCTTTGCTCATTTATACCTTCTTTCTTCTTTTCTTTTCATTTTCTTCTTTTTTTCTTTTATTTTCTTTTTTCTTTTTTTTTTTTTTTTTTCTTTTATTCTCTTATTTTTCTTTTTTCTTTTGAATTTGAATTTTGGCCAAATTCATGAGAATGGACATTTTAATTTTGAAGAAGATAGTAGGTCACATCATCATATATCTCTTAATCTCTAACTAAAATGGCTTTTCATCTCCTTTAACACAATATTCAATTCCATCTCTTTGAAACTTGATGCGATGAAGAGAGGATGGAACCATCTTGTTCTAGTGTATCCAAGGCCTAGCAAAAAGCTGAATGATGTATTCAAACCAATTATATAGAACTTGGCTTCATCTTCCAATCACCTATTTTCAAAGGAGAGCATGAAACCTCTCACCTTGTTCATTGAATCCTCTCAACATCATCGATCTCCTTGAGCTTAGATGTTGATCCTCAAATCAAGGGTTTTCGCTCATAATGTTCACCAATGCATAGATCAACCAACACCCTAGAAAGTCGAATCTTCCATATTGTGATGTAGAGACGGTTGTGCTCCATGTCCTCCAGAAGGTCTTCATCGATGATATGACTCCCAGGCTTCTCTTGAATAATGTGCCTCTTCAATAGTGGTTAGCTAAGCATATTTGGATCAAGAAGAGCCTTGATTAAAGATTCCCTCATCTCTTTGGATTGATAAGGGCATCATATATGCTTAGTTTAGTTGGAAACTTTCTTAGGTGAGTGAGGACATTGTAGTCAACTGGGATCCTCCACAAGAATATCCATGGGTGGAGCATCTTGTGGAGGGGCTTCTTTGCTGGAACCAATGACTTGCTTATATCTTGAGGTGCTACCCTAGAGGTAGAACTTTGCCACTATGAAGGTTAACTTTAGTGACTTCTTGAGATGGTTTTGTGAAAGTTCTACCCTCATTACCTACACTTCTCCTATAGGACCCTCATAATCAGATGATTCCAAGTCTATCTCAAGAGGTGAACGTATTATTAGAGAAGGAAAGTCCATCTCTAAATCGAAAGAAGATGATCAGTTGTTATAATTATTAAGACTTGAAGAGTTTTTAAAAGAGTAGAATCAGAAAACCCATCGGTGACACAAATGTAATTCAAACTAACTTTATTCCTCAATTTCTTTGATTTAAAAGGAGTTACATGGTAGAAATCTAATAAAGTAAGTGGGGTGAGGGATTTGATGCCCTCATCCACCAAGATGTCTACTTGAAGAAGAACTAGGCTGAAGTAGAATGCCAAGTAGTAGCTACAATGGTGGAATGGAGGTTAGACTCGCCAATGGTTTGCTACTTGGTTATCCCGTGAAAGTATGGGTTGTTGTTCTTTGAGCTCTACTTTCCCCAAGTTATCTTTGGCAACTTGCAACCTTCCTTGATGTTGGAGGTTGAGCTGCTCAAGCATGTGTAAGGAAAGTTTTTAATTTTAGAAATGATCTTTTTAGAGGTTCAGATAAAGAATATCCCAACCTTCTTTTATTTTGAGAGGATCACATGTATCCCCAAGGATTATCCTAATAGAATGGATGGTTATTCTACTAGATATTCCTTAGGGATAAACTATAGCTCTTGTAGCTATGCTCAAGCTAGTCCTTAAATGTAAAGTAATCCTCCAAAACATGGCCTAGCATGGTGGTAGGGGTAAAGTTAGGATCATTACTCCCCACTTCCTCGACTTCCTAAACTTGGGTAGCTAAAATCAAGTTTCTTTAAGAGGTTCTTAAAGATTTTCCTAACCCTCCCTCTTAAATGAATTAGGTTTATTTAATTTATCCAAAAGAGTAGATGGGTGATAGCTACCTGGGCGGTATGTATACCGCTAAGAGTATGGTGAGGAGGAGGCGTGGAGGCTATTGGTTGCTAAGATGGACAAGGCTATGGTAAAAGGTGGAAGCGAGTCTCGAGGTCTCTCACACTAATGGTGATTGCTTCCCTTATCCAATGTTGCTACTACCCGGCTTCTTTTCATAGGCTTTCTAGCTTTGGCTTTAATGATTGATCTTGAAAAGGCAACTGTGCCTCCCTTGTAGACTAGCTTCCTTATTGATTAATTTATCAAATATCTTAATGGTGAAACCTTTAAGCATGAAGGTGATCAGCCATGAATATTCTTTAATAGAATTTCAATAGCATGTTGTTCGATAGTTGTGGTTGCATTTCATGCTTAAATTAGCCATCTAAGAATATAATCAATAAAGGACTCACCGGGTGTTATTGAGCTAAAATGAGATCACCAGTTACCCTTTGCTAAGATCCAACAAACCTCTTAACAAAGAGTTGCTCCAACTGCAAAATTCTTCAAACATTGGGAAGTTCATACCAATTAAAAGCTATGCCCTAGACGCTAATAAAGAGGTAGAACAATAATCACTACAACCCGATTGCAACTGCTAAAGTGTGTTATATGTTGGCAAGGGTTCCCACTTCCATCAAACCTTGAAAGAAGGAGGCACAAAACTCTTAGAATATTGGATAGCATGAATTCCTCTAGGTAGGTTCTACCCTTTGGGCCGATGAACCACCTCGAGCTTGCACTTCTCACTTGTTGTTCCACCATGAGTTTGATATCTTTTTCTTATATGGAGGTACTATCCACTACCTTTGTATGCAAGCTATGCCTGCTCTCGGAGGCAAACTCTTGGGTTGATCTAGGGCATGCAATAACTTGTGACCGGTCTATAATGGTAAGTTTGTGGAGCTTGATTCAAAAATGCTAGACCGCCACTAATAAATCTTCAACTCTCTTCCCATCCTATCAATCTGCTCATCTTTGTTGTTGAAGGAGGTGTTGGGTCGAATAGGCTACATTGTATATTTATTTGCAACACCTTCCAACTATGATGATCCTAAAGGAGGGAACCTCTAGTATCAACCATGTGTACCTCAAGTCTTCAAAATATCACCCTCCGAGGTTGAAGCTAACCTTCTCCTCTTCAATTAGACCAATCATACCCTAGATTTCTTTCTTTTCACTAAAATACGTGTCAAGATATCATCCAAGGAGCGACCTAACTTTACCGCATAAATACTCTTGGCGTGATGGGATTATGCTTGTTAATGGAGATACATCGACCTCCCCCTACTAGAGTGCTAACCCTGAGGGCTACTCAGGAAGACACATGCTCATGGTGCCAACGCTATGGGTGGAGTCTTGCCCACAGGGATCTATCATGGGGACAATAGATCGCTTCCTTCACACAGTAGGGTGAGTGGGAGAACTCTCCCTCACCTGGTGGAGTAGATAAAGTGGAATCTCTTAGCCATAGCGGATCACCAATGGGAGCTTTCTTCTCCATGATGCTATTCTCAAGGCTTTGGGTGGAACTAGAAGATGGAACCATTGGATGGATGGAGTAGAGTGGTGTGTGGAGACAACACGACTCTCTGGCTCTCCTATTATGATGGGTGGTACCAGTCAACACAATATTAATGATGCAACACATGAGTAGCACACTAATCGAGGAAATCTGAGAGGCTCCGACATATCTTTCTTTTTCTCTGCAGTGATGTGAACTCGGGCCTCTGCACTCTCCGATGGATGCTCGCTTGCTAGTGAAATAATGATCAAATTAAACTAGGCACTAGACTCACCGTCCATAAGCTCCCATCAACTTGGCATAAAACTATCCGAGGCATATGACTTTCTCATCTATGATAGTCAAAATGAACTGAGGTGGAGGTGATATTGCAATCCTCCTAACATCTTCTTCTCCTTGAAAGGGGATGGAACTTGTTCTGAGTAAGCAAAGAAACCTCTGGTGACTCCTCTCTACAATGTGAGATATATCTCATCTCCATGGCAATGTGCACATGTGCCGCTTGATCTTGCTCTATTGCGGTGTGGGTTTTGGCTAGGTGGAGCGATGAGCTAGACCTACCTCAAAGGTGAGGAGACTATCCTTGAGCTAGGATAGCCTTCCCCTTGGAGGAGGCCAATGAGTGGGTACTAGCCCATTGGGGTGATGGGAACAATTGACTATGTGCACTGAGAACTACGTGGGAAACTCTACCACCTTCTCTTAGTGAGGGAAACTCAAAATCAAGGGCATCTCAATGGATGTGGCTTCAGCCACCACATCCTTGATAGTGGTGAGGGTTTCCCAAAAGTAATCTTGGCTCCTCAAATCCTTGACAAAATGTAATAAATGGAAAAATTAGTTTGGGAGGCTAGCCAAATCAAGGCCAAATCCATCCCAAGGGAAGGTAAACACTTACTTTTGAATCCATCCATTACTATCTTGAGAAAAAACTAGGCGAGTTGAAACTGACGAACTGTAATTTTTGAAAACAAACTCAAATCGATTTTCTACTTTAGTATTATGTTGACTTTTAAATTTGATTTAGAGTTTGAACCCACACTCAATAATTTGAATATGTTAAGTGGGGTTCATTGAATTTAGGAGAGATTTTGAATAACTTGGAGAGATTTTGAGTTCATTTGAGTTTAGAATCAACATTCAACAAATTTGTATATGTTGAATGGGGTCAAATATTTTGGAGAAACTTTTGATGCTTCCATTGGTTCATATTTGAATTTAATTTTATATTTAGGGACCCTTTATTTAACAAATTTAAGTATGTTAAATAGAGGGTTAATTGATTTTGTTTTAGATTTAATTTTAGATTTCTCATTTAGCAAATTTGAGTATGCTAAATGAGATCTTTGAAAATAATTTTCTTTTTGCTGTTTGCCCATGATGTATATCATGTGTGAATTTAGAAATAGAATCTTTACTTAGCAAATTTGTGTATGCTAAATAAAGCTCAAAATATTTAATTTTTTTTATTTTGAAAATGGGATCTTTACTTAGCAAATTTGTGTATGCTAAATAAAGCCAAAATGTGTTTGATTTTTTATTTTGATTTTAAAATAGGATCTTTACTTAGCAAATTTGTGTATGCTAAATAAAGCCCAAATGTGTTTGATTTTATTTTGGTTTTAAAATAGGATCTTTACTTAACAAATTTGTGTATGATAAATAAAGCCCAAATGTGTTTTATTTTGTTTTGATTTGTCTTATTTTTGAAAGGGGATTTCCTTTACAAATATGGTGTGTTAAATAGAATCCAATTTATTTTCAATTTTCTTTTCAAAAATGAAACTCTCATGAATTTAAATAATGGCCGACCATCTTACAAAGCATATGACTTGCCTACATGGATTTAAAGCTGGGAGGAGTTAGGTAGTTACCACTCGGTAAGTCCAATTGGGTGATTTATCTTGAGGTAAACCATACATCCATTTTATCGCTTAGATTTAGGTTGCTTTGGTTTATGCCAAAGCTCCAGATTTAGGATCCAAGGTTGTTGTTTCCTTTGGGGCTACAAGCATAATTCCTCACCTCTAGGAATTTCTACATTCTTGTATTGTGGAATTGTAAGCCTTAGATTTCTAATAAAAAATCAACTCAAACATATAATTATCCTCAATTTCAAAATATAAAGCCCAACCATGGATAGTTTTAGGATGCTCACTAGGTTTCCTAGTATCATGCCCTACTCATGTCCTTTTCGATAATAACCTTCTCTTTTGATCAATTCGCTTAATTTTATAAAATAACCAATTGATTGATAGTCCTATCTTCAAAAATATTTGGAGACAATGATCATTTACTTTAATCAAGAGTATTCCTAAAAAACCTCATTCTTTAGGATGTAATTAACTATGAGGGCTTGCCTCCATAGGAAACTTAACAAATTTGGCTTAAAATAAACCCTATTTACTTTTTCATGTAAAGAGAGAAAGATCTCTAGTACATTCAAAGACCTATTAGTGAGTCCTTATTAGGTGATTAGGTCAATTATAGGATGGTGACTGCCTCTCAAGATAGTATATCATTCCTCAATGTATTCGATCATCTCAATAAGTACCCCAAAGATTTATATGGTGTCCCCTATACGAAAAATGAACACCGCAAATTCTTTTAATGCTTTTAGACTTATAATATTGATAGAAGAACTTGGATCAATCAAGATTTGATTGATTAAGATGTCATCACTCTCCATGGTAACATATAGAGGATGGTTGTGATCTATTGTTCCTAACATAGGATTTTCTTTAGAAAATATAATTACTAGGAAATCTTGAGTTTGTAATGATTGATATATTTTTTGGCAAAGTAAGCTACATAACTCTTGGATCTTTGAGAGCCTATATCAAAGTTTCGAAGTCTTTTGACATTAACAGCATCGCATACACTCTATTGTGTAAGGATCTTTCTATATTATAGAATATTATAATCTATCTTTCCTCTTAATTTAGGCTTTATGGATTTTGGAATGATATCTTCGTTGACTTCAATTTATTTGCCTTTATCTTTATTTACATTTTCCCTCTTTGATGAAGGTGGTAAGACTTTACCACTTCTCAACTAAACTTGAATCGCCTTTATCTTGCTCGGATCCTCTAAAGAGGTAGTTTCTCCAAATTCACTTCTTATTCTAGATGATTGACCAAAAGGGCTATATTCATTTTTCAACTTGCATTTTATATGTGATGATATCGATGAGTCTGACTCTTCTCCGGGAAAATATAAATCTTCATATGAACTATTATCTTTTGTTGAGTCATCAAACAAAATTTAGATATTAACTCCTCAGCTCTTCTTGCTTTCTTGATAAGAATTTTGATGGGTTGGTCGAAGTTGACTACCATTGTCATTTTAGAGAAATTGATACTAAAGAACCGATATCACATAAATAATTTCATGTCTCTGGACAAGATTCACCATTATCTTCTCCATTCGATTCAATAATACAAAGTTTAAGCATAAAGTCCCAAGCCTCAATGGTTGTCTTGTCTAGGGTGATACTCCTCTAAATTATTAATGATCTTTTGAGTTGTAGTTCTCTTCTTACTCTTCTTTTCTTAGTCTTCTTCTTTGACTTATGAGGCCTATGTTTAGTAGTCTTCCTCATGCTATGATGAAGTAGCCTTATCAAAATATCATGATAAGCCCAAATACTTGGTTTAAGCATCTCTTTAAGTCCAATATAGGTTCAAGTGGAGATTTTCACTAACACTAAGGACACCTTTAGACCTAAGAATTTTCATGATCTTCTTAGAGACTACTATTTCCCATTCTTCAATCTGAACTAATTTTTCCTTCTTTTTATCTTTAATGGATAATATGGAGGACGTAATCATCCTTGTAGATTCTCTTTTGGGTTGACTAAAATACTATCAAATAATGTAAATTCACCTCATCGCTACTTCTTTCTAGCCAATCTTTGAAGACATAACAATCTTCAATAGGATGATTAATCATCGATGATAAGGATAGTAATTTGACCGACATGATCGCCTTCTTCGTGCCTTTTAATTTTTTTTGTAATTGTAGACTAGCTTTAACCGCTTGCCTAAATAATTTAGCCACAATGTCCCTTCTAAAAGAATATTCTTTGTTCATCTTTCTTTAAGAGATGCATTCACTCATCATCTCTTGTTACTTATTTTCGATGCTCCCACTTGGAAAAGTTTGAGGTTTACCATTGCCTCAATACCAATTTTAGTTGTGAATTAGGATGGACAAGCTTCTTTCCCTTATCATCATTATACATTAGTCGCTTTCCTTTATCCACATTATAGATTACTCATTTTTCACCACTTGAGCTATAGAAGCGGCATGAGTTCATTTCTTCTTGAGTCTAAAGGTTTGTTTCTCTTTGATTTATCTCAGATAGATTTCACTTAGGGCATTTAGCTTTTCAAATTTTGCCACCCTATTGGGCAAGTCTTAAAATGTTGTAATTGATGACATACATAAAAAATGGTACCATTTTATCATCCATATTTCCCATTAGCAATTGGATCACATGTTCTTCTTCTAATTGTTGCTCACATTTCATACTTAGGTTACGCTTAACGACTTATGAATTTTGTCACTAACTCATATTTTCTCCTTTTCAACAAAGCAAGGTCGAATTATTATTTTATCGGTTGCACTAGAATCTCTTTATGAATATTATCTCTAACTCGAAAAGTTTTAACTAAACCATTCAAAATTCTACATACCACTAAAAGCGGAGGTCGCCGCTTACAAATTGATGGAAAAGCGATCATTCCCTCTTGTGTTACCATAAGTAGCCTTAAATTGGTTTAGATGTTTCTTTGGGTTTCCAAGCCCACTAAATTTTAGTATTGAGTAACCTTCGGTATGACACTTGATCATATTCTGGTAAGGGCGACCCATACTTACCAACTTTTAGCTTGCTCAAGCTATAATTGCCTTTAGTTTTATCATTAATTATTATTTCTAGCTTATCGCCTATCATTGTTCCTATTGTGCTAGCCATATTTTGAATTATCGAAAGAGGTAGTTGGTTAACTTCATTCCTCACTGTGTGTAGCATATACCTAGAGCTTGAGGTACTAGAGTGACTAGTGGTATAGAAGTTATATTATTAGCTACTTATTGATTAGCACAAGACAAAAAGGCATTTGATGTGATATTCTTCTCAACATATCTATCATGATATTCATTTGTATCATCATGTCATTCATCTTGGTACCAAGCTATGTAATTTCCTTATCTTTGACTTCCATTTGACTGCATTTATCTTTGCTCTCTCTAGCACACATGTCAATTAATATCTCTTCTTCTTCCCCTATTTCTTATTATTGCCCGCTTCTTGCTCATCTTCGTGGGAAGAACTTCACTATATTTCTCCTTATGCATTTGTAGGGACGCTTGTTGCTGGGTTGAACGATGGTTATAAAAGTGTGTACCAAATTGATCATTTCCGGTTCAACAATATAAATAGCTTCAACACCCATGATCTCTTTCTCATTTTGATCATCTTCTTCCCTCTTTAGTAGAGATTGAAGATTCATCTTCTACTTACTTCTATGAATACTCTTCTTCATAAACGTCGAATTCAAGTTCGGTTTCCTAGATCCATGTTGTTTTGATGGTGTTGAGCAAAAGTTCATATATATCTCTAACCGTATAGATGACTTCCTTTTCCATAGTGTCCTCTTCATTATCTTCTTCTTGTACATGAATTGACGATGTTTCTAGTGGATCTCGGTTGTGTGCGAACAAACACTTCTTCCATTAAAGGACTTTGATCAAAGTCAACCTTCTCTTGTGGTGGTGAATGATCGATGATGGGATCCCTTAGAGGATTCTTGAGGGTGTCGACCATCATGTATTTCATCAATGATATCCCTTCTTTAATTATCCACTGGATGAGTTATTGTTTAGGCGATTTTTGAATATGTGCATCGATGTCACACCTCATGCTTTATTCAAAATTTCAGGGCCTTGGCCTCCATATCTACTTACCCTTTTCGGGATCTTTCGATAGTAGATTCTTGGACACACGTCCAAGTGTCATGCAATGCTCACCACAAGCATACTTGGCTCGATGACTAGTTACCATAAGAGATGAAAATCTCCTTGGTGGAGCTTTATTTTTAATCACCATAGTTCTCAAAAAAAAATTTTCATTAAGCCTCTATCCTTGGCTACTTTAAGAATGTTGTGTATTCTAGCAGATAGTGTTTCATGTTGTCTTTCTACAGTAGAGCTTAACATTGTTGAGTCCATAAGGACCGCTTCACCTCACCAATAAACTATTCCTTTTACCTATTTTAGGTTATCAAAGTTGTTATGGGTAGGAAAACTCACTTTGGTGAGTATTGCTTGTTCGCTAGGTCATTTGAATGGGATCTGAGCCCTCGCTTAGTATTTCTTCTTCTTCTTTTCCTTCTAGTTAATTTGCTTCCTAATGAGGAAGCTTCAAGATCATGCTTTTCTAGTATGAAATATTCAATCGGAGAGTAGTTGTACCATGTTGCATCAAAGACATAGTTTGCCCATGACTTTTTTCATCAGGGGCTTCAAATTGACCTAGTCTTTTAAAACTAAAGTTCTCTGTCGAGAGAACTCCTTAACTGGCTTTGTCGGACTGGTTGGCAAGCATGATGAGTATGAGCCAAGAACCTAAGGCCTTCTAGACGGCCTTAGATGAGTGTACCATAGGTGGGTTTCAAGAGTTGCATGATATTAGAAAATTCAAGCTATCAAATTGAATGATAGCTCTAACATATCTGTGTTGATGATGACGTTAGCTAAGCGATATTTTGCACCACACACCAGAATAGTAAAAGGAGTGCTCAGTAGATCCATTCTCAAAAAAGTGAAAGATGGAGATTAGTAATTAGTAATTATTATTTCACCCCATACTTTCAAAATGTAGGGTACTACAGACAAAATAATAGTGTAATAAAGATATACTTTATAGAATAATTCATTTGACATAGAGGTTCATATATTAGTAATTTGAATTTATTACACATTTAAATCACCATTTTTGTTTTGAATTTTCAAATATTTTGTTGCTACTATAGCATATATATGACTAGCCAAAGTTGGAAAGATAATCCAGTCCCCAGAGAGTCAAATCTATGGGCTCAAAATTCATTAATAACTTTTGACCATGAAGAGAGTATGATTTAAATGATGGTGTAATTTTAGAAGGTATATGGAATAGTAGATAAGACACTACCGAGATTTCACCCTCATTTTGTGAGGTCTTTACATCTAGTTCAGTTTCAAGCACCTATAGTTAATTACCTCCCAATAAGTGAGAGAGAACTTTTGATTAATGCTAGTCATTAGCTCACTTACGCGTAGCATATAGCAAGATGTGGAGTTTAAAATATAAGATTATTAAATTCATCATTTTAAATTAAAATGGATGGTTGGGGAATGATGACGGTCCATCTAGATCCCATGGTTCTCCATCCCGTGTCGTCGTGGTCCCTAGTCTACTTAGTCAAAGGAGGTAGTTGACCCAACCTAACCGAAAGATCCTTATCAACACATGGGTTACGTCCTAAGAAATCCTTAGAATTGGGGTGGTGTTTGTCTAAGGAGATAATCTTAAGTCTACCAATGATAGGGCTTTTGTCCTATCAAGTATACCCAATGATTCACAACTCAAAAGATAGAGTCATTGGGAGCTATACCGATCATAATATAATAGAGTCTTAATTTAAATCACTCGATGATGACTCGATCATAACTACATCATCTGTGAGCCTACCAAGCCACGTAGAGAACACGAGCCACGCCCTTACTATCATGAGATTGATTGAGATTAAATATAATAAAATACTTGATTTGACATTTTTTGAGCTAGTTTTCTTTATTTGTCACCTTGAACAACAAGCGAAAGGTGGATAAATTGAGTTTTCCTTTAAGCTTTTAATGATTGAATTTTAGTTAAGTAATTTTAGATTGATACTTATTTTAAGTTAATTTGATTTGAAATTAGAATCATATTTTGATGGAAGTATCTCCTGGTGAAATCACCATTCAACACACCATCATTAAGGTAGTTAATTGATTGAATCAAATATAGTTGGAAACTTTAAATCTTGTCAACTTAGTTTCTAACATAGGATCAAATCTACAATCACATGAAAGAATTAGCTTCTCGATATTTTAATAAGTTGAAATTCTTATAATAATTAGATTTTAGGTTTTGTTAACTTGGACCCCATCCTAAGACCAAACCGAAGTAACTTGCAAAGATCCTACACCAAGTTTAAGCATTCGAAGTGTATGCATATGTGGTGTTTAGTAATTTAGATAATTTTATTTCTAAATCAAGAGATTGATTTTATATTTTCATTTAATTTAACTTCTACATTTTTTTACATTAAAATTTACACTTTAGATCTCCATGTCTACAATGCATGAATTTATAGCTTAGATAATTTCATCTAATTAATAAAATCATTAATTTAAAATCATAATTAGAATAAAATTCTTTAATTTTGGATTGAAAGAAGCTCCTTCATTTGTGCAATTTAATTTAGTGTCGCCTTACCGCTTGTACAAAGAGTTGAAGATCCGTGGAGAAGTGTTATTTTAATATTTAATTTTATATTTATACAAATATAGAATCATTTTCATTTGATTCTTTATTGATTACATTTGAAAACATTCAATGAAAAGTTTTATTCCTCATAGACATAATGAGTTTCATTTATGATGGTATAAATATTCCAAATGTATTGCAAATAACACTCCTTTCTTTTCTTTTCAAATTCTTTAATGAATCACCAAATGATCTAACCATTCATTTACCAATAAGTCATTTTATTAAACTCTCATTTTAAACCAAATTATGGAGCTTAATGCAAATTTGTTTGTGAGTTATTTCTATTCATTCTATCGAAGTTAAGCTTTGATTCCATGGAATTCTATTGAGATCACTTACAAATTTCATTTGAATTCCATGCTTGAAGTCTTTGTTTCAATTCATAAGAAATTTTCAATGTTTAGATCAAATCTACTCAAATTATGGTGTAATGTCATAAGGTTAGTTTATATATATATATATATATATATATATATATATATATATATATATATATATATATATATATATATATATATATATATATATATATATCAATGAAATTCAAACTTTATTTCAAATCTAATGGATCTAATTGAGTTCAATCATCTCTTTGTTTGAAGCATAATATTTAATTTATTTATGAATCATTGAATCCCCATTCAAATTCATTTATGAATTATTTAATCTCCTTTAAATTCATCTCGTGGTCATCTTGAAAATCATTTCAATTCCAAGTTATGAGCTTAGTTATTTGGAATTGATTAATTATGAACCTTGATAAAAGAGTTGACGCCCTCTTATAAGTTGAAAGGATTTAAAAGAGTTTTTTTTTGTTCCACATTTCATTTAATTCTTCAAGTCATAAGCTATCTTTTGTGCATTGGTAGAGGAAGTGGAGAAATTAATTAATATTGCTTGTGAGCTTTTAAATTTAAATAAAATACTTTATAACTAATCCCCTTTTTCTTATGCTTGCATTTATATTTATTTTGTATATTCACTTGACTTTTTAATTCAATTTTAATTCCATATTGTTTCATTATTTTCTATGTTTCTTTTCTTAAATGAATATTGATTCTTTCTTTTTTTTTTTTTTTTAACCAAAATTTGACAAAATTTGGTAGCATTTCGCATGGGGAGACATCTAACACTACCCAGATTTTGCCCTCATTTTGTAAGGACTTTAGATGGTTCCATGTATCCTATAGGTGCAAGCACCTATAGTTAATTACTCCTCGAGAGAGAACTTTCAATTAAATTAGTCGCTTAGTGCTTAGCGTATAATACAGAATTGAGTTTTAAAATTTAGATTTATGAAATTCATTATATTTAACTTAAAGCGGATGGTTGGGGAACGATGATGAGCCCAATCTAGATCCCATAGTTTCATCATCCCTGAACTGGTCCCAGTCTACTTAGTCAAAGGAGGTAGACAACCTAACAAAAGGATCTGTTGTCGAAGTTACGCCATCTAAGAAATCCTTGTAGACTGGGATGGTGTTTGTCAAGGAGACAAGCTTAAGTCTACCTTAGCTAGAGGGCTTTTGCCCAATCAAGTATATCTTATAATTCACAACTCAAAGAGCCATTGGGAGCATTTGAACATATGACCATGATATGTGGGTCATTTAACGATAACTACCCTCCGAGGACTATGGTCATAATCGCATCGTGTAGCCTACTAGCCAAGCTATGCAAGAGGACATGGGCCACATCCTTGCGGCATGAGATTGTTTGAGAGTAAACATAGTTGATTTTACTTTTTACTTTGTGAGCTAGAGTTTTCATAATTTATCACCTCGACAAATAATTAAAGGCGGGTTGAATTTTATCTTTAAGTTTTTAACTTAATGATTTTCATTTAATCATTTTGAGCTTAATAATTCATCGATTTTTCATTTGTACTAATATTTAACTTTTATTAATTTAATTTTGAAATACTAATCATGTTTTGATGAAAGTATCCACGTTAAAATTTTCATTCAACACACCATCATCGGGTTGTTTATTATTTTAGATCCGTCAACTCTATTAAATTAATAATAAGATCGATCTACTATCATATGATAGAATTAACTTCTGATATTTTATTAGGTTGAAAATATAATAATATCATTAAATTTTTAAGTTTTGTTAACTCGAACCCCCCAAGACCCAACCAGATTCAACCTCGCAAAGATTTACAAATTTAGGCATTGTAGCACATACAAGTGTATTTAAGAATGATTGTACACTTTGAGATATTAAATTTGAATTTTAATCATACTTTATAATGTGTGCAAAGCTCACTCATTAGTTTATTTATATGCATCTCGATATAAATGAATATATATTGCCTCATGCTACATATACTCTTCATTTCATTGAAGATTTTGATTATTTGTACACATTTTGAGATAATGAATTTTATTATAAGCTCACTTCATAATACATGTAAGAGCTCAATTGAAGCCTTAATTAATGTCATCTATTCTCTTATAATGATGTGATGGCATCGGCATTTCGATCTTGTTTAATTATTTAGATTAATATTTATTTATTTACATCTAGTTCATAGCTCATTGAGCTCTTTAAGTTTCAATGAAACTTAGTTTGTGTCCGAGAAGCTCATAGGCTCATCATAAATCTCATTCAAATTTTTTTTGTTATGAACGATTTGTTTGATGTGGTATGTAGCAAATCCAAATTGTTCAAGAGATGAATCGTAACATAATTTGAGTTTTCAAGCCTTATTAGTTCAATATTTTTATACTTATTCTTAGTTGTATAATAATTATTATATAACCTCTTTAAGCATGTAGGTGATTGTTGGATTCCTTGCAAGTTCTATGAAGATTTTATCTAATTCTTGTTCTAATTAAAAGATGAGCTTCTAAATCCAATTGTAAGTTTTGTTTGTGCTCGAGGAAACTATTAAGATCACCGAAGCTTTACTTGAATTTTGTTCTTGTTAGAGACAACCTCAAGTTCATTAAAAGTTTTATTTATGATCGTCAAGTCTTGAGTCCCTGTAAGATCATTCTAATTTAAAGACTTTTAGAATTTTATATATAGGTTTATTCTTTAATTTTTCATTTTCAAACAAGCTCAATTTAAGCTCATCAACACTTTTATTTGTTCTTAAGTCTCCCAATCAATCCAAAATTGCAGCCTCGACGCGTCAAGATGGGGGCCGAGTGTGTTATCTTTCTACCACGCTGTATGAAAGTCAATGTCTTTGACACTGAGCTTTAAAGTCTTCCAAACCCACCACACTTAAAAAAAGCATGCATAGGCCTTCAAATACATGTAATTTCAATTTAGATTATAATTTTGAGCTTAAAGTACATTTTACATTAAATTAATTAAGTCATTTGTCAAACCAAATTTCGCAATCTCGGATCTTTCATATGTGATCGAGGAGCTATTCGACCTTCTCACCTTTATGAGATAGCACGGTTCTGACATGGCCACATTCTTCTACCGTAGTTTCTCGAGCATAACAAGGGTCTTCAAACACTGTCTAATTAGCTAAGCTCCCTCAAAGGCTGCTCCCGGTTGATAAATCTGAATGTTTGAGAAGAAGTTCTTTGAGATTGACAACCACATTGAAATCCATTCTGAAGTGAGACAATCTTTCAATATCAACCATCTTCTCTATAGTCAAGCTCAAAAATTCATGAAGAAAGCCAATGGCATGTCTCTCAAAGCGCTCAATGCCACCACCAGTGTGAATATAATTGACTTCACTTTGATCGTAAGGCTTAATGTAAGATAGTCTTTTCCAAGTTTTAAGCATTTCTTTGTAACCTTTTTCAATCTTAAAGCCTGTTGGGAACTGAATTGGGAAAGCATGCCTGGTTTCATATTCACTGAGCCATTTTTTTCCTTGTACTCATTCTCCCTCCATTTCTCAATCTCTGTAGTAGGCAAACTATCATCTTTATGAACTAATTCTACTGTATCTGGGTGCACTCATCTGAAGTTTCAGGATACTTGCTGATAATAGAAGCCTTGAGATCATCAGGTAGCCCAAATTCTTTTCTGACAAGCCATAATGCATGGGCATTTAACCTACAATTCTTGGACATCATAAGAAGCTTCTTCAAATTATGTGCAGAAACCATTTCTGATTCCCTAATAACCATGGCTTCCTCTGCAATCAAATCTAACATATCTTGGCTTATTCGACAGCAAAGATTCATTTTACAGGATGAGTATAAACTTCAAAATATGAGTGTGCTTTTGAATGAATGAGCCAACTCTCATATTCAACCCAACAATATTTGTCCACCGTGAAACAAATTGAACAGAGGTGTGAGAATCTCTCCATTGTGACATCAACTCATGCAGCCGCAAAATCAACTTCAACTTCTTGATCTGCCTCAATACCTTGTCAAGCTGAAGATCCTCATCCTATTATCCAGACGTGTTTGTGCGGAATCAACTGGCTTCTTCCATCATAGTATTTGGATTATGAAGCTCCTGCTTAGCTAAGTTTTATTTGCAGAAACTGCCTCCTAGAAAGAACTTTCTCATCGCGATGAATTTTACACCACCTCACAAAAGAATCTTCGTGACTTTCCTTTAACTGTTGGAAACGAAGGAAAAGAAGTAGGGGATGGTAGAGATACTGGCTATGTTGAGGATGGGAGAATGGGGAAGGAGTAAGCTGCAGTGGGGAGTTGTTTGGCTTGTGTGCCAAGAGGTCGGGGAAGCACAGGAGCAACAACTTGCTTGGAGAGTCGGCCGAAAACAGTGAGCGATGAGTGAGTGCAGATAGCCGATGTAGGTTAATGGAGTGGAGAGAAGGCTAGTGAGGTTGGCAACAGTGGCAGTGAGAAGAGCTCAGAGAAGACAACTGTTGGAAGTTCTGAAGTGATAGAGAGGGAGTGAGGCATGAGGATAACAGGTGATGCCTGCAGCCTTAGAGAAGATCAGAGAAGGCTAGTTTCGTGACTGGTAGATTGGCACAGTGAAAATGAGAGGGAGAGGAGAAGAAAGGAAGCTTCAACTTTATATAATGGGAGTGTGTCACGACTGAAGAACGAGGGAGAGAGCCAGAGCCTTCACACGGGAGAAAGAGTGAGGCTTTCATCTGGCTCACAGGACGCTCGATTGGGATTTTCTTCTTTGACTTGCGCGTGGATGACGGGATAAGGTAAGTGGTATGAGAGGGATGATGTTACAGCTTTATTGGTCAAATGGGAGGTGGAAGCATGAGGATGGGTGGCTAGTTTCACGGCATTAATTCGGTGCAATTAGGAGATAATTGAATGAATTTATCTCGAAATGTATGCTATTTCAACTAATTTTAAGTGTGACAACTTTAGTTAAATTAGTTTATTCAGGTAATTTTAGCATTCACGCATGATGATGTTTTAATCGAACGCCGTTCATTTAAGTCGGCGTGAATTGGGCCACTTTAGGCTCAAAATGCATTATCGCTTTCGACCACTGACGCTCGCACGACGTTTAATCGAGGTACGCCTTATTTAATAGGTTTTAGTGTTCGACACTAACCGATGATCAATTTTACGAAGGCGATCAGCGGCTCGATCTCGAGCATGAAGGCTCGACACCCTTCTTGATCGAGATCATCGAATTATGTAATAAGTATATTCTAATCAATTTGATGTTTTGAACACGATAAGAAAGCTTGGTTTATTGGAGATCATTTTGACTAGTTTTCTGCCGTCAAGTATTTCAACTCGATTTACTGTTGTCAGATCGATTGCTCGATACTCACATACTCGTTGAGTTGAGAGCAACCGCTCTCATTTAATAGGTTTCGATTTTGACACTAACGTGTGATCAATTTTAATAAGTCATTTGATCGTCGCGACTTCTCGATATATGATGCACTGACCACCGACGCAGACCGTCGAACATGCAATATAGTGATCAATTTCGGCGCTCAACGGAAGAGTCCGCTCATTAACGGGTCATTATTAATTTTCATTGTCATCGTGTATTTTATTCTCCATTTGCACTATCAGATCCAATCTGTAAATATTGGAGCTCTGACTAGACTCACAGCACACATGAAGGTCAACAAGAGACACACGCATATATATATATATATATATATATATATATATATATCATTCCTCATATTTGCATTCATATACATTCACAAATTACACATTGAAATCTGACAACCTATTTTGGATGAGAAAAAGAGGGGTTTCGTCCAAAGAGGAGATTTTGGCTAGGGGATTTCAGCCAAAAGGAGTTCAGCTAAGGAAACTTCAGCCAAGGGTTCAAAGGGAGTTCAGCCAAGGAAACTTCAACTAAGAATGGAGGTTCGGCTAGACGGCTGAAATGGAGAGGATATGGTTCGACCAAGGAGAATGAGGGAAGGAAATAGAAAATTTTCGGATGGCTTTGGATATGAGATCAACAATCGGAGGAGGGAAGGAGAATAGGAAGGATTTTCGAATGGCTTGGGCGTTCGGTTTGGAGGAGAATCGACTGAAAACCGACAGTAAGAACTGAGAGGGCTTTCGATCCCTTGCGCTCAAGGGGAATCGAGAGGAAGAAAAGGCTTACCGGTTTCGTTCCTCCGGATCGAGGGAAATCGGGGCTTGATTTGAAGGAAATGGTAGAGAGGAGTTCGCGGTTCTTGGAGGAACGGGAAGAGCTTTTTTTGAAGAAGTTGTGTGAATGGAAAGAGCTGGTTTTAAGTGGGATTAGCTGAGAGCGGGAGTTGTTTTAGGAGGGAACGTTTGAAGCCGAACGAAGAGGGAGGAGGCAGTTCTTGCGTGAGTGTGCGCGTGAAGAGGGAAGAGCTGAACGAGGGAGAGAGAGGATCATGAGTAGGGCTTAGGTCAGATGGGATATGCGAAAGAGGAAGAGGTCGGGTTAGGGAAGAGGTTGGTTAGGGCTATTAGATGTGAATAGTTTTTTTTTTTAAATTAATTTTTAAATATGTAATCCACCTTAATATGAATTTTACCTCAACCTCAATATAGAATATATATATATATATATATATATTTTGATTCAGTTATTTTGATATTAAAGAACGACGCAAGCTTTACGATCAAGATTTGGTCAAACGCCAACGGATTAATTTTGGCCAAAATGCATTATCACTTTCGACCGCTCCACATATACTCATCCAATCGACGCAGATACTAATTTAATATATTTTTTTTGTTTTGAAGGTGTAATTAATTTCACGAACGAACGTCATTTAGTTTCATCCAAATCTGAATGTAGGCGCGTTGACATCGCTTTGATAGGTTAATCATTGATTTTGTAATATATTTATCAATTTCGAAGCAATGCAATGTCACGCTCTTCGACAGATCGTTTTAATGAGCCGAGCGCATTTAGCCGATTAGCGATTGTCACTTCCGATCATTCGACATTCGCATGCATCGTCCGAAACATGGGTTGTCTCATTTGATAGGTTTCAACGCGTGTAACCATGTAATTTTGAATGAAGGTCGTTTGGTTTAAGTCGCCCTAACCTCGACACGGCCAAGATCACCGACTCGATCACTTGACGGCTGATTATATTGTGGAATATGTATATTGATAAATTTTGATGTTCTTTACACGGCGAAGTCGTCGTCGATGTCGTTGACTAACTTTTGGCACTATCGAGTGTATTTCGATTTCTCGATTTGTGCTCAAGATCTAAAGTCGATCAAATCTTACAAGCTCGCTTCAACTCATGTAGCTGTGAAGGCCAACACTGATTCTAGAATATTATTTATGATGCAATGATAAGAACAGACATTCGTGGATTCTCCTATACTCATCATGATCTCATTCACAAACATATTCATCTATTCTTGTAATAATTAAGGGTTGACATCTTTATACTTAGCAACAACAACAACAAGCCTTAATCCCACTAGGTGGTCATGAATCCTTCGCCTCCATTGTGTATATTGTCAAATTCTCATTTAATTCAAGTATACTAAGATCATTTTTTATACTTTATACTCAATTAAAATTAATAAAATTTAGTTGGAAAATTCACCGTTAAACTATATAAATGTGTTTCCATTTTTTTTTTCTTTTGGTCAGTTGTCATTTCTATTTGAAAAGTTTTCATTCCATGTTTTTTAGTTTGTATATAGACTTTAAGTTTTAAAATATATAAATTGTAATGGCGCATCAAAAGCATGTCAGTGCCCTATGTTTTCAATAAAGGTGTATATTCGTATCGTGTTGAGTTTGAAGCGTCATCAGATACAATAGATGCTTAGCAAAGTTAAGTCATACATATCGCAAGTGTTAAGAAGCTGAGATTTACAGACCGAGCACATTTGCAATTGATACCATCTAGGAACTTGAATGATTTTCAAAATATCAGCACATATACGGTATAATATACCTGTTAATTAAATTTCAATTTTTTAGAGCTTATGTTTGAATTAAACAAACCATTTTGCTGCTTCTCAAAATTACTAAATTTGCATGTCGAAATCCATTTGAACCTTCATGGAGTTGTTTTCGATTGAATCAGCAACTGCAAGTTTGTGAAAAAAAATACGTGGTTTCTTCTTTATGTTTACTTAATTTTAATCCTTCCTGTTAAACTACAAACAATTTTATTTTTGTCTTCAGATTCTTGTGGAAGAAGTTTAAATTCACGTTACAGCTGAAATGGAAATATTCAAAGAAATTATTTAGGAGCTGAAAGAAAGCTATTGTAGAAGGTATAATATCTACAATAACGTTTATAAGAATTATTTTCCACTGCAGTAATTCTACATTAGCTCGTGGCTGCATCAAAAGAACCTCAGGTTATCTATGATGCAGAACTTTGTTGTGTTTTCTGAGCTTTGTTGTCTTTCTGTAATGCTTTCTTTGTTTTTTAAGGAGTGCATGTAAGACACTTCAAAAAAAAAAAATGACAATTTTTGCAATCTTCTTTATTTATTTAGATATCATGGATTGGACACTTTATAATTTTATTGTTATTTCTGCCAAAATATTCTTGAGGATGGATAAATATTTATTATTTTATATTATATGAAAATCTCAGATATAAGCAAAAGTGTTAAAAATAATGCACAAGCTATACACAATTTATTATGCGAAAACATAAGAAAATATGATACTTAGTCGATTCCTCTAGTTTAGACCAAGAACCACAAAGCTTCACCCTTCCTTATCATTAGAAACGGCAATATTATAATATAAATACTTTGTGTTTTGAAACCATCTCTTATGATAGTAGCAAGAGTGCGATGAGGTCTAAGTCAATTATTGACGTTTATTGTCAATTTTCGATTGAAAGCACATGATGGATGATAATTATCGATCAACATCAGACATTTGAAGATGATTGATGATGGACGTCAGAAGTCAGACAACAACTAAAGTCATCAAAAGCTCTTTACCTTGAAAGCAAAGCAATAATAGGCACTACTGACTAAGATTCATATATTTATTACATGATTTATACTATTTTCTACCCAAATAAGCATATAATTTCTTTCAAATCTAACTTGTGTTCTTGTTCAAGGCATATTTCTTTCTGATAAAATCATCTATCTCCTTGCTTTAGGAGATCATCCCAAATTAAGCTTGTCTCAAGTATTGGCCTTATTAGCTTAATTGCACAATTACTAAATATTTTTTTCTCCTTCCCCTAGTCATCTAATTAAGGCCGTCTCCTTTGAATTCTGCCACAACCTACAGACATTTTTAGTCATTTCAGTAGCATTTGTAATAAGAATTATCTTACTTCCTGTTATAATATTCAGGTTGGTCTATCCTTCTAGTTTAGAAATATAAATATCAAATTTATGAGTAACTGCATATAGGTTAAAGAGCCTTTGCTAACTAGTTTCCATTAACTTGTTTATTGATTACTATTGACATCTTATTTAGGTTAGAATGTATTGTTATGATTCACTCCATTGTTGAGTTATTTAAGCTTCATAAAGCTATTCAACCACTAATTATTTATAAGCCATTAATCTCAAGATGCTCCTCTTAATTAGAGGAGTTGAGTGTATAAGAATAATAAAAAATTGTAGTTAATTTTTTAGGGACCTTTTTTTAAGAGATGATAAGCTTACTCAAAATTATCTTTTACTATAATAATTAAAATTTTAATCCATCACCACTAATGCTCATAAGATCAAGTCCGATGATATGGTAAATTTGAATCATCAATTAAAAAATGTTAAAGTGGTTGAGGGTTGGTTTAATCAACCCAGTGGAGAATCATTCATAAATTATTTAGCTATAAATTATGTGATCTCCGTCTTAAGTTATTGATAACTATAAGTAATATCATAAAAAAACAAAAAATATTTAAATCATTTCAAAAAAAATTAAGAAGAATATTTGTCATTTAAAACCTTCATTAAAGCTACCTCAAAGTGATTGAAACCTTTATCCATCATCTATACAACTTATGAACTTGCAATTCAACTACCTCAAAGAATATTGTGACACTTAATATCATTATCTCCACTAATTATGTATTTGTGTCATAGCTACCTTTAAGCATATCACAATCCTTGCTCTCCATTAATATTAGATGTGCTACACATAATCATAATGATTATGTCACCGACTAATGACTAAAGATAGAATGACTTCCATATCTCTTTTATATTGATCCATCAAACTATTGCAATCATAATTATTAGACATGTCCAAGATAATGAACATTTTATTACCTACCGATAAATGAACATTTGAATCCTTTTCGTGGTCAACATCCATTATTTTGTTGAATGATGATCACATAGAGCTACAACGATCATGTCTCCCACCATCACTTAAAGACTTGATGACCCTTATCTCCTATCGGGTTATCTAACAATCACATAATGATGTCAAAAATGGTTCATATATGATAGCCTTAATGATGTTGTCCACCATTTGAAGATCTAATCATGTTAAATATCACAATAAATAAAATAATATATGATGATTGAACATTGATATATCCCTTTAAATTTTATAAATTAAGCACGAATATTAAGTTAAAGCATGTGTACAACCAAATCAAATGACTTAGTGAGATGAATCGAACGCTAGAATCGAGTCAAATCGAGCCCAAATGAGCTCAAATCAAACCCAAAAGCTACATATGAAAACTTTGAAATACTAACTGGATAAACAAATGATTTCCAAATTTGACGTTCTTATAGTTGAATCGGCGCTTGGCAAGAGGAATCCAACGAGCCTAAGATCACTCAAATCGAAGATCGTTTAAATGATCAAATCACAAAAAAACTATCTATGATCAAATGAATCGATAAACATCGTCCAATGGAGTGTTTTTGAGATTGCTACAATGACCAAAATGTCCCTCTAAGAATCCTATAAATAGGACCCCATTCTTGTCATGAAGAGGAGGAGCTAGAAGTGAACTTGAGAGAAAGTTGGAAGAGAGCTAGAAGTTCAAAGTTTATCAACACCTGTCGCCGATCGTCACCTATTATTGTGTTGATTGCCACCAACAACCGCTACAACCCAACCTGTTGCATAGTTATAACTTGATTACGGAATTTCCATTATCGATTTCTCACAATCTTGTAATCCAGTGGGAAAACTTAAACTCACTCTAAAGCGGATATATAATGGAGCATTTTATTAGTAGCCTCGTGATTTTTCTCCTCTTCGGGTTTCTTATTCTATTTTCAACTATCTGAGTGTGTACTAGATTTCCAAAGCTGCGTGAAGTTTTATTCTACCGCTACAAGTTCTTTGGCACGCAAGAGTTTGGCACCGTCTGAAAAATATTCCCTTTACATCTTCGCAATGGTTGACAATTTGACTTTATGTTGAGGCACCATCTATATGATGGAGAAAATTCTCGAATAACATATATGAAGAATGAAGAAACATCAAATGTTGATCCTTGGTTCTTGTCAAAAGTTAGGAGGCAACCTTTAATCTCAAAAGATCATCCAAATCAATATTACGGATATCTAATTGATTATTAGTTTAAAATAAGTCAATGATGGGGAGTAATTTCAATATTGACAACAAAAGGGGAGATAGCTTTGCAAATTGTGATTCTTCAATCATACTCATGAAAATACAAAAATCAAGGAGCAACTTTGACTACAACCTCAAATAGATGTTTCCACAGTTAACATTATCGGTAATATTCGACAAATAATCTGAAGAATCAAAATATTTAATCTCTTCCAAAAGTTAACGCCATACTTTGACAAAATAATCTGGATGAGAGTTAAAACCATTGACCTCTTTTACAGATTAAATGTCACCGAGTAACACTCTAATAAACAACCTCGAGATAGGTTAAAATTTATTTATGGATTCCACCCTTAGACATACATATGAGGAAGCTATATAAGCTGGACGACAAGGTACTCACTAAAAAAATCTCATAAAGGTAAGTGGTGACAAAGTCTCTATAACCTGCTAATGAGTCCTCGATGGGAAGCTAGTAGTGTACAAGATCCTAACTAGAAAGACTCTAAGAGAGTGGCGGTTGTGTCTCCACTCATCAAAATCTCAAAGTAAAAGCCTCGGAAGGTATAGGTATATTAAAAACTTGAAGGTACAAGTGTATTAAAATCTCGGAAGATAAAAGCCTCAAAAGATACAAGTACATTAAAATATCAGAAGATGCGTATATTAGTGTCAAAGCCTCGAGAATGTCAGTACATTAAAATCTCGAGAAGCAGTGCATTAAAACCTTAGAAGGAAAAGCTGAAGGTACAAGTACATCAAAAATCTTAGAAGGTATGTACATTAAAACCTCGGAAGGCAAAAGCTCAAGAAGGTATAGGTATATCAAAATCTTAAAAGGTAAAGCCTCAAAATGTATAAATACATTGAAAATCCCATATGATAAAAGCCTCAAAAGATATAAGTAAACCAAAATCTCAAAAGATATACATAAATCATAATCATTTCAAATTCAAAGTCTAAAAAAGGATATAAGATTAGTGTCATATTGGGGAAAAATTTTATAGAAAAGTATATATCTTTTATCTTTGGGGACAAAGGCCTTAACATGCATAAAAGATAAAACTAAAGCATGAATTTGGGATACACATGCTTTAACAGTCGGGTTTCAAACCCAGGACTAGGAAGAACTAGAGAGGAGGGGTCACTCGTCATAAAAGCAGGATTCTAGGATTTAGAGAAACTTGAAATCACTTAATTTGGGATACACCGCTAGCAGTCAATTTCAAACCCCAGACTGGGAGAACTAGAACTGATGGGGTCATGCAGTCATGATCGATAGAGGATTCAGATTTAGAAAAGTTGAAAGAACTTGGAATCACATTGGAACTGAATTTGGGATCGCCACCCAACAGTCGGTTTCAAACCCGGGGGAGAACTGGAGCCTGAGGTTCAGATAAAAGTTAGTGAAAGATTCCAAGATTTAGAAATTGGAAGCACATTAGAGCTGAATTTGGGATCTTGGCTAACAGTTAGTTGGAAACCCCAAGATCGGGGAGAGCTAGAACTATGAGGGGGGTTGGTACCGTTATACATGTCGTGGAGGATTCCGATTTAGAGAATCTTAGAAGCTTTGGAGGGTGAGGGGTGACACCGTTATTCAGTGGGTGGAGGCTACCAAAAAAAGAAAATAAGATCTTCCTTACCCTTTAGGGGCATTAATACTTGAAAATTGACTCTTCAAATTCTTGTCTCTTCCTCTCTCTCTCTCTCTCTCTCTCTCTCTCTCTCTCTCTCTCTCTCTCTCTCATGATAAAATAAAAAAATAAAACGGGGCCCACGACCCCTTTTCTAACCCATATATATATATATATATATATATATATATATATATATATATATATATATATATATATATATATATATATTAATAATTAATTAATAATTTTAGCTAATTTATTTCATTTTTTAAATTTTAATATATTTTTGGATGAAATAAGTTTTATCATCCCAAAATAGGGGAGCAAATGATATATTCCTTTAAAATTTATAAATCAAGCACCGAATATTAAGTTAAAGTATGTGTACAAATCAAAGCGACTTAGTGAGATGAATCCAATAACTAGAATTGAGTCAAATCGAGCCCAAATGAGCTCGAATCAAACTCAAAAGCTACATGTGAAAACTTAGAAATATTGATTTGGATGATCAAATGGTTTTCAAATTTGGCGTGATTATAGTAGAATCGGCTCTACTACCAATCGATGAGCCTATGATCACTCAAATTGAAAATCGCTTAAATTGTCAAATGACCAAAAAATTATCTATGATCAAATGAATTGATATACACCGTCCAGATGGAGTGTTTTGAAATTTTGGCTACAAAGATCAAAATGTCCCTCTCATAATTCTATAAATAGGAACCAATTCTTATCATGAAGGGATGAGCTAAGTGAACATGGGAGAAAGGCGTGAGAGCTAAGTTTGAAGTTCATCATCACTATCGCTGCGCTAATGGTATATTATTGTCTTTGATTGTCACAACAATTCTACAACTCGTTGCATGTAGTACTCGATTGGAATTCTCATTATCGATTTCTCACATATAATCTTGTAATGTCGTGGAATACTTAAACTCAGACTCCAAAACGGATATATAGTCGCATTTTTATGGGCGGACCAGGTTGTTTTCCCTCTTTTGGGGTTTTCACGTAAACATTATGGGGTTTCTTATTTTTTTCTATCTAGGTGTGTCTTTGGATTTTCATACAAAGGCTGAAGTTTTATTCTATCGTTATAAATTTTTATGCAACAAACATAAATACAATGTTATAATCATGTTTTCAATGGATGTCATCGCCGGCCGCTATCATATAAATACTTAAAACTAACGCATATGAAGAACACTATTGTTGCCCTTGATGTGGCGTGTTCTAAAAATCCAAGAATTATATTATATTGAAGTTTTGATTGCTTAAAATAATTAAGAATTTTGAAATCGATCATCACTCTCCTGGCTTAATTTTCTTCACACAATAAGCTAGAGCTACAATTTCAAAACCAAAATGTAATCTAGAAGATATACTGTATGCAAATTTATGAGCAATTGAATGCTGCCTTCAAATGCTTGTAGTAAAGACACTTATAGACTTAGCTTGGTTTAAAGGAACTAACAAGAAAGCAAATACATTTTAATAATTTTATTATGGGTGTTTGATTTCAATGCCATTACTTTAACTTTAAAATGTGAATAAACCTATTTTAAATGATAACTTCCACTCAAATCTTGAGAAAAAAACAAAAAAACAAAATTAGAAGAACGTTAATTTTACTCACTAACATCTCATCAAACTTTGTTTTGCCTTCCATCTCATACCTACTCAGAGGCGCTACTCATATATACATTGAATGTGTAACAAAAGTTAACTCATTTAAATTATTTGTGCAAGAATCAAATTTTTAATATGTAATTCCTTTTCAGATTTCTGAAATACTTTATTTGTTGGTGGTGTTCATTGCAGACTTAAACGACAGAAGTATTCCACGGAAAATTTATCGAGGACAAAGTGACCATGGTAATATATTTGTTCTTAGCTGTGGCTTTGCTTGCGGAAAGTTGATCAATTTAAATATTAGGTTGTAATAATCTGAATATAATAATGTTTGACAATAGAATTGATAGGAAGTAATTAGAAATTTTCTAATAAAAGAAAGCAAAAAACAACTAAAACAATAATGTAGGTTTTCATTAGAATTCAAATGATCATGACTTTAATTAGATGATTGTTGAGAGGAGAAAAATAACTAAAAAATGTGTAGTTAAGTTGACATATTTGGTGTAAAATAATGATTCAAGCTGAGTCGATCTGATCAAGCTAGGCCCCATTCAAATTAATTAACCTTAAAGGAGGAGTTATGAAAGTATTGATATCATAAAACAAATCAAATTTTGGAAAAAAAAAAAATGAATGATCAATTCCAGATTTGAAATTGATTTTGAGTTTGACCAGGAACCATTTATCGATCCTATTGAAGGATCTGAGGATCGTTGAATAGTGATACTTTCCATCATCTTAAAAAATAATTTTAATTTTAATTTTGAAATTAGATTATGAATAAATTAACTTGTTTTATTTTAGTTTTATTGGTCACATGTGGATGATAAGAGCCCTAGTGTATGACATGAAATATGGTGAACATAAATCCATGTCCTCATTCATCCATCTGAAGTTATAGAAAATCTTAAGGTAGATTTAAGATATTTCAATTTCAATCAGTAATTAATGCATCGTCAAAGTATCAGAAATGAGTTTTAATTTTATCATAATTTGTTTAACTTAAATGGATGCATGAAACGGGAGACCGTATTTACGTTTGGCTTTGGCGGTCATCTTGTGCAGGAATACTTAATTTGGTCCCTTCTTTCTCACAACAATTAAGGGTGAGCTAGCTTTAATGGAAGCTAGTTATCGAGGAGGAAGACCAAGGTATCTTGAGAGCCTTACTGAAGGAGAACAAAGAGCAAGGAGCTTTCATGGGTGCTTTGGTAGAGCTGTAAATGAGTAGAGCTTGAATGAGTACGAGCTATGTTTCAGATTAATTTTTTGTATGTTTTACTCTTTGTTTAGCATGATTCATGTTTGATTATGTCTAAAATAAATGAGAACATGATTGAAAATAGTCTAGAGACTTATTTGAGTCATTTATAAAAAAATGCTAAAAATATTTTTACAAGCTTAGTTTGCTTAACAGTGTAGTGGAACACAAGCCTCTTAGCGTCAAATAAAGTGAGTTATTGCGAATGATGAGCAAGACGCCTGATTACAAGTTAAGAAAGAAATAATATGTATTTTCAATGATTATTATTTACCTGTTACTATTAATATAATCTCTTTTCAATCTTCTTAGCATGATTAGATTCACCTTGTTGTTCTCACTTTTGTTGCCAAATTTGATGATGGTACTTTGTTAGGAAAGTTTGATTTCGACTCATTTAATACTGGTAGCTGTTGTGGGGGCAAAATGAAAGTTCATGTGAATGTCTCTCTCGTATTACTAGGCCCTTTTCTAAATAATTTCATGTTTGTGATGTATATTTTAATTAATGATTATTATTTTAATTAAAAAATATTTTTTGGATGGGAGATCTAACCAATAAAATTATAACAGCTACCAACATGATGCCACTTCTAATACAATAATGAAAAAGTTAGTAAGAAGAGCATAATTATTATATATATATATATATATATATATATATATTTTTTTTTTTTTGAGAAGTTAAGCCTTAAGGGCAAATTATACGTACGTATCTGCATGCTTGAATCTGCATCTCTGCCCTGGGAGCTTCACTCCCATCCGATGAAACATGATGTCTTGCGCGCCTACTATACAAATACAAACATGACAAATATAATGCAAGTTGACAATATTATTATTTGTGATAGAGTTTTGCGACCATTGTCGGTTACATCATGGACATGGAACAAAACATGATGACAAATACATTATGATGGCCTTAGTGGCCAGTTTTTACGACTAATGGTGTGGCTGCAGTTGCACCTTAGTGATGAGTAACAATTAGAAGCTACGGCCTACATCCTATAATATTTTATATTAATAGGGTTGATCACTTAGTATATTATACGTAAGATGATCTTACTAATCAACCCTTAAAACAAGTGACATTAGAGTAAATGATTCAATTTGAATCAAAAATTTTGTATGATTTATGGCTCATATTAATTTAGTTTGTTTTTATTATGATCATGCAAGGTTCAATAGCTAATTGCCTTCACTACTTTCGAGAGCTTAAGAAGGCTCACCTGATTTATAACTTTGGCCTTTAAGTTCTTATTATTATTTTATTGTTTTATTTGTTGGTTCCCATCTATCATTAATTTGATGACAAGTTTGAATTGTATATTTGTGGGCTCCAAAAATTTTCCACCGACCTCGACATTAAGAGAGTATGATTTTGATGTTGGTGTAATTTCAAGGCGGATGGAATAGTAGAGACACTACTGTGAGATTTCATCCTCATTTGGTGAGGACTTTAGATCTAGTTCCAAGATTCCTATAGGAGCAAGCACCTATAGTTAATTCTCAATCTTTGAGAGAACTTTCGATTAATGTTGATTGTTAAACTGTAGCATATAGAGTTTATATTTTAAATCTTATGAAATTCATTATTTTAACTTAAAGCGGGTTGGGGGAATGATGATCTCATGGTTCCATCATCTCAGCTATCGTGGTCCCAGTAGTCGAGGAGGTAGTCAAATACGACCGAAGAATCCCTATGATGGGTTTGTCATCCAAGTAATCCTTCCTTGTGACTGGGGTGGTGTTTAGGAGATAAGATTAAGTCTACCTTAGCAAACATAGCTTATTGCCCTATCGGTACCATATGATTCACATCTCAAGAATCTAATCATTAGAGCATCTGTTCAATCGTGATTATAATATAATGGTGTCATTTGGCGGTCACCCGTAGGACTCTAGTCATAACTATATCATATGTGGAGCTCTTGGTAGCGAGACAGACCACATCCTTGTTACCATGAGATTGATTGAGAGTGAGTATAGAAATATACTTAATTTGACTTTGGCTCCTTTGTGAGCTAGAGTTTTCTTAATTTGTCATTCGATAAACAATTACGGAAGGTGGGTTGAATTTTAGCTTTAAGTTTTTTTAGAATGAATTTTATTTAAGCCTTTAACACTTAATGACAAATTAGATTTTGCATTTGGATTGATATTTAATTTACATTAATTTGGTTTAAAATTGCAAACACATTTTGATGAAAGTATCCCCTCGGTTGAAATTTTCATTCAACATAGCCATCATCGGGGTTAATGGTTTGATTATTTAATTTATTATTTCAAATCCTCAACTCTATTAGTTTAATAATAGGATCGATCTATTATCATATGATATAATTAACTTCTCGGATATTTTAATAAGTTGAAATCCTTATAATATTATTATTAGATTTTTATATTTTATTAACTCGAGCCCGGTCCTAGATCAAATTGGGCAGACATCCTCATACACTTAAATCTAAACATTAGCATTGTGTGGGACCATACAGTATTTAATAATTTAAGTAATTTTATTTTAAATTATGAGATTAATTTCATATTTTCACTTAATTTCAAAGCTCTTTCACTTTTCGCATTAAAATTTGCACTTTGAATTTTCATATGAGCACATCAGTATTTAGAACATAGATAATTTCATCTAATTAATGAAGTCATTAATTTTAAAATCATAATTATAATGAGAATTTTCTAATTTGTGAATTGAAGGAAGCTCCTTCATTCGTGCGAATTTAATTTAGTGTTTCCTTACGTCACTTATACAAAGAATTGCATATCGATGGATTGTGGGCAATTATATTTATATTTTCTCTCAAAATATTGTATCTTTGCTTGCATTAAACTTATTTTTTGAATCTCTAACCCTAGATAGTTGATTCATGAATGAACAATCAAAATTTTGTGAGATTCACTTAAGTTGCTTCCTTTATTTTAACTTGTTCGATACAAGTCAAAGCATAACTCATTCGATCGTTGAAAAACCATTCTTATGTTGGCTAACAAGCTATTTGGGTTTACCAAAATATTTGTTTGCACTTAATTAAAATGTGCTATGAATCATTCTAAAGCTCTCTTTTGTAAATTTTACCCATTAGATGTACAATATATCCATTTCACCATTAAGTGAATTAGGTATAGTGTAAGTCCTCTTATGAATTTCATCTAGATCCTATTAGTTTTGAAGATAAACACTTAGATATATCACAAATCTCATTATATTTCAAATTCAATTTTAAATGCAAGATCCAAATGGTTCTTTTAAAGGCTACATTCATGAATGATCACGAGTTACTTGAATTTTTCTTATAAGAAAGCTACCAAATTTCTTGAACACTTTATTCTCAATTTGGAATTGGATATTTAGACTTACCACCAATCATTTTTCATTTAGTATTCAATTGAGATGTTTACTTCATTTGATATTAAATATAATTTGTTCACATAAAAGACTTCAAATATAATATGGATTTATTCTTAACTCCATATCAAGTTTCATATTTATTTAATAATGAACTTCAAAATTTTCATGAGTCTCTTATGAGTTTAGTATTAGCCTTCCCAAATTTCAATTAAGGCTTATTTAATTTTGAGGAATTTGAAAGAAAGTGAACTCACTTTATACCATGGAATTAAGTTTTTGCAAGAATGGGTCCCACATTGATTCTTTCCATTTCTATAAATGAGGTTAAGGAGAGGATTTTTGCATTTTATTCCACTTGCACGAGTAAATATTTTGAGATCTTTAAGGAGAGGAAGAGGAATTCTAGCCCAAAGCTTAAGTGGACTTTCAACTTGCATAAACTTTTTTGTAAGCACGCTTTCTTTTCTTCTTTTAGTTTAGTGTTTATATTTATATTTATCATGTATCTTTTATTTTAATTTAACTTTAAATGATTTTAATTTAAATTTCTTTAAGTCCCAAAAATTTGATGAAATTTTGGACATTTCAATAGCGGTGTCACATTTAATAGTTTTGGCTTACTTGGTACACCCATTGAGCATAGCGGCGGTGTCTTCCACAACATCTCTTTGCACCCACTATGTCCTATTGGCTAGCGTCTTGAAAGCCCTGAAAGCACATATACATATGTATATAATTTCTACACATTTCTTTACATTTACAATCAACAATAATGAAAGATCTATCGAGCTTTGACAATGAGGATAAGATTTTGGAGAAATCAATTGCTTTAGGAGGTAAAGAAAATCTAGAGAGAGCATATCCAATTAGATTTTATTTTTGTAAAGAGGAAGTTTGGTTGCCTATTTGACCTATAGCGTGGATCGAACAAATAGGAAGAGGAGCTGCACTCGGTGTAGTAGAGATGGGCGGAGAGGCAGCAGCGATTTTGGTTGCTCAATTGGATTTGTTCGAGGGATGGATGAGATGGAACTCTAGGTGCTTGTTTGATCTTAGCTTACAATAGGGATGGAGAGAGTCGAATGGGAGAAGGAGAAACCGATTGAGGGAAAAAAGGGAGCCTGTCTGCGGGTTGAGCAAATGAACCAAAAAAGGGGTTTCGTGCATGCCTTCATTATTTGGAGAGGGGTTTTGTGCGGTTGAGAGAAACGAGAGTGAACGGTTGCTGAACATGCAATTGAGAGAAATAGGTAGGAACGGTTGCTCTTTTTTACGGAAGACAACCGAGGTCGAAATGCCCCAACAAATGTGATTCTCATGAAGCAAGTCATATTTGTTGAAAACTAGTTGACCTTTCTTGTCGACCATGAATTTCAAATTACTTCAATTTAAACAAGTTTGTTGAAGAGCTTTTTCTTTTGTATCTTTATGGATTTGAATTTCCTCCTAACTTCATGCTTGATTGGTTGGATGGTGGAATTGGTTTGTTTTTTTTAGTTATAAAATTCCTTCTATCATGGCTTTAAGCTTGGATTTTATGAAAAATTGGCCTAATTTGTCCATATTTATTTGTTAGGAAGTGCATGTATGTCTTGATCTGAGCTTGCTACTTTGACGGACTTCTCGAAGGGTGCATACAGATTATATCCCGCTTATAAGGTCTATAATGTCAAGTTATTATCCTAGCAATATGTGTTTTAATAGACTAAATAACTAAAAAATTCCTTTAGTTTGGCCATCACTTTGTATGAACTATGGAATTGCTTTCTCGATCTTGTACTTTTCACTTTGAGACTTGATGAGGAGATTGGCTTTGATCTATGCTTTATGCTTAATCGGATCATTTGAGAATAGATTGAAATATCACCGCAGTAATATAAAGATTTATTTGATGCGCTTCTAAATTAAAGTTTCCTCATATTGTCTTGGTCTCATCAGTAGAAAGATCTCTTGTATTCTCATTGCTTGTAGTCATAAAGCTAGATCCGGTTTGAGATTGAGCTATCATCGTTGGAGCGGCGGGACTCTTTTGTGACCTTTCTTACGGCTTGTTGAGTGAGGAGAGCGTCAACAACTCGATCATTTATAAGCTTATGAGTTCAACCTTTTGAACCTACCAGTCTTCAACAACATGATGACTTGTGGTCTTGTCATCGCGAACATGGGCTCTTTCACTACGGCCTTTTCTTATGGCTTTTGAGTGAGGAGAGCTCGACCATTTGTGGACTTGTTGAGTTGACCTTTAAGACCTATCTGTCTTAGACGATATAGAGGTTGATGTTTTTCCAACTCAATTGATTGAAGCTTCCAAAATTTGGACTTCTTCTTGATCTCGACATTTGACAAATCTTGGAGAAGGTTTTGACATTTTATTTTTCATGCGTAGAAATAGATTCATTTTGTTCCTGTAATAACGCAACTTTAATAATAATAATTATAGATAAATTCGATTTCGATATAAAGCTCGATGTCAACCTAAATTTGAATATATTCAAGAATCTCTTATAGCATGATGTCAACCCAAATAAAATTAACATAAAATAAAATGCCCCTGTCTTGCAAGGAAATTATAAAACACTTTGAAATAGTTCTAAAATAATTTAAGAAACTATATTAATATTTGGTGATATATTTGATCTTAAGAGGGTTTTAACATATAACATTGATTTCATCCATGTATAAAATCTAAAAATCCCTCTGTAATAGGGAGTTTTCACAAAAAAATTTTTTATCTAGAGTAGGTATATTTATTTAGGGATCTCATCATGAAGCATAATGTCAACCTAAATAAATATACTAAAAAATGCCCCTATCTTGCAAGGGGTTATATTATACCTCAAAAAATTATTTATCATGTATAATACTTTTTTCGTGCATCGACCATTAAATTGGTGGCATTGGTCTTTCACCATTTAGGTCAATAAGTTGGTATGTCTCTCCCGATACACCTTCTCAATGACAAAAATTAGGCTCAAATTTATCACCCAATTTTGATTATGAATAATTGATCTTCTGCAGAACAATTCTCCATTTTGAAATGTTGAGGCCGCACCATATGATCAAAAGCCTTGGACATCTTTGCTCGATAAACTTCCAAGTTTTTATGAGCTTGCAATCTAACTTCTTCAAACGCCGAGTTCCTCCATTCTCAAAGCGAGCATTTTGATTTTTAGTTAGATTGTATTGGATCACTATTCAAGTGATGGAAACTCAACTTCAAAAAAACCATCGGTTCCAAATACCAATGAATAAGGAGTGACTTTGGTCGACATCTTATATGTAGTTGATACACCCATAATGCTTCTACAATTTGGTATGTCATTATGTTTTAGTGAGGATCTTCTTGAGCATTAATGTCATATTGAAGACTTACGCCAAACCATTTTCCCTTGGATTATATATTGAAGAGTATCGCCAATCAATTTTGTATCAATCGACATATCTATAAATCTTTGTGCTTTTGAAAATTGGGTCATTATCAAAATTATTCGTGACACTCCAAATATATAGACCACATTATGCGTGAAGAAGTTGATCACTCAATAGTAACTTCTTTAAATGGGGTAGGTTCACTACTTAGAGAAATAATCGGTCATGAAGCGGTGACCCGGTGACTGAATCAAGTCCAATTACATCTATACCCCAACATTCAAAAGGCCATGATGTTATTATTGGGTGTAGTGGATTTGAGGTTGGTGGATTATATTCTCATGTACTTGACATTCACTGGCACCTAGCATGATTGATATAGTCTCTCACCATATATGGTTAATAATAACTCATCCTTTTGATCTTTACCACCATCATCTTGACTTCACAAAGTCCTTCATGAATTTTGGCCATTACTATGCTAGCTTCATGTACTAAGCATTATAGCCACATTTGTTCAATGATCTATGATGTAAGCTATTATTATCGAGCATAAAGCACATTCTCTTCTCAATTTGAGTTGTCAATGATTTATTACTCGATAATTTTCCCTCTTTAATGTAATGTCGATGAAGGGCCTCCAATCATATGGCTTCTACTATAAAGGCCTCCCATTACTTTTTTTTAAAGAAATGTCATTCTTACCTCTTATGGGTATAATTTCTTGTTGATTTTGAAAAGTATGAGCAATTTGAGTTGCATCACTGTCGATTTTGATATACCTGGGGATTGATACTTTGCTAGCTCTAGAACTTGTCGAGTAAATATCCGGTCATGACATAATCATTCATGCTTGTCATCTCTTAGCTAATTTTGCTAAATAATTTACTTACTATTTTTTGGATCGAGACTCTAGTTAGTGTAACATTTAGTATTTACTTCATAAGCTCAAGAGCTCTCTTGTGATAGAAAGCTAACTCAAGCTTGTTGATTTTATAGATGCCCAAGACTTGATTTATAATAAGTCGAGAATCGCCAAAAATATGCGTTTTGAATGCTTATGGAAATAGCTTCTTCGAGACCACCACCAATGCTTCATACTCGATTATTAGTTCTTAGCTTGATCAACCCATATGATCATCTCATTATTCCTCCTCCGGTGTTATGAAGATGATGTTGATTCGCTCTTGCCCTTGGGAAATTTAGATGTTGCACTTGTTTGATCGATGAGGCTCCATCAAAGTACATTTCCCAAATTTGTGATTTTTCTTTCTTATGAACGAGCATAATTTGCTCATCGGAAAAATCATCGTTAAGAGGTGAGTCTATAAGAATGGGATGTGCGTGAGAAAATTTGCTAAAATCTATCCCTTCACCGCTTTCTATGAAATGTATGTGATATCAAATTGTAAAAGTAATACTACTCATCTTGCTAAATGACCTATTAACCGGTTTTGTCATCAAGTACTTGTGGATCGATCCTTGAGATGAGAGTAATTTTATGAGATAACATGTAATAGCAGAGCTTTTAGACTATAAAGATCAATGCCAAATAGTGCTTCTCATCGAAGAGTATCCTATTTACTCCTATCAACATCGGGATATAATAAAGAGCATTCTCTTTACTTTCTTCATTGTGTTATGCCAATAATGCTCCAAGGGACTCTTCTAATACGTGTATAGAATGAGGGGCTTCCCAGGAGTAGGATTGGTGGATTTAACAAGTAGCTTTGAATGTTATTGAAGGCTTCTTGGCACTCCTTGTCCCATTTGAATATAGCATTCTTTTCATCAACTTTGCAAATGGTTGATATCATCTTGATAGGTTTGATATGAATCATCGATGAATGCAAGATGTACTTGTAAGGACGAAGCTAACGCAGCTCTTGGAGCATCTCCATAATTTCTTTGATTTTAGCAGATCAATCTCAATCCTCTATGATGTAAATATACCCATGAAATTTTTGAGGAGGATACCCCAATACATATTTTAGAGGATTCATCTTGAGATCATATTTTCTAATTCTCTCCAATATAATTCTCAAGTCTTCAAAGTGATTTTCATGATTTAAGCTCTTCACCACCAAATCAACATAACATTCCACCTTCTAGTGAATCAACTCATCAAAAATGCATTATGGCTTTGGTATGTAACTCTAGCATTCTTCAAACCAAAAGGCATGAATGTGTAGTAATAGATAGATGCAAATGAAGTGTTCAATAAGCTACTCATGACCTAGATTAGAGATCATTTATGTTCGCTCATTTAACTAATCGAATGAGCTTGAACACTTTTGTAAAAATTTGATTGCTAAATGAACAAGCTTGAATAAGTTGTTGTTCACTTCATTTATGTTCATGAATAATATCATTTAAAGCTCACGAACAAGCTCGATTCGCTCAATTAAAACATGTTCATAAATAGTATCATTTATATTTCTCAACACGCTCATGAACAAGCTTGATTAAAGCTCATTTATTTCTTTAAAGCAGTGCTTGTTAACGTACTCGATAAGCCCAATTTGAGGAAGCTCACGAACAAAAGCCAAGCTCGAATAATTTTTCTTAAATGAGCTCGAGCTTGAACACCATCCTAAAGCTCAAATCGAGCTTGAGCCAAGGTCGAGCTCAAGAATGATAAACGAGCTTGAACTTCGAACAAGGATCCTGCTCGTTTGCATCCCTAACAATAGATGTCAATAGATGTTTTGAATGATGTATATCTTTTACCTTGAGCCATCTTGAATTGATTATATCCCGATGATCCATCCATAAAATAAAATATATCATAGTTGGATGTATTATCAACTAACAAGTATGATATAGCGGGAAGTCATCTTTCGCAAGCTTTATTAAGATCCCGGAGATCGATAGAAATATGAATCGACCATTTTTTTCTTCGACCTATTAGCTATCTAATCAAGATGTTTTTCTTTGCATGTGAATCCTACTTAGCTTTTTTAGTTTCAATGATCACCTATTCTTCGATTTCTAATCTCATGCACGAAGCTTATTTAACAAGTGTTGTCCACGGCGATTGACAATTTATGAATTTCTACATCGGGGGATAAGCGACATTTAACATATGTCTCAAAGAAAGCAATCCGAATTCACAAAAGCACTTTAGCTCTTCAACTTTCTCATAAGGTAGAAGGGCACTAACAAAAGTTGGACGAGGATCATCCTCATAGGTTTATTTCTTTAAGTTCATCCATAGTAGCTTGTTTGTCCACCATCTTTGAGTTCTTGGTGCAGCTTCTTCTTCTTCATCATTTGTAAAAGAATTTCATAAAGATCATCTTCTTCATCACTATTTATTTCAATCTCAACTTCTATCAAGCTTTATTTTAATGAGATTTGTGGATGAACCTAAAACCTTTAGTGACAAACTTATCACTTCTTCGATGCTTGAGGATTTCTTTAGTTCCACATCTTGTTAAAGATTTGAGTTCTATGTTAGTAGTTCCAATATGAACTCCAAGCTTATGCATCATTCTTCATAATTTTGGTGGATAGTATATTAGTATTCTTGTTGGCACCATAATCTTCATGTTGAGTAGGCCAATCAAAATTGTGAGGTTGAGACTCTTGATTTATAAAATAAAGTTCTAATTTTGCCACTCACTCCACAAAGACATAGAATGTTATCAACTCTTCAATGTTATGAACCTCTAGTGGAGTGATTTCTTTGAAGTACCGCCGAGGGATGGGTATAATTGTGAAGGAGTCATCGCACGCCAAGTGAGCTATCCTTCTTGATGCACCCTCGAACCTTATTTCGTAAGTAAATCAAAGTCATACCAATCGAATCATCACTTACCTTTCTTGAAAGCTTATAAGTTCCCTTAAGTTTGATAGAATATTTTCTTCTTCTTATGTGTCACTTCCCAAATGAGGAACTAATCTTCTTGATTTAGATGTAGAGTCAAGTGCTTTAGGGAGAGTCGGCATTGCCTTTTTTTTCTTGCTCTTTCACCTTAAGTTACTTTTAGTTCTAAGTGGATGCTACCGCCTCAAGAGGTTATGTTGGCTTAGCTTTTAGGGATGAAATATTTTGCATCTTAATAAATCTTTTGGATAGAGAATGATTGTAGGTTGCAAGGAATTCTAAACTCTTCTATCTCTTAGGTACTTCATACACCGATGCATAGTTGATGGGACCATGCCATACTCATAGAGCCATGACCAACCTAAGAGAGCTCTAAATGATGTATCAACATCGATTACATGAAACTTGGCTTCTATATATAATCAAACTTAAGTGGAGAATAAAAGAAACCGTGGTTTTCTCGCCTTTCTTATTGAAACCATGAATCATTAACTTATCCCTCCCAAGATGTTGGATATCAAGTGATAATCCTCTTAATACTTTTAGACTCATAAGATTGATAGAAGAACTTGGATCAATCAATATTCGATTGATCAAGATGTCATCACTCTCATGGTAACATATAGGATGGTTGTCATCTCTATTCCCAACATAAGATCTTCTTCAAAAAAATATGATTACTGGAGATCTTGAACTTGTAATGATTCAATCATACATTTTTTTGGCAAAGTAAGCTTCATAACTCTTGGATCTTTGAGAGCTTGTATCAAAATTTCTTGAAGATAATTTTACATTAAGAGAGCTTCATACACACTTAATTGTGCAAGGATCTTTCTCAAATGTGATAGAATATTATAATCTATCTTTTCATATGATTTAGGCTTTATTCTAGATTTTTGAGAATGATATCTTCGTTGACTTCAATTTGTTTGCCTTTGTCTTTATTTGAATTTCTCCTTTTTGATGATGGTGGTAAGACTTTACCACTTCTCAACCGAACTTGATTCACCTTGTCATGCTCATTCCTCTAAAGAAGTAGTTTCTTCAAATTCACTTTTTATTCAGGATTGATCAAGAGATAAACTCACTTTTCAACTTCATACATTTCATATGTGATGTTGTTGATGAATCGACTCTTCTCCTCCGGAAAACATAAGTCTTCATCTAACTATTATCTTTTTGTTATTAGACAAAAAATTGATATTAACTCCTCATACTCTTCTTTCTTTTCGAGAAGAATTTTGATGGATTGGTCAAGTCTGTCGACTACCATGGTCATTTTGGAGTGACTTGTGATGAAAAACATCCGACATTACATAAATAATTTGGCATGTCTCTACTAGACAAGATTCACCATTATCTTCTTCATCCATTCAATAATATTGAGTTTAGCATAAAGTCGCAAGCCTTGTTTGTCTTGTTGGTGATACTCTCTTATTAATAATCTTTTGAGTTATAGTTCTCTTCTTGATCTTCTTTTTTCTTAACCGACTTCTTTGACTTATGAGACACGTTTAGAGACTACTCTTCATGTTGTGATGAAGTAGCCTTATCAAAATACCACCAAAAGCTAAAATACTTGGTTTGATATTTCTTTTAAGTCCATTATAGGTTCAAGTGATGATTTCCACTTAATACTAAGGACATCTTTTGCCGCTACAACATTTTACGGTCTTCTTAGAGATTATTGTTTCCTATTCTTCAATATGAACTAATTTTTCTTTCTTTTATCTTTAATGGATGATACTAAGAGGACGTATTCATCCTTGACTCTCTTTTGGGTTGACTAGAACACTATCGGATAATGTAATTTCACCCATGATACTTCCTTTCTAGCCAATCTTTGAAGACATAACAATCTTCAATAGGATGACTAATCACCCGATGATAGGGACAATAATTTGGATTATTGACTTGATCGCCTTCTTCGCCTTTACTTTCTCGGTAATTGTAAACTAGCTTTGATTGCTTGTTGAAATAATTTAGCCATGTCCCTTCTAAAGAAATATTCTTTGTTCATCTTTTTCTTAAGAGATGGTTAGCTCATCATCTCTTGTTGCTTATTTTGGATGCTCTCCACCACCTAAAAAAAGTTTGAGATTTATCATTGCCTCCAAATACCAATTTTTGGATTAGGATGAACAAGCTTCTTTCCCTTATCATCATTATACATTGGTTATTTCCTTTATCAACATCGTAGATTACTCGTTTTCACCACTTGAACTATAGGAAGCGGCATGAGTTTCATTTCTCCTTGAATCTAAAGGTTTATTTCTCTTTGATTTATTTGTATAAATTTCTGACTTAGATTTAGCTTTTCAAATTTGGTCACCCTATCAAGTAAGTCTGAAATATTATAATTGTCGTCATACATAAAAATGATGCCATTTTATCATCCATATTGCCCATTAACAATTATATCGCATGTTCTTCCTCTAATTATTGTTCACATTTCATGCTTATTACACCAATGAGTTACAAATTTTATCACGACTCATCTTTTCTCCTTTTAGCAAGGCAAGGTCGTGATTGTTATCTTCTCTTGCACTAGAACCTTTTCACGAACATTAACTCTAGCTCAATGAAGGTTTTGATCAATCATTACAATTTTGTAGTACCACTCAAAGTAGAGATCAGTTACTAACAAGCAAAAAAAAAGGTGCATCATTTCCTCTTGTGTTACCACAAGTAGCCTTGAATTGGGATAGATATTATTTTGCATTACCATGCCTACTAAAATTATTAAATTATGATATTGTATAACCTTCGGTATGACACTTGATCAAATTTAGTTGGGTGGTGAACCTTACTCACCGCTTTTAGCCTACTCAAAGCTATAACTGCTTTATCTTTTATTAATTATTATTTCTAGTTGTGCAGTTATTATTCCCGGTGTATACAGCCTAAATCATCGGTTGAAATGCTAACTAGTTAACCTCACTTCTCCCTTTGTGTAGCATGTACTATAGGAGCTGAGGTATCGAGTGACGGTGGTATAGAAGTTGTCATATTAACTATCTATTAATTAGTATATGAAATATATATGCTACATTTGATGTGATATTATTTTGCAATATATCCATCATGATATTCATTTGTACCATCATGTCATTCATCTTGGTACCAGCGTGAAATTTCCTTATCTTTAGCTTCCATTTGATGTTGCATTTGTCTTTGCTCTCTAACTAGTACCATGACGCAATCAATATAGCTATTCTTCTTCCTCTATTTCTTTTGTTATTCTCCTCCTTGCTCATCTTCGTGGGAAGAACTTGATCCATTCTCCTTATGCATTTGTGGACATGTTGGGCCTAAACGATGATCGATTGTAAAAGCATGTATTGGTTGATCATTTCCTAGTTTAGCCATATAAATAGCTTCAACTCCCATAACTTCCTTTTCATTTTGGTTTTCTTCTTCCTCTTCGAGAGAATGAAGATCCATCTTCTACTTCGTGATGACTCTTCTAAGCATCAAATTCATGATCAAGCTCATCGATTCATGTTGTTGATGATGATGAGCGTAAAGTTCATCTATATGTCTCACCATATAGATGACTTCTACTTCCAAAGTGTCATATTCATCATCTTCTTCTTGCACATGAATTTTTGATCGAGCTTCCAATGGATCTGGTTCATTGTAAGGAATACATGTCTTCCATTGGGGATAGATCAATCAACTTTCTCTGGGGTGAATCTAATTGTTGAGGATCCTGAGGATTCTCCAAGGTGTCGACTATCATATATTTTATCGCTGATATCCCTTCTTTTAGGTATCCACTTATGATGAGTTATTTTTAGGTGAATTTTGAATATGTGCATTTCACACCTCTTTCTTTCTTTAGAATTTTATCAGGGCCTTGGCCTCCATATCCGCTTACCATTTTGTGGACCTTCGGAGATTCTTGGACATGTGCTCTAAGTGTCATGCCCGATGCTCAAAGCATACATGGTTTGATGACTAGTTACCATAAGAGATGGTAACCTTCTTGGTGGAATCTCGATCTTGATCATCACTGTCTCTAAATTTTTTTTTTTAATTAAGTCTCTTTCCTTGTACTTTAAGAACATTGTGTATTCTGGACAATGTTCCAAGTTGTCTCCTCTGGTGGTAGAGTTTGACGTTGTTGGGTCCAGAAAGACGCTTCACCTCATCGAGAGCTATTCCTTTTACCCATTTTAGATCATCAAAGTTGTTACGGTAAGAATACTCACTCGGTGGCGGTATTGCTTGTTCACTGGTTATTTAAATGGGATCTGAGCCCTCACCAGATTTCTTCTTCTTTTGCCTTTTAATTAATTTGCTTCCTATAAGGAAGCTTCATGATCATGCTTTCTTGATGCTAAAAGGTTCAATTGGCGAGTAATTGTACCATGAGGCATCAAAGATACTGATTCCCAATGATGATTCTCTTCATCAAAGGGCTTCATATTGACCCAATATTTCAAAAAATGAAGTTCTCTATTGGGAGAACTCCTTAACGGGTTGGTTGCCAAATTGATGAGCATGATGAGTAGAAGCTTCAATAAATTGAGGTCTTCCCATGGCCTGACGAGTGCACTATGGGTGGGTACTTCAAGAGTTGCTATAATAGAAATTCATGCTACCAAATTGAATGGTAGTTCCAACATCTCTGTGTTGATGACGCGTTAAGTATTGTTTGCACCACTAGGGAACAAAGGAAAGGAGTGCTCAGAAAACCATTATGCATTGAAAGATGAAAATTAGTAATTAGTACTTTATTTCACCCCATACTTTCAAAATGCAGGTACTATAGAACAAAATAATAGTGTAATAAAGATATACTCTATAGAATAATTCATTCGAGATAGTCTTAAACATTAGTAATTTGAATTTATTACACATTTAAATCACCATTTTTTGTTTTGAATTTTCAAATATTTTGTTGCTATTATAGCATATATATGACTAGCCAAAGATAAAGAGAAACTTATCCCCTGAGTCACTAGAAATGTGGGCTTCAAAATTCCACCGACCTCTCACATTGAAGAGAGTATGATTTTGATGTGGTAATTTTCGAATGGAATAATAGTAGATAAGACACTACCCAGATTCGCCTCATTTTAACACTTTAGATGGTTCCAAGTTTCCTATATAAAAGCACCTATAGTTAATTACCCCTCAATGTTGAGAGAGAACTTTCGACAAGGCTAGTTAGTCGCTACAAGCGTATAGTAGAAAGATATGGAGTTTAAATTTTAATTTATGAAATTCATCATTTTAACTTAAAGCGATGGTTGGGGAATGATGGCGTGATCTAGATCTCATAGTTCCATCATCCCAGTCGACGTAGTCCCTAGTCTACTTAGTTTGAGGAGGTAGTCGAGCATCCATGGGTTGCATCGCCTAAGTAATCCTTGCACTGGGTGGTGTTTGTCGAAGATAAGCTTAAGTCTACATTACTGACAAAGGGATATTTGTTCTATCATTCTATGATTCACATCTCAAGGTACAAAGCTATTGGGGAGCATAATGAACTACTGATCGTAATATAATGGTGTCATTTGGCAGCCCACCGATGAGGACTCTCATAACGCATCATATGTGGAGCCTCTTGGTCATGCAATAAGAGGACACGTGTCACGCCCTTGTTGGCATGAGATTGATTGAGAGTGAATATAGAAATACACTTGATTTGATTTTGGCTCCTTTGTGCTAGAGTTTTTTTTAATTTGTCACCTCTCATAAACAATTGTGGAAGGTGGGTTGAATTTTAGCTTTAAGTTCTTTTAGATTGAATTTCATTTAAGCATTTAACACTTAATGATAAATTAGATTTTGCATTTGTATTAATATTTAATTTCTATTAATTTGATTTAAAATTGCAATCACATTTGATGAAAGTATATCCTCCATTGAAATTTTCATTCAACACCCATCATCGAGTTAATGTATTGTTGATCATTTAATTTATTATTTCGATCTTGTCAATTCTATTAGTTTAATAATAGAGAATCGATCTACTATCATATGATAAAAATTTCGATATTTTAATAAGTTAAATTCTTATAATATTATTATTAGATTTTTAAGTTTTGTTAACCTGACTCGATCTAAGATAAACCGAAGCAAACCGCAACATTCTCAAACACTTGAATCTAAATATTCAAGATTGTTGGCCTATGTGTATTTAGTAATTTAGATAATTTTATTTCTAAATTATGAGATTAATTTCATATTTTCACTTAACTCCAACTTAGCATGCGTAGTCTTTTTTAGACATTAAAATTTGCACTCAATTTTCATGTTTGAGCATATGGTATTTATAATTTAGATAATTTCATCTAATTAATGAAATCATTGATTTTAAAAAATCTTAATTAGAATGAAAATTTTCTAATTTTGGATTGAAGGAAGCTCCTTCATTTGTGCATAATTTAATTTGGTGTCATCTTTTGTCGCTGTGAAGAATCGATCCAAAGGGTATTATGGAGCGTAATTAGAATTATATTTTCTTTAAAAATATTGTATCTTGCTTGCATTAAACTTATTTGTTGAATCTCTAACCTGATAGTTGATTCATGGTCATTAATGAACAATCAAAATTTTATGAGATTCACTTAAGTCGCTTCACCTTTTTTAACTTGATCGATACAAGTCAAAGCATAACTCATTCGCTCGTTGAAAAACCCTTCTTATGTTGGCTAACAAGCTATTTGGGTTTACCAAAAATCTTTGTTTGAACTTCTTAATAAAATGTGCTATGAATCATTTTAAAGCTCTCTTTTATGATTTTACCCATTAGATGTACTATATATCCATTTCACCATTAAGTTAATTAGTACGTGTAAGTCTTATGAATTTCATCCGATCCTATTAGTTTTGAAGATAAATTAGATGTCTCACAAATCTCATTGTGTTTCAAATTCAATTTTAAATGCAAGATCTAAATGGTTAAAGGCTTCATGAATGATCATGAGTTGTCTAATTGAATTTGATATAAGAAAGCTATCAAATTTCTTGCATACTTTATTCTCAATTTGGAATTGAATATTTAGACTTACCACCAATCATTTATCATTTAGTATTCAATTGAGATCTTTACTTCATTTGATATTAAATATGATTTATTCACATAAAAAGACTTCAAATCTAATATGGATTTATCCTTAACTCTAGATCAAGTTTCATATTTATTTAATAACTAGACTTCAAATTTATCACAAGACTCTTGTGAGTTTAGTATTTCTTCAAATTTCAATTAAAACATATTGATTTTGAGGAATTTGAAAGAAAGCTAACTCACTTTATACCATGAAATTAAAGTTTTAGCAAGAATGGGTCTCACATTGATTCTTTCCATTTCTAAAATGAGGCTAAGGGGAGGATTTTATGTTTTATTCCACTTGGTTGAGTAAATATTTAGAGATCTTGGAGAGGAAGAGGAATTCCAACCCAAAGCTTGGGTATTCTTTCAACTTGCTTAAACTTTTTGTAAGCACTCTTCCTTTTCGCCTTTTGGTTTAGTGTTTATTTTATATTTATCATGTATCTTTTATTTAATTTGAGTTTAGATGATTTTGATTTAAATTTCTTTAAGTCCGAAAATTTGATAAATTTTGCGACGTTAGGTGTCACATCTAACGCTGTTGCACTTCTATCGAGCATAATGGCCTTACGATACCACAAATATCTTTGACCCACTACTCTATGATTAGCTTTTCCTGTAAAAAAGAAGCATGTACATATATAGAATTTAAACACATTTCTTTACATTTACAATCAGCAACTATGATAGATCTATCGAAGCTTTGACGGCAGGATAAGATTTTTGGAGAAATTAATTGCTTTTGGAGGTGAAGAAAATCTGGAGAGAGCAGTCTGATTAGATTTTATTTTTGTAAAGAGGAAGGTCGGTTGTCAGTCTGACCTGTAGCAGGGATCAAACGAATGGGAAGAAGAGCTCGAGCACTCAGCGTGTAGCAGAGACAGACAGATTAGGAGAGAGTCGCTCGCACGCAAGTGAGTTTGGTTGCTCGGCTGGGTTTATTCTGAGGGACGGACGAACGAGATGGAACTTGTAGGTTTGTTCGATATCCCGGCTTACAACAGGGATGTACGGGAGAGTCGAACATGAGAAGGAGAAACGAATGCCGATTGAGGAAAAATGGGAGCCAGCGGCTTGCGGGTTGAGCGAACGAACCAAAAGGGGATTCGTGCGTGCCTTCGGTATTTGGAGGACGAACGAGAGAGGGATTTGTGCGGTTGAGAGAAACGGGAGGGAACGGTTGCTCAGGTGCTTGCGGTTGAGAGAAATGGGAGGGAACGGATGCTCGGTTTTTTGGAAGACAAACCAAGATCAACAATATTTCTGCAATCTTTTGTTATAATCATGCAAATAAGTAGGTTGAACGAGATAATTTAATGGCATTGAAAATTATTTATTTAAACGAAAGTGTCATTTGAAGTGGAGAACATTTATATTAGAAAGCGATTATTGAGATACACACAATTGTTACAAATAGTCTCACATTATTTGTGAAGTAATAATTTTTTTAATAATAGTTTTACACATTAAACTAAACTTTTGAATCATTGGTTGCCCATCTATTAATATTTTAGTCTGGAACTTAAACCCTAATGCTTAGACCTTCTCAATACTCTTAACTCCAAATCCAATAAAGCAAGAGTTACAATATTCTGGCCCAAGGGGAATAATGCAAGCATGTCTAAACAGTGATCTCCATTGCAAGCATGTCTAAATATTGGTCTCCATAGCTAGTCACAAAATTAAGTATTGCTTGCAGAGCTTGTTTCATACCAATAGCATAAAATCAATCAATGAATATCACATAATTTTGATATTAGTTGTATTACTTAAAGCTATATTAACATATTATTTCTTTAAATCTTACAATATGATCTTTACTTTTCGCTTCATCATTATCACACCTATAATAATAAGGTGTGCATATAAATGAACACTTTATCACTTTTTCAAGTATTGATAAGCGCTAAATTGTAAAGTATGTGGTTCGAATTTATTATATTGGAGGAACAACCTTCTTCTTCAACCAGAGGCTACGAATCCTCTAACATGAGTTGTGGCTGCCCATTACTTTAGGATGATTTATTTTTACTTATGGTTTTAATCAACACTGTAATAGTAGCTACTGCTTCTGCAACATTCATATAAATATTACTTGATCCAAAGTTCTCCCAAGCCTCTGAAATAAAAAAGTTTATTTGCAACCTCTCCAATGGGATTTTAAGCTGCAAAATTGCAAAGAAAAACATAATTATAAATTTCCCAATGTTCAATTTATGGAGATTAATGACAATGTTCACAATTTGCAAATTTCTAGTCACCTGAAGCGATTTATTGTTCAGTGCCTTCTTCACTTCTAAGAGTGCATCAATGCCGCTTATGTCAATTGCTGTCACAGCTGAGAACAAAAAACATTCAACATTGTTTTAGTTATAAAATTTATTACAAATTTCATATTTTTTGAGAGATTTACATATGAATCAAAGAATTCTTATATATTTATAAACCTAACACAAATTTTTATATTTACTTATACAACACTTTAGTGTCTCAATCACACTAGAATGTACATATCTTTGAAAAAGTGCATTTCACTTTAGAAAAATAATTATTAATTATTTTTATGTGATTTAAAACTTTTAGTGTTAGATAAATTAATATAAAATTAAATATACCTATATAAATATATTAAAATTTTGGGAGATTTGCATACCACATAATTTCTTATGTATTTACATATCTAACACCAAAACTTATTTTTATATACATAACACTTCAATCTTGATATCAAAAAAAAATCATCATTTACTTTTGAAGAATAACTTTTTTTTAAGCATGAAAAGTATTAGATAAGTAAATATCTAACTTTAGATGTTAAATATGTAAATGCATAAGAATTGTATGATATGTATATAAATCTTTTTTAATTACTTGCCTGACATATCCAAAACTACATATTTGATGCCATTCTCCTTCAACTTTATTGCTCTTTCCTCCTCCTCTCTAACCCATCTCAATATTCTGCAAAAGCTTCGCCATTAGATTAGTAATTACATCAAATCATTAATGACTATATAAACACGAGCACTATTACAATCTTAGTTAATAATATTCTCTTGAATGATGACCACATATCAACCACTAATCAGATTTCTTATAATTGTTATATATATATATATATATGATCATATTTTTCAAGCAATATATGACTACAACTAAGAATTTCAGCAGCGAAAATAGCAAACAAACCTATCTTGTAGATACAGCGCTGGCAAAATAGATAGGAAACTCAATGCTGAGAATAAGAATATAAGGAACCCTTTTGGCCTCCCTATACTGTCCAAGATTTCTGTAACTCTGTGTTCCTGAAACATGTCCCATCACAGCAATGTTTGGCCTCGCAACAGGAAGCAATATCTTGGTTACAGATATACCCACCTGAAATTACAATAATTAAATAAAAAAGAAATATACAAATAAATAATTATATATGTTCAAAAATAATCAAAGATGAATGAGGCTTACTGCAATGGCGAGGCCGATTGGTACTGAGATGAGGATAACTCCAACGAATGCAGACATATAAGCAATAAAATCAATCTTATCTACCTTCCAAAGTCGCAGTGGGTCTCTGTAGTCAATTAGTCCTACGACTGCTACTATGATAGTTACTGATAGTATAACATTTGGCGTGTAGTAGAAGAGAGGCATTAAGAACATCATGGTTATAAGCACAACTGATGCCATGACTAAGTTTGGAATTGCTGTCTTGGATCCTGAGTTGTAGTTCACTGCCGATCTGGAAAATGATCCTGTATTTGAAATAATGAAAAAAACAAAGAATTAAATTATTATTATTTTTTTTGTTAGGCTTTGAGTGCCTGGCAAGAACAATCAATGGATGTTTATGGAGCAGTAGTTATTCCAATTATGGAGGAATAAATTTATATGTAAAAGCGTCCAACGTCTGATTATGACATATACCTGTGGTGACAAAGCAAGAAGATAAGGAGCCAACAATGTTCATGATTCCAATGGACAACATCTCTTTATTCCCATCGATTTGGTAGTCCTTTAGGAAGCAAAAGTTCTCCCAACAGCTATTCCTTCCTACGATTATACAGTTTGAAATCAAATTAAGATTTCAATTATTACTACTACTAATATTACTATTATTATTATCATTATTTATTAGATAGAAAGTCTGATGCGTGTAAGCCTTACAGTTAGAGAGAGAATCCCACATAATTCTGTTTTGATGGTTAACATCAAGTAAGAACCTTTGAAAAGTAGCTTGTCAATAGATGGAGGATTCAGCCCTTCTTGTAACTCGCCAACCTGATAAAAGAATTCTCTTTCTTTCTTATAATAAGGTTAATGTTCTATTATTTGAAATAAAATCACGTAGAAATATAAAAATCCTTATAAACTTATATATATTCTCATTAAATCTTGGAAAAGGAATGAGTGGTCGTTAAATGATATAAATATGATATGTTACAGAAAAATCATTTGCTCAATCATAGATTTCAATTCAATATTCATATCTCAAAGCACTCAAATATTTGAGCCATAAATCTTTGATAATTGATTGTAAGATCATCTTAATATAGTTTTAGTCAAATAATAGTTTAGATAGTGTAATTCGCGATACAAATGTTATTATAGACCATTAATTTTGTAAAGTGAAAAAAAAATGTTCATGACACAAGTTCTTACAGTTTGGATGCCATGAGTCGCTGGTCTAAATGCAAAAATAATGATTGTTGATAAGATCACAGAGATTAGTGGACCTGTTGCTGCTATCCAGTAAAGCTTTGGTCTCTTAATGCCCACATCAAAGTAAATCCTGTGACTATAATGTATAAGCCTTAATTTTTATCACAAATAACAATCATGAGTCTTCATTTCATGCAAAATAAATTAAAATTAAAAATGATAAAATTTTAGAGAGCTAAAAGTCTCCTGAAACACATGTAGGTTTAATCAGCTTCTTTTTTAAAATGAATTAATCAGGTCCACAAAAGAAAAAAAAAAACAATTTAGTTTGAGTAAGCTTTTAATAAGGATTGATATGAGTTCAGATTTACGGAGATCGATTCAACTTGTCTAAGTCATGAGAAATTATTATGTGTGCAATGTAACTTCTTGTGTCTCGAAAATTACAACCTCTTGATGAAAGAGTGTTTTAAAGTGTAATTTTCGAGGATGAGATAGTAGATAAGACACTACCCGAGATTTCCTCGTTTGGTGAGGACTTTAGATCTGTTTCGCTATGCGCAGCATAGTTATTACCTCTCAATAAGTAGAGAGAACTTTCGATTAAGGTGGTCATTGGATGAATGGGTAGCATATAGTAGCGATATGTAGAGTTTTAGAATTTAAGATATGAAATTCATCATTTTAGCTTAAACCGATGGTTGGAGGAATGATGGCGTCAGATCATGTTTAATCATCCCGGGCATAGTCTACTTAGTCGAGGAGGTAGTCGACCCAACGAGAAAGATCCATCATGAACACATGGGTTATGTCGTCAGAAATCCTTGTATGCAGGGTGGTGTTTGTAGACAGTTTAAGTCTACTTTAGGCGAGAGCTATTTTATCAAGTATCTACATGATTCACAACTCAAAGGGAAGAACCATTAGGGAGCATACTACTCGTAATGTAATATAATGGAGTAGCCAAACCACCATCGGATGACTCACTGTGCGCCTCAGAGCCTATTTAGCGACACAATCGAGGACACGGGTCACGCTCTGCGTGAGATTGATTGAGTGAACATAGTAGAACACTTGATTTGACATTAGCTCCTTTGTGAGCTAAAATTTTCTTAATTTGTCACCGACAACAGTTCGAAGGTGGATAGATTGAGTTTGGTTTAAGTTTTTTAGTGATAGAGTTTCATTAAGGTGGAATTATCTAAATCGATATATATAATTTATGTGCATTTAGCAAATTCACTTTAAAATTATTTTTAAAATCCCTATACCCATTTCCCCATTCCCTCCCATTTTGGTTTTGAAAGGAAATAAAAAATAATAATAATAAAAATAACCACTCCCTCATTTCTCTCAACTTACTCCTCATTCTCTCCAGAGAGTTGATTTCTCTCAGGCGGGCTAGAAATCAAGTGAGGACTGCATTGGTGATGAATGTCGCATGGTTTATGGAGATTAATTACATGGCATTAGCTCACAAGATGGGTGGGTGTTGAGTGGATACCATCCAAAAAGAATACTCTTTGAAAATGACAAATATATGTTGGACTTTACAAGGATATACTAGCCTTCATATAAAATTAGAATCTTAACCCTATGGACTAAGTTGAGATCATGAAATATTTTAATATGTATTTAATTCTTTAGTTCTCTTATTGTTAATATGTTGAGCCTAATCATATTGATTAATCAAAGATATACTTTGAGTCGTTCTTACTTTCAGTCAAATCTAAATACCTCATACTATAATATAGAGGCCTTAATTGAGAGAGAAGAGTGACTAGGTACTAACATGACAACACCCACAACATTATGATCTAAGATTTGTCATCAAAAAGTAGAAAAGACAATGCCTCGACATTACATCAGGCGGCGTTCGCGACATTAGGACTCGAGCATTTGATTACACAAGAAGAGAGGCTAGCATATTGGTGTTATACTATTTATAATATAATATAATCGGTCAAAAACCTGGAGGATAATTATGCCAACATCTTGGTAAGAGTTGCGATACTACTAAATAAATTTATACGATTTTTTGCTCTTTTTTTTAAAAAAAACTTCTTGGAAATTTTCTTCATTTTTTATGAGTTTAAGTGCAGTATGCATTTCTAAAGCAGAAGAAGTGTGAAGAGACTGGAAAAAAAAGATGATTTATATATACAAGTAGAAGTGCTTTTTTTTTATTGATCGCCTACTGCAAAGAAAAAATTTGAGATTATTTAGCATGAAAAGTTATAGCAAATGTTTAAAAGAATAATCAATAAATGAGCTAACGATTCCTTTCAAGCTTTTAAAAACTTAGTTCATATATATAAAAGAATGAAATATGTTTTTCATATATTTAAAAATAATAATGATCTTTGAGAATTTTGCAACGTTAACTTTGGAAGAGCTTACTCATTTATATTGTCATGTATTATTAATCCCTAATATAACCTGCGGCTCTTAAGCAATTTCCATCGCCTACAAGTCCTCTATATAAACACCCCTAATTTGCCTTTTCTTCATCCATATGGTACTCCACCTTCCTCTCTTAAATATCTACTTATAATTCTCTTACTTGGGTCTTATTTATCTATTCAGGATCTTCTACTTGTTCTTCTTCTTCTTCTTCTTCTTCTCTTCTGAGCTATTTCTGCTTTTTCTTCATCATGGTTTTCAGGTTTAACTAGGTAAAGAGTTCCGGTACATCAGTTGAAGAAAGAAGCTTAACCAGTCACTGTTTGTTGGTGTGGCATCATCAAGATTCACAAACTTTGGAAGAGCTTACTCATTTATATTGTCATGTATTATTAATCCCTAATATAACCTGCCTTTCACGTAAATCATGAGAAATTATTATATTGTGCAATATGGATGTAACTTCTTGTGGGCTTTGAAAATTAGTCACCCACCTCTTGATGAAAGAGTGTTTTAAAGTGTGGTATAATTTTGAGATGAGATAATGGATAAGACACTCTGAGATTTTGCCCTGGTTGGTGAGGACTTTAGATCTGTTTTGGTTTCTATAGGCACAAAATAGTTACTCTCAATAAGTGAGGAGAACTTTCAGATGGGTCATTTGGATCATTAATGCGTAGCATATAATAGCGTATGTAGAGTTTTAGAATTTAAGATATAATTCATCATTTTAGCTTAAACCGAATGGTTGGGTGAATGAGATGCTAATCCAGATCCTGGTTTGATCATCGGCTACCCCAATACTTAGTCGAGGAGGTAGTCAAAAACGAGAAAGATCATGTCAGAAGTTATGTCAAAGAAATCCCTTAATATGCGGGGTGGTGTTTGTATGAGACTTTAAGTCTATTTTAGCAGAGAGCTATTGCCTCTCAGTATATATTATTCACAACTCAAAGGAAAGAACCATTGGGGGCTCATGATCGTGTCATTAATATAATGGAGTCGGGAATATCAACAGGATGACTCAGAATGCTTCAAGCGTGGCCTTGTAGTCATTGTGACAGGTCCGTCCTTCTTGGTGATTGAGGATGATTCCCTTAGTTGGCTTCTATAACTCAACGAGGAAGATTAAATCGATAGTAAAATCAGTTCTGAATATTTCATGATTTGAAACTATTATAGGTTTTAGGTTTTGTAACAGAGTCTAAGACCCCAGCGAGCAACAGTAGCATTCTTGACATGCATTTTTATTATTGTTGACTCATATGTATCAATCAAAGTATTGAAGTTAAATTAATGGACTTGAGCGGCTTCAATCGGGGTTAATCGCTAAATCGAAAATGGTGAAATGACTCGTCGATGACGAACTTTTCCTCGCGTTCAAAACAGCGATCGAATATAGATATTGCAAAATCGATTCGATTAGCTGAAGATGTGTCAACACCAGTTGAAAATGCGGCGATATCCAAGCAATGCCGGTTCATGAAATTGTGTCATTGGCTCAGAAATCTATCAAATAAGACTAGTCAATTGGACAGTGAAAATCAAGCAGCGGTGATCGTATTTAGATGAAATTACTACTTTGCTTGCGGCGGCATCCCGATCTTAAGCAGGGCAATGCGTTGATTCATTATACAAATCGATATATATATTGGCGTGCATTTAACGGCGCGAAATTCACTTTAAAATTATTTAATAAATTTAAAATTATTTTTTAAAAAATTCCTTCAAAAAAGTAAAAAAAAAAATAATAATAATAAAAATAATCAGTACTCTTATTTCCGACTCTCTCACCATTCTCTCATCATTTCCAATCCTCATTTCTCTCTCCTGATTTCCTTGCTCACCGTTCAAGAAAAGGAAATCCTCTGAAAAGGTAATTCTCCCCTTTCTCTCGATTTTCGCGTCTTTCCTCCGTTCCTAGCCCTCTGCTCGCGCTTCCGTACCGCCGCTCCGGCAGAATTCCGTCGTTCCGTGCCGTTCCGAGTCCGGCTAAACTCGTTGTCCGGCCCAGACCGTCTCGCATCCGATCCGTTCCGGCTACGCCTGCTCCGGTCCGCTGCTCAGCCCATTCAAGGCATCCCCGCCGTGCATCCTCACGCCCCGCTAACGCGTCCCGCACGGCCCGACGCCGGGTCCGCCGTTCCACGCAGTCTCAGCCCCACCCGTCCGTCCGCCGTCCAGCCCGGCCTGATCACGGATCGTGCTCCACCTCCCCGCGTCCAGCCTGACCACTCAGTTGTGTGCAACCTCGCGACCGCTCCACTTCTCCTCTGACCCGCGCGCCACAGCCCGCTCTCCAACCCGCCAGATCGCGCGTCCAGCCCGCGTCCAGCCGTCCAGCGCGCCTCCCGCATGTTCTGACCGTGCCAGGCCACCAGCCTCCTTCCCCCGTCCAGCCCTTTGACCCGTCCAACCTCCAAACTGACCCAAACTCAGCCCATTTTGCACAATCCTCCTATAATCCTTCCAGTTTTGCTTATCAGTCGAGAGGTATCATCGTGAGGCATTCTTCTTTCGATTTTCATCGACACCGTAGCACTTCCGGTTTTGTTTGATGCCAATCGAGGAAACAGATTAATTTCGATTTTTTATTTACCACCATCCCCAATCACAACCCGTTCTTTGAAGACTACGTCGAAAAATGTTTTGACTGTGAGATTTGTGAATATATATACGTTCTGGGTTTGAAGACCATGCTCATCAGGCATGCGAAATCGGTAGTGTTCCGGGGCCACTTTGCTACTCATGGGTATAGAGTAGTTGAAGGCCTGTCATGCCCATCGGACGAGATAATCTCGTAGTGTGTGAGACGCTACCATCGGACATACCAGTAAAGCCAAGCAGTTTCAATGCGACCCCAATGCGGGGGACGGGCCAATCGTCGAAATCGTCAAAATTAAGAATATCTGCACATGTATTTGCTTTATGCGTGATCGAAGACATCGTTGTTATCTCATTAACAATGATTGAAGGTCGGTGCTTCAAAATCTAACATCATCGCGTGAAGGGTAGCCAAAATACCCCGATCTCATATTGGGGATGACGCGGAGTATTTGAAATTTTGTATAATTTCTGATTTAGAAAAAGAGGAAATCAAATTTAAGTAAAGAGGAGAAAAATTGAGAATTCCTTTGAACCTATAACTTCAAAACACCTTCTTTCACGGATGCAACCCTTTATATAAGGAGAAGGTGATAAATCAAAATCTATAAAAATTATACCTCCTTTAAATCAAAATTAAGAATTTCATTCTAATTATGATTTTCAAAATCAATGATTTCATTAATTAGATGAAATTACCTAATAAACACTTGCATGTCTTTGTAGAGATTTCAAGCAAATTTTAATGTCTAAAAAAACTTAATTTAAATTAAATTAAATAAAATAAAAATAATCTCATAATTCAAACATAAAATTACCTAAAATTATTGTACAGCATGGCCTTCTTATCTTTGAATGCTCAAATTCAAGTATCGAGAATCTTTGTCGGGTTGTTTCCCGGTTTAGTCTTCTTGGGGTCCGAAGTTAACAAAACCTAAAACCTATAATAGAGTTTTAAATCGGTGAAATATCTAAGAAATTGATTCTGTGACAATAGATCTAATCTACTTCACTAAATAAAGTTGTGATCTAAAGCTCTTAAACATATTCAAATTAATCAATTTTTAAATCAAATTAAATGAAAAATCAAACCAATCTCATAACTCAAATAAAAATACTAAACTTTTAAATACACTGCCATGAGCCCCAACACTTTGAATGATTAAATTCAAGAATGGTGTGTTCCTTTAGTCTTAGGGTCCAAGTTAACAAAAATCTATAAAATAATAATAATTTCAAATCGGAAATATCGATAAATTGATTACGAGGCGGTAGATGTCTTTATTAGCATCTAAATAGAGTTTGACAGATCTAAAACTCATAAACATATTCCAATTAATCAATTTTTTCAAATCAACTCAAATCAAATATCAATCTTAAATGAAACTCTATCACTAAAAACTTAAAAAACTCAATCTATCCACCTTCCATAATTATTTGTTGGGAGTGACAAATTAAGCAAACTCAGCTCACAAATATGTCAATCAGTGTTCCATATGTTCACTCTCAATTAATCTCTCGTCGGTAAGGATGTGGCCCATGTCCTCTTTAGTCAGTAGGCTCCACGGATGAAGCTATGACCGAGTCCTCGATGGGTGGTTTGGCGGTCACTCCATTATATTATGATCGGCCAGTAGCTCATTATGCTCCCCAATGACTCGCTTTGAGTTGTGAATCATAGATATACTTGATAGAGCAAACATCCCTTAGCTAAGGTAGACTTAAGATTGTCTCCTTAGATAAATAACTAATCTATATACACGCGTGTTCCCGACCGAGAATACTTAAATTCAAGTGTTCCGAGGATCTTATATGGGTTGCTTCCCGATTTAGTCTTAGGGCTGGTGCGTTAACAAAATCTAAATACATATAATAAGAGTTTCAAAAGTAGATATAATTCTGTTAGCAAACAGAGTTGATATGATCTAAAGCTCTTAAATATATTCAAATTAATCGATATTTTTCAAATCAAATTAAGTAGCAATCATTAATCTCATAATTCAAACATAAAATTACCTAAAATTATCATGCATGGATCTCGACATGTATGTTGAATGCTCAAATTCAAGTATCGAGGATACTTGCAGGATATGGTATGGTATCAGATCGGACGTCATCATTCCCCAATCATCGGTTTAAACTGTAATGATGAATTTCATATCTCAACTTCTAAAACTCTACATCGCTACTATACGCAAGCGATATAATGACTAGCACAATCGAAAATTCTCTCACTTATTGGGAGGGTAATTAACTATAGGAACTTGCTATAGGAAACCTGGAACAGATCTAAAGTCCTCACAAAATGAGGACTAAATCTCTGGTAGTGTCTTATCTACTATCTCATCTCCTTCGAAAATTACAGACAATTTAAACTAGTCTTTTCATCGAAGATATCGATGGCGAATTTTGAGCACAAGTGTCGGGCATATACAGTGTATTTAAGACTTTATGTAGTATTTATTTCTTAATTATGAGATTGATTTCATTTTTCATTTAATTCCAACTTAGCTTTGCGCAGAACATTAAAATTTGCACTTGAAATCTCATGTCCAGACACGCATGTGTTTATAGCTTAGATAATTTCACCTAATTAGTAATTTTGTTGATTTTGAAAATCATAATTAGAATAAAATTCCTTAATTTTTGATTGAAGGAAGTCCTATGATTTTTATATAATTGGATTTAGTATGCGCTTATGTCCGCTATACAAAGGGTTACAGTGATGGCGAAGAAGCATTTTGATTTATATTACGCTTTAACACATTACTTGTACTTAGTTTACTTGTTGAGTTTTGTAATTCTCCAAATTTGATAATGTTCAATCTACATCACTTTTGATAAGTTATGTCGATTTCAATGTTTATTCTTTCTACTTATCCTTATTAGCAGTAGTCTCCACATTCGTAAGAGTTATTAAACCCAATTTGGATTCATTCTTGGATTTTAAGTTTATTGCAAATTTGTTATGAGTTTAGTATTAGTCTCCCCAAATTCAATTAAAGCTTGTTTAATTTTGAGAATTTACAAGAAAAGAGAACTCACTTTACCCCTTCAATTTAAAGAGAAATTGTAATTAGAGTTTATGAATTTAATATCGCCTTCCTCAAATTTTACTTGCATTTTAAATGAGCATTCTATTTATTTTAAAATTTTATTTAAAGGCCCTTTTTCTTGTTTCGCTTTTAGTTTAAAATTAGCTGGGTTTCCTACTTAGCGTTCTTAAGTCATTTCATTTCACACTCTCATTTTTTAAGTCAAAAGATTTGACGCGATTTATTGATCTCCAAAGCATCCTCCCAGTGTAAGTTGCATAGGTGTTTTTTTGGCTACTAACACCTCTTAAGCATGGAGTGGTGTGCGACACCACGACGATTTTATCTCGCATTGCCTCGAGCGATGAGGGCCTTGAACAAAAAAAGACAAATACAACATATATTCATTCTCCTCTTTTCCTCTTTTTTTCTAAAATCTAGAAATTAGACAAAACTTACGACATCGGACATCTAAAGTGTTGCTTCTCTGACGCCTTCTCTTGGCGTAGTGTCTCTTGCGACACCACATCCTATTTTTCATCTTGTCGCAGCGCAAGAGGCCTTCAAACTTGTAAATAAACACAAACATATACACATATATATATATATATATATATATATATATATATATATATATATATATATATATATATATATATATATATATATATTCACATTCACGTCTACTGTTACGACTCATTTTTTGTACCGCAATGCAAGAGAAATAGGTTGGTATGCGATTGAGAATGTAAGACGGGTGTGGCCAGAAATAGAAAGAAGAATTTACCACTGATGATGTTCTTCCAGATTCGATGAAGCCGAAAATTGAAAGGGTTACGGAAATCAAAAGAATTCACATCGATGTTCTTCCCTCGATCAGGGCTGGGCGAGACAGTAAAGCGAGTGCGACGCCGAAAATCGAAAGAATAGTTCGCCGACGATGTTCTTCCTCGATTGGCGCGAAAATGACGCTAAAAGCGAGGTGCGACGCCGAAACCGAAGAATTCACTTGACGACGTTCTTCCCTGCGGTGCGAAAATGGGATGAGATGGGCTGGAAGGAGAGGTCATGGGGGAAGGAGGTTGGTCAGGTGGCAGTTGGCTGGTTGCATGTTAAAGTGGATGCGGCTAGGGCGGGGTTAGTTAGGGCTGGCCTGAGGTTTGAAGTTGGCGGGCCAATGGCCGGAGTAGCATGCCGCGGTGCAATGTGGGTTTAATGACGGTAAATTATAAACCGCTCGCTTAAATCCAAAATCCAACAAACCGATCCATTTAATCAATAACACAAATCGAACCGATCCAAACCGATATTTTTTTTGATTTTGGTCTGATGAAAATATCAAAATTGAAAATATAATTATATAATAATTATTAATCAAAGAATTATATCATTTTATCAAATCATTTCATACAAAATTAAATAACTCTTTAATAAATAAAACTAATAATATATAAATTTATCATTGAAATTACTTTTTTTGAGAGGAATTTTTTTAAAAAATGAAAAATAATTTATTTTTTGCTATTTTCGCTTAATCTGATTAAGATAATACAAAATCGAACCTAAAACCAAAACCAAATTTTACCAAATCCAAAACCGAAATCCAAAAAAATTTATAAAACCGATCCGAATTCAGAAATTCGATTTGATTCGGATTTTTAATAAAAAATGCACACCCCTATGCTTGGGTGCAGGAAATGGGCCGGATGGGCCGTGGGATGGCTGGCGGAGGGAGCAAAGCGTGTGGGTCTGGCCAGCGGTTTTGCTGCAGTGGAGGAACCGGGAGGCAGTTTTGCGCGGTTTCAGTGGGAGATAGCCGGCGGCGGGGGGAACGGCCGAAACGCGCGGGCCAGCGGCGGGACGACGTGGAAGCGGTGCGGGTACGGAACAGAGCGGAGCGGGTCGGTCGGAACGCGCGCGGCCAGAGCGGCTGGGTTGCGCGGATGCGCGGGCTGGCGGAGGGGCGGGTTGAAGAAGCGGGCCGTGGCAGCGTGCGCGGGAGCGGGCTTGCGGTCGGATCGCGGACGGCAGCAGGCTTGCGCGGAACGAGGTTGCGCCGAACGGGATGTTGGCGGCGGGACGGAATTGCGGAAACTGAGAGCCGGGAGGAGATTGAGAGATGCTGCAGGAGAGAGGATAGTGGGAAGGAAGAATGGGGAGATTGGGTTTTGAACCACCTCCTTTTTTTTTTTTTTTTTTTGACAGTTTTTCAGAAAACTGAAAATAAGGGGAACGAATTGAGCATGGGATAATTTGAGAATTTTTTTAATAAATTTTGCATTTATTAAATTAGTTTTAATACGATTTCACCACTAAACGATATAATCAATATATATCGACGAAAAGTAATTTCGCTCAACGAACGACAGTCAGCTTCAATCTGTCGCCGTTGAGACGTCAAATTGAGTCTATTTCACAAAATACGCCTTAAGTGCGCAATAGTCTTACTGATAGATTTCGACGATTCAAAGCCAATGACGCGTGATCAATTTTGTGAACGGAGGCGTTTGATCCGCTTCTGCCTCCCGACTATATGCGCGATCGTTGGCATCGACACGATTGGTTGATCATCAAGTTAACCAATATTTATATTCGATCAATTTTGATGTCGAATGGCGAAGTCCGCTTCGATTGAGGAGGTCATTTGTGTTGATTTCGGTGATGTCATGCGATCGACGGCGCTACCGTCACATCAAATCACCTTATTTGCACAAACTCGTTCAGATTGGCATACAATCTCATTTGATAGATTTGGCGTTTCAAAGCTAACGATATGATCAATTTAATGAACGGAGGTCATTTGGTCATCGTCGCGGCGACTCGATATCGCGTTGGCATTGATAGCTTCGGACTTAATTATTTCGTTGCAATATTTATATTTTGATCAATTTCGGCTCAATGCGGCTGAAGTCCGATCGTCGAATTCGTTTCTATTTTTAATGACGCCCAATGCATTTTGAGCCTTAATTTACGCACCTCTCCGTCGAATTTGACTTGTGGCTTGTCTTGATTATATGTGGAGGTCAACACTTCTATGTCTAAACTCTAATAGTTTAGTGTCATGTGGTATTCATCAATGCACAATTATTATGTATAGTTGAAGCTATGCATTATTGTGAATTGATGTATATCGATAATGTATTATTATGTAGTTAATAACATACACAATACACACTAATATATAACAAGCGTATTGATCATCACATAACATTATGATATTGAAGCAGATGTAGAGTTACATCGATTCGTATAATAATTTCTCTTAATTTACTGATTTTCTTATGATTTTTGTTTTATATTACTAATAGAGCTATATTTTTAAGAAAATTTTATCTTCCACTTTCTAATCTTTATTATTTTTCTCACTTCAAATGAAAAATAATAGAACATGAATATTTAACCTATTTAAAATATAAAAATGAATCTAGATATCCATCCTGACTAATATTCAACTTCTAGTTTCATGCTTACTGTTATTTATCTTGCAAGTTGCAGCAGTAGATAAATTACTCCTTCATTAATTTTGTATTTGATAAATCCCCAAATTTAAAATATCTAATAAAATTATCCATTGTAAATGATAATATTAAAAATGTCAAATAATTTACACAGTCTGTAATTAAATTGATGTCAAAATTAAATATCGAAAATACAAAATCATAAATAATTCATAATTCAAATTCTTTTCGAAGGAATCTTACTATTTGTCTTGTTAGCAATAAGATCGCAAGGAATGCAAACCCCATCAACATTGTCTTCAAATTCCACTAGACAATCCAAAAACAAAAAAGTCAATGTTATAAATAAATAAATTATATATATAATAATAATAATAATAATAATAAATTTTAAATAAACAGTTCTACCTAAGCAAAATTAATACAAATATAAAATAAATTTATATAGAAATAAAATAGATTTATTATTTAAAGAGTGGCATAAATTATATCGATTCCAATGAAGAATGTGAGGATCTATTGATGATGAAAGGAATATTTTTGTTTTGTATTTTTTTCTTTGGTTTCTGTGAACTATTATATTTCTTTTTTATTGAATATGACTGATAAATCATCTCTTAGACATTTATTTTTATTTATTAATTAATTATATATACCTCTGAGGTGTGCTTGAAAGTTGATAACATCACCGGTAAAAAAACCAGTTTTGTGGTGAAATGAGTAATTCCAGTAAATCCTTTAAGCTGCTGTAGCACTGTGATAATAGCTGCACCCCTGTGAATCCAGCGAGCGTTGGCTTTGATAAAAATTCTACAATAAATCCCAATCTGTTACACAAGTTTTAAGCCATATCAGACAATTTATCTTCAGGAAAAGAATCAAATATTTTTATTACGAACAATTAAATAAGTTGCAAGTTAATTTTAATGAGGGAATATATAGTTGAACAGTTCATCATAATTACTAGCTCGACGGTCTTATTTTGCAAGATAAGTTTTTTTTTTCCTGTAAAAAATAATTATTTGATTATTTCAATGCAGTTTTAGTTGCCATATAAGACAAAGCTATATATCTTGTGTTATAATATACTGTTGGTGTCTCCGCCAAAGCATGGAATGTTTCAATTAAGTCATTTTATTAAAACAAGAAGCTTATGAATATTAAAAAAGACAAATAAATGAAAATGATTATCTTTCAGAAAACAAATGGAGATTATGATGAAAATATATATAAGATATTTTAAAAAAATGAAATTTATATACCTAAGAATACTCAATGAAGCTTGGAGCGCACCAGCAAAGAAGGAGGAGGTCAAAGCTAGTTTAAGATAGAGTTCGGGTTGCTCAAAAGGAGAGACTTCTGCACTTAACATTGATCCGAGCACCACAGAAATAATGGAGGAGGACCCAACAGCAAGGTCTCTTGAACTTCCAAGAACAACGTATATTAATGGCGGCACAAAACTTGAATCTGAAATTTATTTAAAATAAATAAGTGCACGACACATTAAATAATAAAGATTTAAATGTTATTTATATACATACCACGAATTTTATGCATTTATATATTTCACACTAAACTTGAATATTTATAAAATTAAGACTTTTACTACGCAAAAAAAAGGTGCATTTCATTTGAAAAAAATGCAGGGTGATATTTTGATGTAATAATAAAGATTTAAGTGTTATTTAAGTAAAAATTAAAATTTGAATGTGAAATATATAAATACATAAGAATTGAGTGGTATGTATGTAAATCTCCATAAAAGAGAAATTTATGTACAAGGTGCAAGAAAAAAGTTTATTTTATTGCTAATAAAGTGTGAAGACTATCTTTTTTTTTATACGTATTTATTAAGAGAAGATTATTTTGAGTAGTTTGAGTTTTGCAAAGTTTAAAGTCAAAACCAAGACCATTTGTATTTATCTTTACTAAATAAAACTAAGTTGAAGTTACAATTTAAATGATTTCTACAATCTTCAGCCATGGATGTTAATTTGTTTTATTTAAGAAGATATAGTTAATGTGACATAAAAGATTTGAATAAAAATTATCAAATTGAATCACATATCTTATTTTTTTGGCTATTGGCTGATTAATGAGTTATTATAAAAAAAAAGTTTTCTAAAATACATTTTAGGTTTAATTTCTTATAGTTTAAAATAAGTTATTTATTTATTTATCTTTAAAAAATAATTATCACTATCACCTATGATTGCACCACGAAAAATCATCGCCACAATCATATAAATAAATATAAATATATTTTATTTAATATCAAAACATAAATAAAATAAAAGTAAAAAAAAAAATACAAAAAAAACTCTCAAGCTGCCACTAAATAACAAAATTTTGTTCTCCTGCATCAATTTTTAATTTTTCTAAATTATTTTATATATATATATATATATATATATATATATATATATATATATATATATATATATATATATATATATATATATATATATATATATATGTATATCAAATGCGACAAACCGTGCGTAATGAATCCAAGGCTAAAATCCAAAATACCGATTCCCCATTTAATTCCAATCCAACAATTTTAAAATAATTCGATATTCTCAATATTATGATCCTTTATATATGAATATATTTATTCTTATTCCGATAAATTAAAAAATATTAATAAAAATAATATAATTGATTACGTACAATAATAATAGATGCATGGCGAAATAGTCAAGTGTAATATATTTATATAGTATATAAAGAAGATTACTCACAGAGTCCAATAACAGGTGGAAGATTGGCAAGCTTCGCATAACTTATTCCCTGCATGGACAAATCATGAATCAAATAAAGTTACTAAAACATAATTTTGTATGCAAAAGAATATTTTTCTGATTTAAATTTTGCAGAGACAATATAAAACACATAATTAATACTGAATCTATTAGTGAAATAATTAAGTACTTGTGGGATTGCTAAGCTAGCAATAGTGAGGCCAGCAATGGTGTCAGCCTTGAGGAGTTCGAGGCTGTAATCAGCGCCCCAAATCAAGACTGGAAAAGTACTGAAGAACCATGAACGTCTTCTTGGTCGCTGTTTTCTGGTTCTTCACCTTGTGAAGAGGATCGTCGGGGAAGAAGCATTCACCGGACCAGTGCTTCAGAGCTTTGATTGTCTTCTTGTTTTGTGGCAAAGGAACCTTATGAACTTCGTCTAATATCTGCATTTCTTGAGCTGATGTTGCAGAGAAATAACATGACTCTATATCTTCAGTTTCTTCAGCTGTGCACTCCACCTTACTGCTCATTATTGCTTTATTCTTCAGTGATAAGAGAGGAAAAGTGGCTATGAACTATATACAACAGAGGCTCGTTATATAGAGATATTTATAGGGATATACTGAAAAGCTTAATGGTGGTAAGAAGTTTGTTTTTTTATGCACGTTTTGGCTTCAAGAGAAAATTTAGTTTTTTTTTCTTTTTCCTTATAAAATATATGAAAAAATACGTTTTAGCTCATCATGACTAGTTGACCCAGCCTTGATCACATTTAGAGATGATCCAAGGCTGGATATATTTTTTAATTGATGTACAGCTCTGAAATTCTGCTTGTTCGTTTTGAAGTTATTGAATAGTTAAATTATAATATTTGAAGGAAAAGAACTATTGCTTATAGTCTTTTTTTTTATTATTATTTGTATGGAGGAGTCGTAAAACTGTTGATGTTCTCGTTTTTAAACTATAATTTAATTTCAAATCTGTGATGCAGAAATATTTTAATTTCAAATCTGTTATCGTAGTCCAAATGTCTTAGTTTTTTTTTTTGGAAAAAGTTTGAGGGCCAGAGACCCAATTCATTCCAAAAGTATAAAAGATTACATTGCTGCAGAAAGATAAATGGCAAAAAAAATAAACAGAGCAAACAAGCTCCCAGACAAAACTTTGGCTAGAGAGGTCAATTAGACCAATAGCAAGCCAAACCCCATACAAAAATTATGGATGGAACAACATCAACAACAATAAAATACACAACAACCGACTGAAAAGAAAGTAAAGAAATCTATTATCATAGTCCAAATGTCTTACTTTTTTTTTTTTTTTTTTGAAAGTTTGAGGGCCAGAGACCCAATTCATTCCAAAAGTATAAAGGATTACTTTGCTGTAGAAAGATAAATGGCAAAAAATAAACAGAGCAAACAAGCTCCCAAACAAAACTTTGGCTAGAGAAGTCAATTAGACCAATAGCAAGCCAAACCCCATACAAAATTATGGATGGAACAACAACAATAGTAAAATACACAACAACCGACTGGAAAGAAAGTAAAGAAATCTATGAAATTTGGACTCAGGACACAAAGCGTCTTATAAACACGCTAATCCGATGGTGGGAAGCTAGCCTTATATCGTTTACCAGGTGAAGGCTGCGATTGCCTTCCCCATCCAGTGGTCTAAGATGTGTGAGGGCAGAAGAACCGTGCGAGGGGAAGGCCATCCAAGGACCTCAACCGGCAAGCCTTCCGGTTGTCATCATCGTCGTTAAGCACCATATGAGCTTCATCAATAAAAGAAAAAAATAGAAGAAGAGATAAATAAGCTAGAAGACATCTTTGATGACCCATTCATTAAGAGTCCTTTTCACCGAAGCCACTCATCTTTAATTTTCCAACTGAGATTTTATAACCAACCCGTCTCTTGATTTGGATCATGAGTGCCAAGGAGCTAGAGTAGGATGAAGAGAAAAACTGTTATTCCTTTCCTTCCGGATGATGTATACTAACCACAATGAGATTCTTAAGTTTCCTTATGGCTTTGTGCTCATATAATTCCACATTATCGAATTTGTTGCAGGTGCTTGAATTGCCCATTTGGAATTGTTCTTCTAACCAAGTTCATAGAGAAAGGACATTCAAAAATAAATGATTATGAGATTCATATGCATCGACAAAAAAAAGATTGGTTCGATTCCTCTAGCAAGCACATCCGATGTTTTAGCCCCCCCAAATAGGCCAACCAACAATATAAAGCATAGTTAAGACCGATCCCTTTAAACCAAATTTAGAATGCCAATTGATGTTAGGAGCAGTTGAAAGAGAATATTCCTAAAGTCACGGTTAGATGGAGATCTTTTCCCATCCCGAGATCAGTCTAAACCAGAGATAGGAATGTTCTTTATATTTTCAAATAACAAAGAGAACTCGGATAGGAATCCCATGGAAGACTCAATTTCCGGCAACAATTAGAGAGCTAACCTTGGCGGTGAGGGGAGGCCCATTATTGGAACCATTTTGCCTCATAAGATGATATAGAGTATTACCTTCACACCATGGATCAAAGAATAGAGGTAGATGACCGTTACCAATATTAAAGTGAAGTGCTTACCATATTTGATACGGTCTTGTCCCTCCAAAGAGGGGAGACTCTTTGTTTGCTAACCCAAAATGAATACTGATCACACCATTGTGAAAAGAGGTTTTCCTTTCTCGAGTTTTCCAGAGTTTTAAGCTTGCGAAGTGTTGATAGAAGTAGCAGAAGTGCCTCCACAGGGGAGTAGTCCCCATGAGATTGTGGAAGCTTTCTAATTTCTCCACTATGATAGAAGAAATTAGAGGTAAAAATTTATCCTTTTGATTATACTATTAGGAACATAGCTCAACCAATAAGAAAGATTATTAATAGATGATCTAATAATTTGAAACCTCCCCAAGAGAAAGGAATTTGCATTTCCATGACCAACCAATTTTGCGGTTTATCAAAGAGGGCTTGAGAAGAGTGACCACAGGGGACGACCGAGGGTAAACCGGATATATAAAGGGAAAGTAACCAATCTAATGTTCGATCAAGAAGATCCTCAATTACGGAAGTGTTTTTGGAGAAGCGGATATATTTTCTTTATTAGTGTCTAATCCCAAGTAGAGATGTCTTTCAAAGAACATAGTGTAGATCTATCGGCCAACCCATAGCTAGTAAATCATCGACAAATAGTAGATGAAAATACGAACTAGAGGAAAAGGGGTTAAAGCGCATAATATTCACTTCTCTATCCATAAGATAAGAAAAAGGTATCCATAGCTAGAAAAGGGAGGCCTTGCCTCAACCCATTAGAATTAAACCAACCTTTGATCTCACCATTGAACAATAGAAAGGAATGTTCATAATACAACCCTCAACCATTTAACAAACTTCAAAGGAAAGCCTTTAGTCACAAGTCTATGTAGTAATGATTTCTATTGATAGAGTCAAATGCTTTTTTGAGATCAAGCTTATCTAGGAACTTGCGGTGTTGATTAGGAGAGGAAAACTCATTTGAAATCTCACTAGCCATAGCTAAATTATCTGCTATATCTCTTCCTCTTATAAAAGTAGATTGAGATTGATGGATGATTGATGGTAAAATGCCCTTGAGCCTTTGCAGAACCTTAGCAATCACTTTATAGAAGGTGTTATATAAGGATATAGGTCTATAGTCGAAATATTACAAGAGTGCTTTACTTTAGGAACCAATGAGATCAAAGTATGCTTGAAACCATTAGGCAATTTGGAGGTCTTAAAGAAATAGTGAGCCACCCTTAAGAATTGCTTACCGGTGGTCTCCCAAGAAGATAGAAAGAATTGGGAATTAAAGCCATCGAGGCTATTTGCATTGATACTTTTAAGAGCCAAAATTATTTGTCACTAACATCGACATTCAACTCCTCGACAGAGTTACCGGGAGGTCCAAGATAGAAATAGAGATGTCTGAACTCCCATTGAATAAAGAGAATAATACCTATGATTTCCAAAGCCATCAAATTCTTATCGTAAGAACACCATTTGTATGAAGCTCTGATATAGTTAGCATTTTCCTTTCTTTAATGGAGCGGTAAAGGAATTTAAGATCATCCTTAGCATGAGTCAACCAATGAGCCTTGGCCCTTTGCTTCACCCACATACTTTCCTTTCTTATAAGCATAGTGTATCTCTGAAACCTCTTTAGCATCAGCAAAATTGCACATTACCGGGATCCAATTCAGCTTTAGAGATGATCTCTAGCGATCCCTTTTAACAAGACTAATCGAGTTTCAAGGGGCATAGATCCCATTTCCTACCCTTATAGGCATTCTTAATGGAGATCACTTTTTTAGGTGAGACATACAAAGTTCACAAAAGAACTCCAAGCTTCATTTAACGTGGAAGTCGGAGAGAGACCAATGGTTTCTAAACATAAATCTGTGAGGGGTATAAAGGTTATGGTGGGGTAAGATAATGATAGGTGATGATGAAAGGGGAGGAAATCTTATAGAAGGAATTATGACATAAATCCAACCAAAAGATTACTGAGGACCTATCCAACTTGGAGAAAATAGGATTAGAAATTTCTTTGGTTGGACGGTATGAGAAAGCCCCACAGGAAGCTCCATCACTCACAATCATTTACAGAGAAACTCTAGGGAATTTTTAAGAGAAATGGGATTACCTCTTGACTTCTCCCAACTAGATAAACAATTAAAGTCACCCATAATAATCCATGGTTGGATATACTACCGACCATTGTCCTTAATGAGTTCCAAAGAGACAACCGAACGAGCATTATTTTCTGCATATACACATGTTAGAAAAGAAGAATTATTGGCGAGTAATTTGACCATGTATAAATGTGCATTTGTAACCAATGGTTTAAAGCATCGGCGTCACAAGCGGTCGCCTCCAGCCTCCATTAGAGCAATTGGATTCAAGGAAATAAAATGAATTTATTGTAACATAGTTGATTTTGAAGAGAGAAGAAACTTTTGTCTCTAGGAGACAAAAGATATCGATATTGAATTCTTGAATAAGATCTGGCAATCACGAGATCTACCGGTGATAGACCTCTAACATTCCAACAACCTATCTGGACAAATCATTGAGATGAGAGGTTGTTGAGGGTTTCTTACCTTCTATTTACCTTTTGTTGGTTAAGGGGTGAGCCATTATTTTGCTTAAGGTTCTCCTCCCAGTTTGACTTGGTATAAGGAGCTTTTCCTTTTAACTTCTTATCATTACAGCTGGGGATCTGCTGGACCTTGTCAACACTCCCAAAGTTTGATTTTCGATAGAGCTCCCTGGGGTGTCCCGTCTCTCCTTTCCTTGAGTCAATGATGCAATCTACTTGCTGGATTTTCATCTTGGAGGGGAGATAGGGGGTTGATTAAGGTCGGTAAGAGCTATGGGTGGAGGGGATTCACGTTAGACCACGAACCTGAGAATTCCCGTCGGAGAGAGTGAGTTCAGAGTTCGATAGTATTAGCATGCATGAGGGTCTTGAGTTCCGAGAAAGGAGGGAGTTGAGTTTTATTATGACCCTCTCTGAGCCACTTTGAAGAGGGCAAGTTCTCATCATGAGAGAAAGTATTACAACTCGGACATGCCGATGGTTTCCAATCATACAAGACTTCTTGATTAAATCTCAAGCCATTTAGATTAATGGGGATCGATGTAGGAAGAGGCGATGAGGTATTAATTTGCACAGATGTGTGCAAAGGTGATACTGACCTTTAGATCTTTGTTAGGTTATCCCGTGGAATTCGATTTGGCTAGCCACCTTAGAGAACCCATTCTCATTCCAACAACAAAGTGGAAAGTTGGGGAGTTTAATCTAGAGGGAGCTCAAATCTATTCTTTGGAAGAAAGTTCCATGTCCCTTTGTTGAAAGATGAAAGGCGACCGTTCAAGAAACCCGACCCATTATCCCACACTAAGTCATAATCTTCTTTGCAAGTAAATTTAAGCGGGAAGTCCCCTTCCAAAGTGAGGAGTTCCATGTTACCTTTAAACCTCCATCTCTTCTTTCTGTGCCAAAAGAGAACCATAATATGGCGCTTACCTATAGCATGACCGACAATTCCCATTCTTTTTTTTACCGAGTGAGATCCTCTTGAGAAGCATACCTCCAGAGTTAGGGAATAAAGGATAGAGGCGTGATTTCTGATCATTTTGAGCTAAAGAGGATCTTTCAGTTGCACCGAAGATTCACTAGGACATTTTCCCAATAACGTGAAAAGATGCACTAAACATGTCTCCCAGAGGTCATACTCAAGAGTTTTCAAATGTCTTACTTAGAATAGTTTTTAGAATTCAAAATATTGATTTAAATTACTAAACAATATTGCTATACAAGGACTAAAATGCTAAGAATGAACCCTTATATTTTTTATCTTATTTATTTTTTATTTGTTATTATTATTATTATTATTATTATTATTATTATTATTATTATTATTTTGAGAATATTTGGTGGAAAGTTCATAATCATATGACTTAAATCTACATGAAGTAGAGCAACATTCTAAATCAGGAGATCAATTGGATGATTGATACTTATATATTTATTCACTCTAGACCTTTTGCCTTTTTCTAATTATTATTATTGTACATCAGGAAAGAATACTGAGTTGTACATTAGATTAAACTGCTAGGGTTTTAATAACTATCTTCAAATTAAATCACCAGCCAACTTCAACTTATTACATAGATCATATACTTAATTTTTAATTCATCAGAAAATACATCTTATATCTCAAGCATAAACTTTGATGAAAATTTGTGAATAGCAAATTTCAAGAACAACTTCAAGGTCATTAAAACTTCATCTGGGAAAAATTTATAATCAAAGTAAACATTTTTTATGCGATAAAATAAATAACACAAAGTGTGATAATCAAAGTATAAGTAGAGATAAATGAAGCTTTGAGGTGCATCTAAAACTTCTTAACATTAAGCGATTTTTGAATCGTGCATGTTTTACAATCAAAATAAGTGTCTTGATGAAAGGTACAACAATTAAAGATTACTCAATTTTATGTTATTAAAGTATTTAAATACTTGAAAATCTTATTTGATCAAAATAATCGATATAAATTGTTTGACGGTGTTCAAAATTTTTGGTTTAAATAATTAAAATATCATTCCAAAATAATAAACAAAATTCTATTTTCACATAAAAGAATCTTAAATCATAGAGAATTTAGTGATCTAAAGAATTCTAAAGCTCATTCTCATATTCATCAGCAATGATCATTACCAACGAAAGTCATCTTTTGATTATTATTGCTTATCATCATTATCTAATCATTATTGTCTAACTAACTTCACCTAACTATTATTGTTTGACAATCATCTCTCAATTACCTTTTACTAATCATCATCTTCCCCAAACCAATTTTGACAATTGCTATCTTTTAATTGCCAACAAAACTACTATATGTTATACCTTATTGCTTCGCAAGTATTTCTACTACTTTCACATGAGATTAAGCCAGCTATCTAAGTAGTCTAATCTTGTCTTCTCCAACTAGAGAAATAAGAAAATTTATAATCTCCAACTATATAGTAAATTATTTCTACTAAGTCAAACTTCTATTTTTTTTTCTTTTTGATTTTTCAGAGTCTTTTAGTAAGGTGATTTAAATGCAAAATCTTGACAACAACTTCCAAAGTTCTTATCAGCAAACTAATTGGCACCCACAATATCTTTTGAGCTCCTTTTGTCTATGAATTTTGATCTTTATTAAAGATTATTATTTTCTAAAGAAAACACAGATTCAACTAACATTTTAATATTTAGAGGTCATAATCCTTGCAACGGTAAACCTGGTATTATAATGAAAATGAAATCTGTACATACGTAAATATTGCAAGATGATTATTTTTTAAAGATTGATTATTTGTTTTTAGCTTCTAACAAACTCTGCAAAGAACAAGAAATAAATTCTCATTGATAAAAAAAAAATAAATAAATTCTTATCTTACATATGAAGAATAACAGATTACCTTTACTCGATATATATCAGACTTAGGAACTAATTTTGTGTTAAACACACGAAGTTCATTAACCAAAAAAACTTAAAACTATTGATTGAGGTTTAGAAAATATCTTAATATTTTCTTTCAATTGATTAACTATAATACAAAAAGTTTATTTAAAGGCTTAACTTAATACATAGCTGCATAAGGTTTTAGTCAATGCGAGAGTTTAAATGGAGTAATTGTACAGTTATTTTCAAATATGAGTCCATTTGGTTTTGCAATATTTATATAAGTTTTATTGTGATTGAACTCTAATCTTGAAGTCAATTGAAGACAAAAGAACTTCATTTTCTTATATAAGTATTTTATTTATGTGATAACTTGGCTGACTCGATATCACTTAATTGTTTAATTCCTATCATAATATAATCCAGAAAATTAATCGATCAGCGAATCTCGAGGCATTTTGAAATGCTTTGATCTAATTCCGATTTAATGACGTCAAGCGGCCGTCGATGAGGCGAACATAGCATAAACATCAGTAGATCAGAGCAGATAGACTCGGATCAGCTATCACAGCATGAAAATGGATCACGATCAAAATGGTCACCAAAGCGACATATTTATACGATCGGCGGCTCGTCAAGGAATCCAACGAATTCAAGATCACCCAATTCGACATCATTAAGGCACCGGATCATCAAAATACACCGTCGATCGAGGGATCGCCTTTGGGCGTCCGATGGGAGTGGTTGGAGTTTTCCACGCAATTTACAAGGCGCCACTCCCAAAATCTATAAATGAGCTTCATTCTCACCTTAGGGGGGGGAGAATCGATTTGAAGACAGAGCTCAGAACCACCGGTCGACCTTGGCCAGACGATCCCATCCACCACCGCAGTGGTGCACGAAGATCGGCCTGGAGATCGCCCAGGACTAGAAAGACCGGTTCTCCTTTCTCACGAAGATCAGAGGTTGCTCCCAGATCGGTTCACGCCGCTTTTGGGAAACTTCTCTCTTGGGTTGGAGTTGACCGATGTGTATTTTCTACACTGAATATTGTTTAGCCACACAACACCTTCTTCTCAGAACTAGCAGTAAGGACACGTATCTTTTGAACACATAGGCAAAATTTCTGAGGCAGGTGGTTTTCTCTTAGCGGGTTTTCCATAACCCCACGTGTTCATATCTCACCTTGTGTGTTGGATAATTTTTTTTGACGAAGATCGCATCTAGAATAAAATTTCTAACGCAGCAGTTTGCCGTCTGTGGGAATAACGGTTCCCCATTGCTATATCTCCAATATGGTTGGTAAGCGGGGTTTTAGCTCAGCAGCTCCTCATTCTAGGATCAAGGGCCAAGTCTCCAACACTTCTCACATAGCAGACACGTCCCCGGTGAGGTCAGTGGGCCCCTCTTTGGAAGATGGCGTTCAAGGATGGAGGATTCCCGAGCGAAATTCTTGACTCTGCGAGGGCCAGGCAAAATGTTCCAACTGGAAGAGCCACGGGTTCCATGACCTCGGCATAATCGATTTTCTTCACGAGAATGATTGCAGGAATGCGGATCAACAAGTAGAGCTTGGCACCACATCCAGATCGAACTTACGGATCGCCCATCTACTCACCCCACGAATGGCTACGTATCGGTGAAACTCCACGTCACCTTATGCGATGAACTTCGATGGCAGTGCGGGAAGAGTTCCCGAACAATCATGATCCATTCTCCGCGCCTCTTCCAAAACTTCGTTCCCTTCGGCGAGATCATCTTGCAATACCCGATTAGAGATTCAAGCTTCCAGCATGGACCCCTACAACCGTGATCGTGAGCATATCGATCACTTTCGAGCGATCATGCACATTAAATCTGACTTCATCTTGTGTATTCCGGCGACTCTCAAAGGCAGGCTCGCAGTTCTATTAGCCTAAGGGTCCGTCCGATCATTTGGAGAGCTTCGCCAAATTTTTGTAGAGTTCTGGCGAACAAGAGAATCATCGGATTCATCACATCTCCGAATCCATGAGCGATGGAGATTCCCTCAATACTTCGAGGTTCTCCTCAAGCCGGTGAATACCGGTAGATCGAGGAACTTTTGAGGCGTGCTTCTCGAGGACTCCGGCGGTACTTCTATTCATCTGTCACGGTCCATTCCTATGCCGGCAGTCCACGAATAGAGGCACAAATCTCGGCAAGCTCGGTGCTCATAAACAGTTTGAACCAGCGGGTGGAAGAAGGTTCCCAAAGGTGATGTTCAAACATCTGAAAAAGAAGAGGACAACCTCCCCAAAACCTCCTCAGCGTGACCTCGGATGACTCGAGGAGGAAATATCTGACTCTCAACCGTCATGCGAACATCTACGGTATTGAGGAAGAGGATAAGCGTCAAAGCGACCTTTAAAGCACGGAATTGGAAATCAGAGAAATTCTACCACTTTCACATGAGGCACCGAAGAGTGCCTGGCGAGGAGATTGAAAGACTAATCTCGATCTAGGCCATTTATACAAAACCAACCCTCGTCCAGCAAATCTTTGAGCAACCATTTCGAAGGCATGGTCGGAGAATAGAAAATAATTGCGGGAGGGCCGGTGTTATCAAATATTCATTGCGCCCTTCAAGAGCGAGCGAAAAAGTCTCGGGTTGACCATTCTATCACCTTTGATGATTTAGATCTAGAGGGCTTTGCATCCCACATCAAGATCCCCTTGTCATCGTCTGCGGGTGATCCATGCTTCAATATTAAAGGATATTGATCAATGGGAGTTGGTTGATGTTCTTTTTTACTCCACTTTCGCATGGGTATTGAAAGAGAAGATTCAACGGCGGTCCCTTGTATGGATTTGATAATCGATGGTATTAGTGGAAGGGACAATCGGTCTTCCGGTAACTCTTGGAGAATTTCCCGACGCAACCCACTTGATACAATTTATTGTAGTCAAGTGGTCAGCGTACAATGCAATATTTGGGAGACCTCTCCGATCATATTCCGGTCACATCTCACCTCAGATGAAATTCCCACCGGTGGCATCGGCATGGTAAGTGGGAATCAGAATAGCACGGCGTGCTATATCAAACAAAAGACCATTTCGTCGGTAACCCTCAACATCGAGAACTTGATCTGAGATGAGGATGCCTCACGAAGAAGGGCTTCTCGGTTGAAGATGTAATTTGTCTTCTATCTCGGAAGTTGATCCATCGAAGGTGAAGGTGGGATCGTTCTTGTCGGCGATCAGAAATCATCGTAGGCTAAAATCAAGATATCTTTGCACGAGCGCATTTGATATGCGGGCATTGACGGAAGTCATTACGCACTCCGGTTGACTCAACTTCTGGCCGGTGTCTGAAGAAAAGAAACTTACGAGCGATTGCGGTCATAGAACAAGAAATCACCACGGTCAGTTCATTGAAGTCTACTACCCCACGGTTGGCTACATGTTGGTCAATAAAGCGGTTCTGGAGAAAATTGCGGTATGTCATGCCCAAAAGATACCTTCCTGTCGACCAACTAGTTGATGCGACATCGAGGATCGAGATCAGCGACTTCATGGATGCCTATTGCGGCTACAATCAAATGAACAAAAGCGAGATGAGGAAGCAACATCCTTCCAAGCAGATAAGGGACTATCTTTGCTCGAGGTCATGCCATTGGACTAAAAAATCTTTGGAGCAACATATCAGCTTATGAATAAGATCTTCAAGGATCTTATAGGGGCTAATATGGAGGTGTATGTTGATGATATCTTTGGTGAAAGAACTTGGAAATATCACGACATATTTGATACAAGTGCTTTGACATTCTTGACACTTCTGAATGCGGCTCAGTAAGTGCATTTTTGGAGTTTCCTCTAAATTCTAGGCTTCATGGTCTTTCGGTAGCCGGGATAGAGGCCAACCGAAGAAGATAAAGCACTCAAGGACATGTCACCTCAAGAATGATCAAGGAAGTCAGCGTTTTTGGAAGGATTGCGGCTTTATCACGATTCTTGGCCTTCGAGATAAGTATCTACCATTCTTCAAAATCTTAAGGGGTGCAGAAATGGATTCCAGTGGGCAGATAAATGTCGGCGCTTTTGAGCAACTTGTCTAGCTTCCCCCTATTATCAAAGCCTATCCAGGAGAAAACATCTATCTTCTTTGTTTCTTCTCATGCCATAAGCTCCGTCGCGTCTGGCGAGGAGAATTCATTGCAGCGACCAACATGTCGGCAAAATCCTTTTACGTCTGGAAGGCTATCACTAGATAAGGCGGCGTTGGCTAATTACGTGAAAATTCGTGACTTCGGCCCACCATCAGCGTCCTCATCTTCCATTAAGAACTATTATGCGAAGGTTGATGAAGTGGTCGTCGACTGGAAGTTTAACATCCATTTTCTTCCGTCGATATAAAGTCACAAGTGCTTCATTGTAGAATGTACCATCCCATCACTGAGCAGATCATTCATCACTCCATGACAAATCAATGGACATTATATGTTGATGGAGCTTGGTACTTAGGTGCGGGAGGAATTTTGCTTATCTCCTAATAATAAATGGGCCGACTAAGTTCCGACCACCAATAATGTCCGATTGAGGTGAAAGGCTCGCCATTGTGAGGTCCAGAACATCATCTAGACTCCTTGTGGCCTCACGGGTTGAAGGAGACTTGATACCCATCATCCGCAGTCTTGGCAAAGTCACTTCTTGCGAATGGACCCATCGGATAACTCATATTCTAAGGGAGGCGAGAACCAAGTGGATGCCCTCTCAAGTTAGCCCTGGAGGAGATCTTTTCAGAAAATACATAGAGGACATCCACTTTCCGATTGAGAGGCCCTTGGGTGATACAATCTCACGGAGGACCAAAGAATCTTCATGGATTGACCCGATCATGTCCTTTCTTCGCGGGGCCAGCAGACCGATGTATCCATCTCAGGCGTGAAGAACTTCACCATGTCGGTGACGAACTCTGGCTCCTTCTTAGGGCCCTGCCCAGTGTCTACCACGGAGGCTAACTTCAATGCGAGGTTCATTCGAGAATTTGTGGTGAACATTTGGGAGGAAAAGCCCTAAACCTCAAAATCATGAGGCAAGGTTTTCTTGGCCTACAATGAAGGATGCATTGGGTTTGTAAAGAAGTGTAACAAGTGTCGGTTACATTCCAATCTCACTCATACACCATCGTAGAACTCACCACAATCCGAGCTTGGCCCTTTTCAATGGGGATCGATATAATGGGACCCTTTTCCATTGCTGGCAGCGAAAATTCATAATCTTGGCGTTGATTACTTCGAAGTGGGTGGCGAAGCCGGCCAAAATCGAAACAAATGCAATTTATGCGGAAAAATATTATTTGTCATTTGACATTGTAAAAATCATCCATAATGGGGATGTTCAGGAAAGACATTCACATCTTTACGCGGTACATATCAGTTAATCCCACCTATCCCATCCACAGGGCAAATGGGCGAAGTCACCGATATCTTAAAGCTAACCGAACCAGCCGGGCAATGGGCGAAGAACTATCCAATGTTCTTTAGCTTACCATCAAGGACCTCTTGGAGAAGCGGATCTCTTTGGGATATTATTCCGGAGGGGTCGAGCCTGAACCATAACTTTCGGCAAACAGCGATAAGCGATTCCATCGGATCTCTGCAAGAGACACGACATGTCGAATGGCTTCTGTCATCAAAGGTTTCGAAGGGTAAAGCCATGACCAATATCATTGGGGACCTGGTCCTCAGTCTCGTCGGCGGAAAAGGCCCGAACAAACTCTCACCCGGTTGGGAAGGCAGGTATGTGGTGGTGTCTAAAATCAAGCACGCGTTCAAGCTTAAGGATAGTATGGGAAGACTCTCCGTACACGGAATACTACAAACCTCAAGTACTAGTGATGTATCGACTTTTTTATTGGTGAATCGGAAAACATTATCGCCGTGTATGTTTGTATTGCAATTGTTGTTTAATTAAATATTTATATTCTGCATTGTTATTGGCATCAGGTGTTTGGATTTATGTTTCTCTATGTTAAAGTTCTCATACTTATTGTGACTTTTCTTATGCTTGCATTTTAAAACACGACTCAAGATATTATTGTTGTATTCATTGAGGTGAATCGATCCCGGAATTGATGATCTTCTATCTGGTTAACATCGTCGAAATCTCGATAAACAACCTTGGATAAGTTGGCAATCCTCTAGGCCTACTTTTCTCCATAACGGTTAACATCATCGTAAGCCGACAGACAATAGAGAGGTTGAGAGAACCTCTATAAATATATTCCTGGTTTGTCATCAAGTAGCTAATGATCTTAGAATAGATCATTATCTAAAGGGATTCGATGATCTCTTCTGAATCTATCATCGAGTACACTTTGACACGCTCGGAAATATTCACAAATAATTTTGTGGTATTGTTAATATTTCTCATGAGAACATACAAATGATCAACCGAAATAATATACAACAGCGTACATAAAGGAACTACAACTACGGTCTTGATGGTCTCTCATCGGTAGATGATGAAGAACTATCGAGTCATCCTGTCGGGTCAGAAGGGTGAAGGCTAGGCTGGGAGAAGGGACTCAACAGGCTCTGCTTGTCATGGCGTGTCCCCTTCAAGAAACCTCGGATGAAGCCTTCATCAACCTTTGCCGCTCAAAGCCTTCACCTCACATCATACGTGGTCTCACGGCATGCGGATCATGGGTCTTGAAGGCTGTCGAGGTTCTTAGTCCTCCGGCACGTATCGGCTCCTTCTAGATAAGCTGACCTCTTTCTCACGAAAGGCGGCGTGTCGGTTGCTTATCAGACGAAACCTTCTGAAAAGATCTTCGGATCCTTTGGGCAAACCTCATTTCAGCCTCCATAATTCATCCCAGTCAGCTCAACCGGCGAAAGAGAAGTGCCAGGTCACTGCTTCGTCTGCACTCATCAAGTTGATTCTCCAACCTGGACATCTCTTTTACTTTCCACATAACACTTATATTCACCATGGAAACTTGACCTTCACGAATTCGATCATTGGCTGATGTTCATTTTGAAGTCAAGTTCTTCGATATCTAAATTAAGAAAAATTACGTTAAGGAGGAAATGAAATAAAGATGATGAGCATGAAGGATTGTTCTGAGTTCTTGACATCGCGACGACGTAGGATGATTGACCGTCCCCGGGAATGAAGATCCTTGGGGGACTACTCGAACCGACTCTTTTGGGTGCTCGATATCACCATCACCTCTTACTCCTTTTCCTCTTCTCTATTGGAGCGGGATTCTGGGAAGAAGCAGGAGGGCAGCTTGGAGATGGTGGAAACCTCTTTGTTGGGCTTTCTCAAGCGCACATAGGCAGCGGATGAATAAAGCCTTCGATTCCTCGCACAATCTGTTGTCTCTCGAATCTCAATCGAAGATCTTCAATATTGCGGAATTTCGTCATGAGTTCATCACGCTTGGCAGAATAGGTAAATCTCTGCTTTCCCATTTCTCGAAGACCCCGTCATTCTTCACAAAAAAAGAATCATTGCCCATCTTGGGAGATCCTTGAGGAGGTCAAGTAGCGACTCTGTCGAATGACCGATGCATGCATAGTAAACTTGCACATCTGCAGTGTCGATTAGTCGTTAGCACCATCTCAGACTATAAGTCCCATCACGATGCGTCGCCATTGCTCAGCGGAAATACAAACCTACATCTTTGACAAAATGGCGATCATCTGGGGGATGGGGAAACCAAGCAAACTCATCTAGTAAGTGGTGAAATACCCGGCGGAGATTGGGCTCGACTTCTTGGACGCAGAACCAAATCATTGAAAATAATATTTTTTTGAAGCACGATCAATGTCTCTCAGTGATCGTGACTCCAGAATCTTGATCCTCCCATTTTAGAAGGTTCCCTCATCCTGCCATTACAAGGGTTGACGTGTCTCTTTCAAAAGATTCTCACCCATCTAAACAGGCTTCGTGGTGAGATGAAAATTATTCAAGAAGAGTGCCCAAACTCCCACCGGGGAGGCATGCACTCTGGCTCGGGGTAGAGGTGGATCAAAAAGAGTGCCCAAACTCCCACGGGGAGGCTATGCACTCTAAGAGGAGAAGAGGAGATGAGAAAGTGTGCCTTTTCCTCTTACATAGGGGTTTTATAGACCTTAGGGGCAAAAGCGTAAAATGGCCCAAAGCGCTAAGCGCAAAGCAAAAAAAGCTGCGTTTGGGTGGGCCCGAGAACCCCATACTCCTGGCGCCAGCCTGCCAGCTCCCCGCCTCCAGCGCCCAGCCCGCGCAGCCCTCGCCCCTGACCGGCGTGTTATTGACTGTGGACAGGGTCATAGCGGTCGCGGGTCCTGGATCCAGCGAATTCCACTGGTCAAAATCAGCAGTCCGCGGCCCGACCGTGATCCCAGGAACCTACAGCGATGCCATGCGGTCCAGCGTCGCGACAGCGGTTATCGACCCGCGTTCAACCCCATGCCGAGCAGAACCCGGACCTTTGAGTTCCTCGACCAGCAACCCCGCTCTGCGGCATCCCATGCATGAACCGTCGGCCGCTCAGCAATACCGCTGACCGATGAACCAGCTCGGCGCCGCTTTCGCGGCCCGGACCATTGGCTGCGCCAGCGGCAAGTCGTCGCGCTCGCGCCAGAAACCCGGCGACGCCGCATCGTGGGTGCCGTGGCCAACCGTTGCGCGGTCGATCGTAACCTCAAATACACCCACGCCTTTGTGGTATTTGCGACCCATCGGTATAATATTGTGCTATTATGAAGATCGTTCTCTCAAAATCGCGGTTGATGGACTCTCAAATTTTCATTGATGAATTTGCTATTTTCAAGTATTTGACATATATTTTGGATGGGCGAGATAATGTCCAAAAATAGACAGCGATACATCCTTAGAAAATTAATGCGATCAACCCACGAATCTCAAGGCATTTTGAGAAATGCTTGATCGTCGATTTCGAGCAAACTTATGGCGTGTCGATGAGGGGCGAACATATGACATCAAGCATGATGCGGTAAAGCGATCGAGATCATTTATTTCGACGCATGAAAATGGATCTGATCCGTAAATGGTCACCAAAATGGCATATTTATAGCCGTGGATGACTCGTCAAGGCCGATCCATGAATCCAAGATCACCTAATTCCGACATCATTAAGGCACCCGGATCATCAAAATACATACATTCGGGGGGGATCGCAGGCTAAGATGGGAGTGGTTGGAGTTTTTCCACGAATTCTGACAAGGCAGCCACTCCCAAAATCTATAAATGAGCTTCATTCTCACCTTAGGGGGACGTCGATTTGAAGACCAGAGAACCACCGGTCGACCTTGGCCAGTGTCTGGTGCTAGGTAGTGCACGAAGATCGAGATGTGAAGGACTAGAAAAGACCGGTTTCAGCTCCTTTCTCACGAAGATCGAGGTTGCTCCCGAGAAGATCGGTTCACGCGGCTTTTTGGGAAACTTCTCCCTTAGGTTGGAGTTGACCGATATTATATTTTTCTACACTGAATATTGTTTTATAAACCTTCTTCTCCGAACTTGAAGCGGACTGTATCTTTTGAACACATGGCGAAGTTCTGGCTGGGCAAGGCCAGTGGTTTCCTTAGCGGGTTTTCCACGTATAACCCTTGTGTTCATATCTCTTGCTTGTGTGTTGGATAATTTTTGGTAAAGGCTGAAGAATCTAGCATCTCTTGGAATAAAATTCTCCTTGCGCAATAATAAAAAAAATATTGCTAAATTCTCTTAGATTGGTTTCTCTTAATCTCCTTCCATAAAACTCTTTGATATTCCCTTCACTTAGGTGAAAATTTATATATTTTTAAGATAAACTTTTTTAAGTTTCTTAAATTAGTTGGAGAAATCTCTAACTAATAAGCCTATTTTTTTATTGTACTATGAGTTCATATAATGCATTAGTTGGTGATGATAAAATACTATTAAAATTCTTTTTTTGGGAGATACAACAAATCAATTAAACTTCTGAAGATTTGCTCATAATATATGTTTTAGATCAAAACAATATAGGCAGGAATGAAATTTAACATTGAAGTTTTCTTGTAAAAGCAATCATAAAACAAATATTAGTGTAAAATTATGTGGAGCTCTATATGGGATGTATATCACAATTATGATCAGCCAAAATGAAGATAAGAGTGCATTGGGGCTTCAACTAGAGATAGAAATAATTAAAAATATTAAAAGTACTCAAATAAGATCATAAATAGATCGGGATCAATAGAAAAAGTATCATGATCATAGAGATGAAAAGTTCAATGTAAGGAAATCAAGTACTCTTTTAAGCGTTTGATCTATGATTTTGCTAACACCATAAAAATAGTGGCATTATAGTGTTTGGCAGCTTATTAGAATACCGACATGCATTCAATCTATACTCTATATATACATATCTCTAGCGTGTCCAATTAAAAAATATAATTTAAATAAATTTCACATGTGTGTTAGATATTTATGGCGTTAAATTAAAATTAAAATTGAAACTATTTCAAATATAATTTATAAACTTATAACATATTTTTTAACTTATAAATGGTGCCACAAGAATAAGAACATCATTCAAGTGTACAACTCATTTTCTTTTTGTGAAAGGCGAGTCTAGGGTTTTCTCATGTGTTGAGACATCGATGGTTGATCATCACCAAGCGGTGCCTTCTTCATTGTCATCATTTGTTGACCGTGCTTGGTTAATTTCGAGCTCGAGTAGAATTAAATTGCGGAACTTTGGTATAACAATGCGCCAAAACAAAGCTAAAATGGACATCACCGAAATTAGTTGAAACAATCTCCGATTGATGAGCAGACTTCATCATCAGCGTTGAGAATCTAAATTGATCAAAACATACATATTGCACAATTCGACGATTGACCAATCAATGTGAGTTGGCGTCTACATGCATACTCGAAAGTAGGTTACAGCGATGCCCAAACAATCTTCATTTGTGAAATTGATCATGCTTTTAGCGTCAAAATATCGAAACCTATCAAATGAGGCGAACACACTCAATTTAGGTGAAGTGAATATCGAGCGATTGGATACAACGAGTGCGCAAATTAGAGATGAAATGCGCACGCGTCATTCAAATTGGTGAAATGAAATGACCTCCGATCAATGAGCGGACTTTGCCATCATGTTCATAACATTAAATTGATCGAATATACATATTGCACAATGGTAGTCAAGAAAAAAATCTATTGACAATCGTGCATATTGTGAGAGGGCGGGGCGATGCCTAGACAACCTCCATTCAAAAAATTGATCATGGTGTCAAAATGTCAAAACCTATCAAATAATGTCCACACTTAATTTTGATATGTTTGCATGAGTATCGAGAATCAAAAATGACATTTGAACTAAAATTGATCTAATTACGCCGACTTGAACCAAATGACATCCGTTGTAAGCGGACCACACTATTGCATCCGAATATAACCTAAGATCGACATATATATTGACTATGTAATAATGTTGACATAAAATTGAATTAGGGTTAATTAAACACTTCAATGAAACTCTATAAATACTCCTCCTTACCTAACCCTAACCTCCACTACCCAAAAAACTGCCTAATTTACGATGTTTACCATCCTCTCACGGTAGCCAGCTTCCATCTCCCATAATGCGCTCACGCATTCAGCCGCCTCCCATAGCGCCAGGCTTGATGTTCATTCACAACCCGTTCGGCCCGTTCTTGGTGGCGGATGAACGACGAGCGAGCCGGTCCTTCCAAGTTCATGCAGCCATGCACATTCAAAAGCGCCTTGCAGCACCGTGAGCTGCACCAGCGCCCGTTCCGCCCACATGCTCATCCGTCGTGTCCTCCTTTAGTGAGCCGCTGGCAGTCCCATTCCACTCATTTCATTCTATAGGCATAAAATGCTCAGTGTGGATGTCCTTGAAAACACTTGCATGTTTGGTGTGTGATCGCGGTCATCATCATCACCATCGTCAACGCGTCATCATCATAAAGCTTAAATATTGAGTCTTTTGTTATAATTTAAGTATGTATTATTAGGCTTTTATATTTTGTATATATTTTGGGCTTATATGTATATTCTTATGTCATGGCCCATGATTCATGGTAGTAGGTATGATATTTTGGGTAGGTATGGAAGGAGTGGTGGAACAATGGTGTGGTAGGTTTTGTAGTAGGTGGTGGTAGGTGCGTTATGATGGTGTTTGGTTTGAGTTTAGAGTTAGGTTTAAGTATTCTTAACTCTCTCTCTTTCAATCTTATAAATAAGAAGGCTCTTGTAATGCTTGGCACTTGGATTTGGAATAAAGTTTTCTTCTTAAATTTTTTTACTATTCTCTTGCCTTCCTCAGGTGTGATGACTTTAGTGTGTGAGCTCACAACCCTTAGAGAAGGACTTCTAAGGAAGAAATGAGATCAATTGTTTGTACAACAACTATTGGTCAAAGAAAAATGTCTTATGAATAAAATATTTCAAGGCCAATTACAGAAAATTACTCCACTACAAAAGCTACCATCAATGATAGTAAGAACTCAAGATCATTTTAAACAAGCTCTACGATGAACATCAGGGGCATGACACGGACCACATGTCCAAGTATCGCAAGTCCCAAGGTCGAAAAAGCAAAAAAAAAAATATGGAGATCGAGAAGTAGCAATGCAAAAGCTTCTTATTGGAAGCTAACCAGAGACAGAGACAAGAGAAATCTTGCTTCAATCAAAAATTCTGTGGTTGTGGAACAGAATTGTGCTTTATAATAGGTTTTGACCCAAGATGGGTAAACCTTATTGGTCAAATCGGATAGTCCTTCTAGACCAACATTAGGTTCCAACTTCTCCAATGAGGAAACTCGTATATGCAAGAGTGCATCAAGTCCTCAAAGTTGCTAAGGAGAAAGGATTGATGAAAAGAAAAGATCAAGGTCACGTGTCAGGAGGCTATAGTTACTCCTCTAAAGAGACCTCATTTGACAACCACTAAGATTTCAACCAATTCAAGTCCGTGCGGTGAGCATCGGTGACACTTGGACCAGTCCAAGCATCCAAATCGAAAGGACATATAGGGTAAGCAAATTTGGAGGTCAAAACCTGAAGTGCCTTATAGAAAGACAATGGTGTGTCATCTAGGCAGAAAGGCCACAAATGAAACTTCGTCAAGAATGTGTACCTAAGAAAAATGTCATATGTGATGAGATTTTGATGGTCGTTGGAAAGTCATCCAAGGGATCCCATCCCTTACCGACTCCATATCTTGAGGAGGAGGCTAGCATCGCATCCTCCAGAGAAGAATTACATATTCCACACTCAGAGCTAGAAGTTTATTGGAGGTGTCGATCGAGATCAACATCCAAGAAGAAGAAGGCGATGTAAAAGATACTCAAATATGATAAAGAATGTCGAGATGCTTTTGACAATATCAAGAAGTATCTATTGCCCATTCTCATGGCACCAATCCGGAAGACCTCTTCTCTTATACACAATAGCATTGGAAGAATCCCTACACATTATTGGTGCATCACAATGACTAGGAAAGGAGAACGAATTATACTACATTAGTGAAGATTAATAAGGCAATATCTCCAATCAAGAAGTATTATTTGGCTCGATTTTTGTTGTCCAAAAGCTTCATCATTATATTATATATCATAAAATTACTCTCATCTCAAGGATCAATCCGATGAAGTTCTTGATGATAAGATGAGCATTGATATGGCGGCACGATGGGTTATCCTACTATAATTTAACATCACATATGTTCCCAGAAAGTGGTGAAGGGCAAATTATAGTAGATTTACTGCACCACCTGACTCTCGTAAAATCCACTCCTTATTTCTTTGGTATTGAAGCGGTTCTATCACTTGAAGTTGAACTACCTTCACTCAGTAGCCATCCAACAAGATCTTACCAAGATGAGAATGTCTATCTATAGATGAGGAAAAGCTTGATGCTTGCTCAAAATTTAGAAATCTCTTGAGAGAGGATGTCCAAAGCATTCAATCATGTGCATCTTCGAACTTTTCAAAAGGAGGTGGTCCGATGTTGAGAATACCAATTATTCATCACCGTCATTACATTTATAAGTTTTACTTGGAAATTTTCTCGTAACAAAAGAATTCATTTCAAATAAAACAAACATTCCCTGGATAGGGGCATTTTTTAAATTTTATAGTAAAATGTTAAGCTCTCCCTTGTAAGATAGGGGCTTCCTTTTTGTATTTGACATCGCTAAGGTTGAGATCCCCATATGTATATATTCAAATTATGTATTCAAATTCACAAATTTCAAAGTCTTACTAACCAAAAGAGAAATTTTTTTGTTTGCAAACATCAATAAATCAAGTTGAAAATACATCTTCCATCAATATGTCAAATCTAAAGCTTGATGGGTGCATAAGGTTGGACTTAACAAAATATGGAAATACATACTTCCCTCAATATGCTACAAAGGCGTAGTAAGAGATCCCCATCTCATTAGCGATGATAAAATCCTCCAACAATTGCTCAAGTCCAAGGCTCAGTGGGTGCATAAGGTGGGACTCAACACCCAAATATGGTGAGTCCGCAGTTTGCTTACTCAATACACCACAAAGGCCACGGTGGGGATCCTCCTACTATGTTACTTCAAAGGCGAGCATCCAAATCTCCAAATCCCTCCAACTTGATGAGTTTAAGTGGCCCAGGGCGGGAGATCATCTCTAATGGTGGTAAAATCATTTTTCAAAATCCAACAAAAGATCCTCACCGAGGCACTAAGCCAAGTTTGGTATCAATATCAAATGAAATATCATCTCCTTCAACAAGTCATTAAAGTAGAAAATAAAGACCGGAAACTTTTCTTTAGTAAGTCCAACCAAGAGAAAGCAAAAGAGAAGTCATCCCAATGTTAAGCTAAAGGTTGAACTAAAGAGTCATGTCATCAATATGTCCATTCCATTAAAGCATGGGATGACTCTTCGCCATTAACCACAAGCTCGAGGGGCTGTCATACATATATAAGCCCACAAAAGTAAAGCTATGGTAGAAGGTAATTGAATTTATCACGATAAGTCTTTAAGACAATTCAAGAAATTCTTTCATCAAATCCATCAAGCAATAAACTCGATATGAAGGAAATATGAACTACAAAATTTTGAGATTTAATCTTCAACAAGTCTCAAAGCACAAAGCATAGGATAGAGGATGTTCTTATCTCAACAAGTCATCAACTTCATCAAGTACACTAAGACTAAGTCAAGACAAGAGAAAAATACAAATTTCAAAATTTGAGATTGAATCTTCAACAAGTCCACAAAAGCATATGACCAAAAGGCATTCTTATCTCAATAAAGTCATCAACTCCATTAAATCCACCCAAGGCACAAAGCTAGGATTGGAGAAAATATAAGTTTCAAACTCTCAAGAGAAAGTCTTTAATGAGTCCAAAACACAAAACATAGGACTAAAGATATTCTAAATTCTCTCAATAGTTACTTGCAAAGCCCCCCATTAGGCGGGGCATTTTTTATATTTATCTAAATTAGATGTTATTGCTTCAAGCCGAGATCCTTAGATAAATATACATGATGAGGATGAGGTATGTTTAATTATATTAAAGAAGTTTAAACTTACATTTCTAAGCTAATCTACAATCCCCATTAGATAGAGCCTTTTTTTATCAATGTTAATCCTCTTTTGTAAAATAGAAGACCTTCTTGTATATATATTCAGGTTGACATCAAGTTTTATGCCAAAATCCCCAGAATATATCTATAATTGTTATTATGAAAGTTGCACGCTCTTGCAAGGAACAAAAAAATTTATTTTTATGCATGAAAAGATAGCCATAAATATCAAAAGTTTATATCCTAGATTTATCAAATTAGAAGAGCAAGTTAGAAGAACTCTAATTTTAGAAGCTTCAATTAAGTTGAAAAATTATCAACCATTATATATTCAAGTCCGGACGGATGTGTTCTAAAGGTCGACTCAACAAGCCATAAATGGTCGAGGTTGCCAGCTCTCCTCACTTTCGATAAGCCATAAGAAAAGGCCGTGTAGTGAAAGAGCCTCTACTCACTAGTCCAATGATGATAGTTATTCAATTCAAACCAAATTCACTTAGTGATTACAAGAAGCTAGAATCCAAAAAATCTTTCTATTTGATTGATAGACCAAGATAATTTGAGGAAACAACTCTCAATTTAGACCTCAAATCAATCTCTAATGTTGCCTACAAGGTAATATTCCAATATCTTTCAAATGAGTGATCAAGCACAAAGCACATATCAAATCCAATCTTCTCATTAAGCCCACCAAAGTAGAAAGCACAGACGAGAGAAAGCAATTCCATAGTTCATATGAATCCAATAGAAATTAAAGGGATTCCATGATCATTCGATCTATTAAAGTACATATTGATGAGATAACTCAATGGTATAGACCTAATATTTGGAAAGGCGGGTCATCTGCACCCTTCAATGAGTCTATTAAAGCAACAATCCGACTAAAGACATATATATACTAACAAGTCAATATGGACAAATCAATTCATTCATCAAGTCCATCAAGCTTACAACTAAAGGCAGAATGAATTTCAAATCTCAAAATAAGTAAACCAATTTATCCATCAAACGATCAAGCATGAAGCTAGGGTGGAGGAAACCCAGTCTGCAATGACACGAAGAAAAAGATCTTCAATAAACCCATTGAAGTAAATAGTAGATGGTGGAAAAAGCTCTTGAAGTCATTAAAATTGAAGTTGATGTTTGAGATTCAAGGTTGACGATGGGTCAACTAGTTTTCAATAAATATGACTCACTCCATGCATGAATCACATTTGTTGGGGACATTTGTTGACCTCCATGTATGCTCCAATAGTCATGTATGTAGCCAATTTGATGAACTTAGGATGCAGCGATGGGCAAATCGGCAAATATAATTGACACATAGTCTAAATAATCTCTAATCGATAAACAAACTTTTCCATCACATTCAAAACTTTAAAATTGATTAAAATATACATATGGCATAATTCAATCAATCAAGAAAGAAATCCATCGATCTATCGTCGAAAAGGAGAATGACTTCCGTTCATAAAATTGATCATCTTTGGTAGTGTCAAAATATCAATGAGACTATCTAATGAGACTATGCATGAATGTCAAGTGATGATGAGCGTCAATTTGGAACTAGAATTGACACGATGACTTTAATTAAATGGTCTTCGATCGTGGAATAGATTATACCATTGAATCGAGTATTTACCTAGAAATAATACCCATATTATGTGGGATTTATTTTCAAGATTCACAAAAATTTTGACATGATATTGTGGAAATCAAACATCAGGATTAAACAAAGTTTGATAATTTTAATTATTAAATTATAATATGGTTAAATAAAATTTTTTTTTTGAATAGGAATTGGCACTCTTATGATAAATGCTCCTCAATCACATTCAAAATTTTATTTAAAATTTTCAAAATCCCTCTAAATACATAAGGAAACTAATTAATTAAATTACTAATCCTCTATTTTCCCTCCCAAGCCAAGGAGGCGAGAAAAATTTTTTAGCAGATAGAAACCTCTCTCGTTGGCTCTCCCATTCAACCCCTGCAACTTCCTCCAAGCTTCCACTCTTACTCTCTTTGCAGGTAAATCCAGATCATCTTCTCCTCTCTCACTTTCTTTGATTTTCTCCTCCTCACAATCCTCGCTCTCACCACTCATACATTCAATATCATCATGACTTCATCTCCCATCAATTCCTGTATCCCTCTCCTATTTTTCACCATGGAAGGCTTTGGATGATCACCGGACACCATCACGTACAACACGATACTTTCGATGGCTATTAGGAAAGGCATGCTTAAGGAGGCTCGTGACCTACTTGCATAAATGAAGGGTAGATGATTGTTGCACGATCGTTCCACCTACAATACTCTCATTGCTAGATACTACCAAATTGGTTGGTTGAAGGAAGCCACCAAGGGAGGGTAGAATAGATGAAGCTTCTAGACTTATAGATGAGATGAAGAAACTATCAATTATGGTGAATGTTGTTACTTACAATCCTCTTATCAAGGGTTGTTTTAGTGGAAAAATGAAGCGTCTTGATCTTGAATGTTGGAGATGAGGATCAAGGGTTGAAACCATACTTGGTCGCCTAATATTTTGGTTAAGTTGTTGTGTGAGGAAGGGAAAATGGAGGAGGTAGTTATGAATCAAGAAGATGGAGAAATAATGTACCGGATAATGTCACTTAAAATACTTTAATCGATTGGGTATTACCGTTTGGAGATTTTGTCGAGCTTACAAATTAATGGATGATGATGGTTGGAAGAGGGCTCAAGATGGACGTCACCACGAACATTGCCTTGAATGGTTTATGTAAGGAGAAGAGGTTTGATGAAGCTTTGGACCTTCTTAGGAGCCCTCAGTGGGGTTTTATTCACGATGAAGTCACTATGGTCTTTGTGATCAATGCTTATTTTAAGGAGGATTATTTGTGATTCTTTAGGATGAGATGCAAAAGCAAATCATAATGCCTAGTATTGCTACCAATATGTTAATTTAGATCAGATGGATAGGAGGCCATCCGAGAGTTGAATGAGCATGAGGTGAGTGGGATGATACCACCTATAATCATTCACACTTACTACAAAAGGGAGATTTAGAGAGTGCATTCGGTTCCATAACAAGATGGTGGAGAATTCTTTCAAGCGAATGTTATCACTTGCAATATTCTTCTCCATGGACTCACAATAATGGTATGGTTCATGAAGCATTGAAATTTTTTGAATCATGGTCATCTAAGGGCAAGAAGGTTGATGTTCTCACATATAATATTCTCATAAATGACCAATATATGAGGGCACCTTGGCGAAAAGAAGGATTTCGTGATCGAGATAAATATAGAAAGGATATTACATAGCTCACTCTCTCATTCTTGACTTTTGGTCTTCCTTTCTCTTCTATCAATTTATCTTTGGTCTATTGTAAATAGAATTTTCTTGTTTATGAATTCTATCTTCCTCCTCCTTTACGTTCCTCTCGGCATACCTTTTCAATTTCCTACCCATCATCCCCTTTGACCAAGGAAACACCATCATCAGTGGGGTTCCTCTTCTAGGTTTTGGAATTTCCATTATTCTTGTAGCCAACAACAACCCCTCCTTCTTTTCTTACAAATGAATAAAGCGAAAACACAAGTGGTTCACCTCTAGGTTTCTAACTTTTCCATTATTCTGCAACCAAATAGCTCCTCTTTCCTTCTTTGCAAATGACAAAAAAATCGAAAGAATGGGAGGTTACTCTAGGTTTTACATATCCCCACTATTCAAAAAAAATCAATCTCTCATATCTCTCATTCAATCCTGCTGAACTCATGCAAAATCATTAGTGATTGTGGATTGTGGATGTATGAAAATATGTGAAAAAAATATATGCATATGTTTTTTGCTTCTTTATCAGTTTGAAGGCCTCGTCATGCTCATCGAGGCATGAGATGGCTATGGTGTCGGAGAAGACACTACTTCCACACTTCAATAAAGCGTCTGAGTAAGCCAAAATTGTTAGATGCGACCTCCTTTGAATGTGTGAAAATTGTATATATATGCTTCGCTTTTTATATATGATCAAGACCCTTCTAATGCTCAATGGGGCTTAGTACTACGTGTCGTGACACCATTCTCTATGCTCAAAAGAGTACAAGGTAAAGCTAAAGTAGTTCCAATGTAGTCCTCTATCACGGGGGATGATCTTCAAAATCAAATTTTAATTAAATTTTGAACTTAAAAGAAGATTCAAGATTCATTTAAAAGAAATTGAGCATCATCAAAAATAAATGATCTAAAATGAAACTTGAATGATTTGAATATATATATATATATATATATATATATATATATATATATATATATATATATATATATATATATATATATATATATATATATATATATATATATATATATATATATATATATATATATACTTTTATCGAAGACCCTACTAATGCTCAATAGGGCTTAGTGGGTATAAAGACTTATTGATGACACACCGTTTACTACATAATAGGGTGTATGCAGCTTGATGTACGTCCCCTAGGATGACGTCATCTTTGCCGAAATCTCAAAATTTTGATTAAATTTTAGACTTAAAAGGGGATGAATCAAGATTCATATAAAAAAAGAAATCAAGCACATTGAAAATAAATAATCTAAAATGAAATTTGAATGATTTGAAATTGCATATGTACTTGCTTTTATGCAAATGATGACACTAATGCTAGGACTTAGTGAGTATTAAGACTTGGTATGGTGTCTACGTCCGCGAATTTAATAGAGTGTCTTGGGATAAGCCAAGCGGTTCAATGTAGCCCCTATGTGGAGATGATGCCTAAATCTTGTTGAAATCTTGCCAAAATTCCAAAATTCATACTTGCAAGCAAAATTCAAGCTAAGAAAATAGCGCCTAAGTTAGCTAAAATAAAATCATAGTATTGAATTGAATTGAATTATAAATGAGAATGAATTTGAAATTAATTTGAAAATTATATTTCAAATAAAGAAAGATGGATTGAACTCAAATAGATTTATGAACTTAAAGCAAATTGAATATTTTGGCAAAAATATAAATTTGACACTTTAATATATGTTATTCCAAGGGATCTAATAAGATGTTAGAATAATTTAAAATACCTTCCATAAGGATCTATAATTCTTCATAGAAGCAAATAGAATCGATACTAAATTAAATTTTGCACTAATTAGAGGGCTTCCTTCAATCCAAAAATAAAAGAAATTTTATTCTAATTATGATTTTAAAATCAATGATTTCATTAATTAAATGAAATTATCTAAGTTATAAGCTATGCATGTACTTGAACATGGATATTTAAAGTGCAAATTCTAATATGAAAGATGCCTTGACTAAGTTGAGATTAAATAAATATGAAATTAATCTCATAATTTAGAAATAAAATTACCTAAATCACTAAATACCTTATTGAGCACGACACTTATACATAAATTTGGTGTCTAAGAATCTTTGCGAGTTTAGAAAAAAATAGAAGAATGATGAAATCAATTCAATCATTTATAATTATATGCATGCAAGTTAATGAATGTATTCATATGCTAATTCAAATCAATGAAAGAGATAAATAAACTCCATAGAATGTGATCACGTGAGCCTAATCCTCATGCTTGAAATAGAGTTGATAAGGTCTACTAAATGATCAACTTCTAAATGAACTTAAATTATAGTAGACCATAAGACCCAATCCTCTATATTTGCAATAGTGTTGACACAAAGTCTATTATGATATCAATTTCCTAAAAATTTAAATTACACTTACCGATCTTTTACAAGCAAATAAGTATAGTTGACAAGGTCTACCCGATGATGACGTGTTGAATAAAAATCTCAAGCAGGAGGATTACTACTATTTAGATTTTAAATTATTGTATCTCAAATTTAAATTTATAAATTCAAGTTGTAGATAGATCCCATCTAACAAAAGCGAGTTGACAAGGGTCTACCACGATGATGGCGTTGATTAAAATCTCAACCTGAGGGTATATTATCATCAAAGCGATGCTTGAGTTCTAAACTAATTCATCTTGAAACTAAATTTCAACAAAGTAAATATCTAAACTAAATGAAATTCATTATTTAAATGCTTAAATCAAATAATTCATCCACTCATCCACCGGTATTTGTTGGGGATGATGATTAAGAAAACTCTAGCTCACAAGGAGCTAATGTCAAGTCAAATAAATCACTATATTTAAACTCAAATAATCTCATGTCGGTAAGGATGTGGCATGTGTCCTCTAGTCCCCTTTCTTGGTAGCCACCCCGTGGTTGGAAAATTTGTTCGACACATAGATTTTCCCTTGGTTGATAAATTTGAGATAGATCTAGGTTGATATAAGGTCATTCTCAATTTGATCCCTCACGGTCGTGATAAAATAAATAAACTAAAATAAACAAACAAAATTAATTTGCTTGGTTAGGAATTTAAAAGGGCCCCTTCTCCCAAGCGGGCATCCCTATTGGTGGTAGAACTCCTTATAAGAATTTCACGACACGAGTTGAGATAAATCCCAGTGTACTCACTCCATAGTGTAGTAGTTCAATGTTTTGTCAAACAGTTACCATCATTCCATTTTGAAAGATATAAGAGCATGATGCATTCTTTCTAGCATGATTGTCTCAAATCGGACAACTTTAGGTTGGGTTCAATTTGTTGCCCAAAGCAACCAATCACCTTAGTGCTCTTTTCTAGTGGAAGATGTGAATCCTGTACTTTCTTCTCTTCAATTGATCACTACAAACTAAAAGGAACTCCTTTGGTGGGATAGCTCTCCCATCGTTGAAGCTACACCTTTAGTTAAATCGAGAGATAGGTCTAGTCTTCTTTCTCGAGTGATCTATAAACTAATGGAATCCATTAAGACATATTAAAAAATAAAATTAATCTTGACTATTCTTGAGCTAATCTAAGTCCTCCGTGGTATTCTCAATAGTGTCGAGCTAGGATTTTTGTTGCCCAAAGCAATTGATTACCTAGTGGTTTCTTATTTCTAGAAGATGTGAGTCCCATGCTTTCTTCTTAAGACTTGACCATTGTATACCAAAGGCATTTCTCCTTGGATGGATAGTCCTACCTTATGGTTGGTAGATTACTCCCTTTGAATTGATAAATTTGAGTTAGGTTTAGGCTTCATGGCCCCTACTGCAGTTCATCGTAAACTTATGGGATCCATCATAATCAAAATAAACAAATCTAAAAAATGGAATCAATCTTTGACTATTCTTGAGTTGATCTAAGTCCCCTAGTGGCATTCACTCAATAAGCTAGGTTGGGTTTCAATCTATTTCCTTGCCAATAGATTACCCCTAGGTGCTTACTTGGAAGATATAAGTCTACTATTCTTTCTTCCTAGTACATTGCATATCGAAAGGCATCCCTTTGGTTGATTAGTCCTACTATGTATTTAGTAAACTACCCTTTGGATTGGTAAATCTGAATTAGGTCTTAGCCTCCATGGCTTCTATTTGCAAACCAACTGGTTCATCCTAAAAAAAAAATTCAAACTTAACAAAAAATTAAAACAAATCCAACCCTCTCCCCAGGTTCTAGTGAGATTCAAATCAAATCCAACCTCTCATCTCCTTGTAGATGACTTGAACCTGCTTTCCTAAGTGGAAGGTTCACACTCTATCCCTTAGTGGATCTCTTCCCTCTCTTATGTCTTAGACAGTAGAGCCACATTGCACTTAGCTCGGTTTCTTTCTCTTCCTTGGGTGGGGATAGATAGTTTCTATTGTGCTTGTGATATTTCATTGTTGTTGATCATTTTAGTTAACACCAATACGTGCGGTGTTCCTTTTGGTCACACCACATATTGGGTGCCCTTTGTTGACCTCATTTTTAGAATGAGCTCTCAACTTCTCTATCTTAGACATAGGAATTCTCTTAGACTTTAAGAGTTCCTTAGTCTTAAGACACATCTAGTGATTAGGTGGACACTCTCACCAAGCCTAGAAGACTTAGAAGAGTTAGACATAGGAATAGGTCATGCCTTAGGGTGTTAGGAAAATCTCCCTACTCTTTAGCTTAAACCATCCTCACTTTCCTTCTTTCAAGTCAAACTCCAAATCAATTCTATTTAATTTTCTCCAAACTCAATTCAATTCCATGATTCAATGTCATTATTGAACTCCATGATTAAAAGATATGATTGAAACCCATGATCAAAATCCATCAAAAATTTCTAAGTTCAAATTTTCTAAGTCCATAAGCCTTCTTAAGGGCCAAAATTATGATCAAAACCTATTCAAATCTTTGAGATTTTCTCATGATCCATTTATATTCTCATTATATTCACATTTATAAATAAAATATAAATTCAAACCCATCAAATCAAATTCCAAATTCCAAATTCCAAATCAATTCATGAAAATGTTCTCCAGTCCCTTTAATCTTCCATTAAAGGACTTTTGCTCTAAACCATGATCAAATCAATTCAAATCCTTAGGATTTTCTCAAAACTTATTTATATCCCCATTTATATTCACATATATAAGTAAAATATAAATATAAGTCAATTAAATCAAACCCTCAAATTAAATTCCAAATTTAAAATCCTTGAAATTCCCTTAAATCCCTTTTTTTTGTTAATGGATTTAACCTAAACTTTTCAACCATTTCAAACTCGTAGGATTTTCTCAAAACTTATTTGTATTCTCATTTATTTTCTCATATATAAATGAAATATAAATATAAATCAATAAAATCAATTCAAAAAAATTTTAGATTAAAAAATTCTCTTAAATCCTTTAAATTCCACTTTAATGGATTTAACCTTTAAATCATGGTTAAACTCTTTCAAATTCTTGAAATTTTCTCATGATCAATTTATAGTCTCATTTATATTCACATTATAAATAAAATATAAATTCAAACAATTAAAACCAAGTCCAAAAATCAAACTCAAACCCACTCAAATCAAATCTAAGCCTTTCAAGCCAAAATCTTGAACTTGGCCCAATCACTTTCATCAAAGCAAATCCTTGATTTTCTCTCATCAGTTCAATCAATCCTACAATAATGAGCTCATATGTAAATCCGAACTTCAATCATTATCAAAACCCAAATAAAAAATCAAACCCAAGACCTCTTCATATTCTTCCTTTGAATATGAAATTTTCAAATGGATCAAAATCCATTTGACTTTAAATCACTTGTAAATGGATTTATATTTCAATCATGATTCCATATACAAGATCAATTAACTTCAAATCAAGCTTTGAACAAACCATTTGACCCACTTAGCTCACTTGACCCAAAGTGACCTAAAGTATCTATAGGCCAACTTTTGATCCCCTAACAAATTGGATTTAGACCAAACTCATACTATCCCTCTCATCATGATCAAGCAATCATTATGGGATGATCAATCAATCAAATTAGGTCAAACCAAGTCAAACCTAAGGGTTGACCAAGTCAACTTAACCAAAAAACTGTACATAGCCAAATTCCATCATAGGCTAAATTGATTGAAACCATTGATCTAAGTTCACTCATGACCTATGTTTGAACTTGACCAAACTAACATTTGAGTTAACTAACCCAATGGCGGTTGCCCCAAGTTGACCCATTTTGACCCTAAGAGATCAAAATGTATCAAAACTTGATATAAGATAAATTAAATTAATCCAAAACCAATGGGTCAAGTCCATTTCCAAATCACTTGTGGAACTTGACCAAAAGCCTCAGTGGCCAACTAGCCAACTAGACCTTGTAATTGACCTTAGGCTAAAACCTTTGTGAGGGTCATGTTGAGCCAAAAAAACAGTGGTTTTAATCTCCATATGACTAACCTACACACCATTGACCTACCTCATAGGTCAAATGGGTCAATATAAGTCAACATTATTTGACCTAAATGAAATATGAGCCAAAACCAAATCTAATCCAAATTGAACCAAACCAAAGACACCAAAACATTTCAAATGGTCATTATGAACTTGTCAACCTTAGTTTGACCCAATTTGACCAATTGATCAACTTATTTTTGACCTAAATGGGTCAGCATAACAAACCCATCAAATGGATTATCCAATGTTTCTCATGGTTTCTCCCAGCCTTCTAAAGTGGAAAAATAGCAAAATGACCATTTTACCCCTAGGAATAGAATTTTGGCTATCCCTTTATTTTGGTGTCATACCCTCTTCACAATCATTTGAGGCTTTTAAAAATCAGGGAACTTAGTGATGAGCACTTAACTTAATGGGTTTGGGTTGCTATTTTTGACCCATGGATCAAACTAGACCACATAGCTTGACTTAGAGTTTCCAAATTCCTCTAAGCTCCAAATTCAACAAATGGGAAGTTGGCATTCAACTCAGGGATCAAACCGCCATTCATGTGCACTCAAAATAGCCTAAAAAACCTCCCAAATTTGGTGATTGGATCAAAGCATTTAAACATGTTTGACCATCCACAGGGGAATATAATCCCCTAATTCAATGTAAATTCACTTCACTCACTATTTATTAGGTCTAGGAACCTTTAGTAATCATGGAGAGCATTCCAAAAAAGGTCTTGATTAAATTCTTCACTTGGGTTTGGCAAAATAAGGGATGTGGAGTGGGTAATTGCTAGCTTCCTCACATTTTGTTCATCCAAATTCTTTTACACACTCTTCTGGGACCAATCGAGCTCACTCAAGCTCACATTGGAGTTCATTAGCAAGGAGAGGATCAATTCAATCAAGCCAAAGCCCAGGAGTGAGTGGTGGTCTGAGTCACCCATTGATCAACTGATACAAGGAATTTCAGGCTTAAATCTTCACCGAGATGAAGCTACCTTCGACTCGGCGTTGTGATCACCGATGAGATGCGTAATTTTATGACCACTTAGCTTGATAGGTATTGATCCTTTGTGAAAGAAATGTTCATTGCATGAAATCAGCAGTTGGATAGGTTAGTAATTATGCTTAGATGGTGTGGGTTGGTTTTGTATGATTCCATGCTAGATCGAACGGATCTCCACTTGGATCATGGATGGTCTCCATTGATCCTCAAGAAAGAACTTTGGCTCATCTCAACCATCCATCCACATTTTTTAGATGGTGAGATTATTTATCATGTTTAATAAATCTATTATCCTTTTAAAACCTGGGTGAATCCTTAGCGTCAATATTTGTCGGATGTGACCGAGGGGCATATCATCACCATTTGGGATGTGACATTTAAGTCACCCTCATAGCGCGAGCATGTGTAAGCGTGTTGACCATAGCTCAGCGACCACCGTCACGCGTGGCTGAGGATTAAGTGAGGGATTAGTTAAATGCCTAGTAATTTATAATTAATCCATAGAACTACTAAAATTCATACCTCTTCATAGAAAAATTAGAAAAATAAAGGAGAAATACATGGAAAGATAATTTCATCTAGAATATTTTAAAATGATTTCAAAGTATCTTGACCCTTTTCTCTAAATTTGAGTTTCTTTAAGAATCTTTAATTATCCTTTAATTGTATCAATTAATCTAAAACTTCTAGGGTTCATTTTGGGGATGACACGCTTTTTAATTTTCTTAAGATTTGTGAGGGCTCCGATTGGGAAGAATTGCTATTTCATTCCTAACTCCCTTTCATGTAATCAGGATAATTAAGATGTGATTGTGGTTTATCACATGATTAAGTTTGACTAGGTTAGATCCAGTGAGTAGGGGCTTTGAGAATAATTTTGGGGCATTTCCTACGTTATTCCCTAAACCCCCTTTTTCTCTCCTTAATCCCCTCTTAATTAAGGGTTAATTCATTAATCACCCATTCAAAACAATTTTCAAAATTCTAGAAAGTCAGAGAATTAATCTACCTTGGGTAGATGCTTGGAGTGTTTAATAGCCTAAGTTTAATTAAGAAATTAAGCCTCTTTCATAAGTAGGGTGTTTTAAAGTACTTAAGTTAAACCCCATAGCATAGCTTAATTAACTTTTTTAATTATGAGCCAATTACATTAGGCCTTTTCATTCTTAGGTGCATTGCAAATTTAAATACCTTGTGGGTTTTATGTCATAATTATTGGCTCATAATTACTTAGTTAATTTTTCTAAAGGTAGGTAGGTGGGTTAATTAAGCCACTTAATTTATATCTTAACCTAATCGATGTTTTAAAATGAGTTTAATTATCAAAAATTAAACAAAAATACAAAGCTGTGGGAATGGGTCAATAATATAATCTCAACTTTTCAAAATTAAAACAAAATTTGATCCAAACAAAAAAAAAAACATTTTGAAATTCACTTTGGAATTATTATAAATCTTCTTATTCTTTTAAGAATGTCTTCAGGATTTAAGTAAAAGTGAGTTTGTTTACATGCTTTCATTACTTTGGATCATTTCCCAATATATTAAGTTGTATATCATGTGATTTATGCAATCAAAATTTCATGTTTCAAAATTTTAAAAATGAAATTGTTTACTTTATGTCAAATGTGCATGTGTTGGCCAAAGTAAAATATGAGTGGATATTATCACTACTAAATCCAAAATATTTTCATAGATCATAAAGAAAATATCAAAGTGTGTTATTCATATCTTTATCTTTATTATAGCTTGCATGTGATGAATTATAAAAGCATGTTTAGCATAGGCTCTCTTTCTTTCTCATGTTAGCATAATTTTGAATAGGAGTTAAGATGTAGGGTTCATTTGAAAAAAACTCAACACTTACTTAATTCATACCCTATTCATCCCTATGCTCACCTAATAAGGGTTATATACTTGCATGCATAAATTGCATAAACAAAATGAATCTATTAAACAACTTTGAATATTCCTTTTCCATTTTATTTATTTATATGCATGTTTGTACTTAAGGAAAGTATATATTACAACCCGAGGTTGAAGGTTTTAAGTAGCCCTAAGTAGGTCTTATACCTTACACCTCTGGTTAACAATGGCTATACTCACTTATGCCTTTCTTATGTATGTATGTGAAATTTTGGATAAGGAAAACCTTTTCTACTTAAGAAAAATCATGCATATTCAACTTCTAAATTTTCTTAAATGGATTACTTAGCATGCATCATAAAGTGTGTTAACTACTCTCATTTGCATGTATAGATATTCTTAGGGTCCATCCATATGCATGTTATATATGTTGGGAAAGAAATGAAGTAATGTGTGTTATGTGAATTTTGATTCATTTTATTTAATCTTAAAATGCTTTATTGAATAGGTTTGTTTAGAGTTTGTATAAACTTAGGATTGATTAAAAGATGTAATTAAAACATTTAGCTAAATAAAACTAAAACATGAACTTACCTTAGAAAATTGTTAGAGAAGGAAAGAGAAGTTCTCTTCTTTCCTCTTCATAAGTTAGTAATTAATTATAGGTTTAACTTAAACCAAATTAAAACATGAAATAAAAATAACCCAAAATACTTAAACAACTTAAATGAAATCCTCCTCTAAGTTGAACATGTTCTTCACACTTAGAAAATTTAAACCTAAAGTCCTAAGCTAAACATACCACACAAACCTTCAAAGCACACACATTAGCCTAAGTCACCACTTCTATCCTAGTTAGGTGCATGGTTTGATGTTAAATTTTATTTTGTGATATATGTTTTAGATGGATATTAGGTGTATGCTCATAGAATGAATGGTAGGATGCTTAGTCTAACTATTCTTTCTCAGGGATTGTGCTTAAGGGCGCTATCATAAATAAAAAATATAAATGCTTGCTTGCTGCTTATACCTGCATAATCCATAGGCGACTTAGTCACCCATGTGGGGTGATAAGTCTAATATACATGCTTGGGATTTGTGTGGTGTGATTTAACTAAAATTTATTTTGCAGTGTTAAGTTAAATTTCCACTTTCCTTTTTTCATGTAAAAAATTTGTATAATTAGATGATAATTGGGTCATAAGATCCTATCTTATGCACCATGTGAAGCCTTGGAGCATCTACCATCCAACCATCCAAAGGAAGGAACCAAAAGAAGAAAGAGGAAAAAAGAAAAGAAGAAAGAGAAGAATGAAGAATAAAACTTGAAGACCCCATAACAATGAATTCCTTTGCTTAAATTATAATATTCATTTGTAATGGTTGTAAGGGTAGAGCCTACCCAATTTGATATTTTTGGGTGCGGTGGTGCCCACCATAATGACCATTTATTCTTTTATGATTAACTTTATAAATTATTTGATGATTTGTTTAGCTTTTGCATTAAGTGGCATGGTTGCCTAGTTTCTTCCTTGCTTTATGTATGCCTAGATGTGGATTAGGCTCTTTAGGAAAATAAATAAATCTTTTACCCAACTTAACAACTCAAATTAAAATTAAATAACTCATAACCTCACCTAAAGTTTAGATTAAAATCAAGATAAAAGAATTAGCAACCCATTAGTATTCATTTATTTATAATATCATGCACAAATGCATCTTATTTCACTCTTGATTGAGGGCTTCCACCTTTTCGAGAACCGGCTTTGAGGGCGTGGTGGAAACTCACCTCCTACCTCTCACGATTTTGGCCAATAATCTTATTTCTCATGCATTAGTCATAAAATTCTATTATCACGAGTCAAAATGATTGCCCAAAGATAAAATAAAATGAAATTTGAAATGCATTAGATTTTTGTCATTTGAAATGTCCCTTTACATGATCTAGTCTCTTTGGGAGTGAGTTTAAGGACTTAGTCTCTTTTTTAAATAATAGACCCAGTTATCTTGCATAAGCATAAGACTTGCCTACATGTATTTAAAATCATGGGAGGAGTTAGTTGGGTGGCCACCCACAGGTGGTTGTAAGTCCAGTTATCGGTGGTTTTGTTCTTTCTTGTGAAGGCAAACTAATTACTCATTTTTCCTTAGATTTAGGTTGTGCTTGCCCTTATCAAGCTCCTTAGATTTAGATTCTAAGGTTGATTTTTTCCTTTGTGGGTCATAAGCATAATTCCCACTTCTTAGGCATTCCTTAATCTTGTGTTAAGAATCTTAAGTTCTAAAATTCTAATAAAAATACAACTCAAATAAATTAAATCAATTTCTAAAATGTAAAGCCCAACTATAGATAGTTTGAGATGCTAGGTTTTCTAGCATCTCTACTTTCCCATTTTTGGTTTTAATAATAATTCCCTCTTTTGATCAATCCCATTTTATCCTCAAAATAAAACCAATCGATTGATAGTCCTTCCTATTGAAATCTTCAAAGATAACGATCATTTACCTAAATCGAGAGTTTTCCTAAGGATCTCCCAGGATGTAATTAACTATGGGGGCTTGCCCAGGGAACAATGAACGATTTAAAATAAACCACGCTTTACTTTTCCATATAAAGTAGGGAAGAATCTCTAGTACATATGCACTCATCGTCCTTGAGTCTTTAGGTGATTGGTTCCATTAAAGGGTAGTGACTTCTATCTTTGAGATAGTATACTATACCTTGGATTATCGATCAAATAAGTATATTTATAGATCTGTATGGTGTCTTTCCAAGATGAATTTTTGTAAGGGTTCCTCTTTCTTTTCTCCCCACGATTTGAAAGGCGACTCCCTTATAGAAATTTTTCACAGATTTTTTGACTTTGGGATGGTTCCTCTCTCTATCTTTGGTAAATAATCATTGTCTTTGAGTATTGATAGTGGGTTTATACTTTGGTATGAATTTTTTTAGGACCATTCCTTAGGTCTTAAAACCCCTGTTGGATTCCTCCAATGGGTAAAATGAAAAGATCTAAAATAATGAAAAAGAAACATCTCAGACTTCCTCCTTATAATTTTCATGATAGGAAAGGTTCATCCTAAAATAATAAATATTCCATAAAGAATCTTGCTTTTCAAAAGCACCTTTTCAAAAATGCACTTAATAAAATATTTTCCACAAAAAAATTTCACCTTCATTTAACAATTCCTATAATTGTTACATGTAAGGATTTTCAAAATAAAACTAATAACATTTTCCAAAAGCACAAATGAACATCTTTTTTTAATTCACTTTGATGAAGATTCCATTTTCATAATAAAATAAACAATCATCTTTTCAAAATAAAATCACAATCATAATCTTAAAATTTTAAAAAAGCACACATGAATTTTCTATTCAATACACTCACACTTATTGAATGGAAAGCTCATTTGTAAAAGAAAATAGAAATTTTCAAAAAACATGAACATCCTCATTTTATTTATTAAATGAAGATTTCATTCCCAACTAAAATAAAAATATCATTTAGGAAATTCTACTTAAGCATACTCACATATGTTTTAAGTTGGAATTCCTCCCTTTCAAAAACAACAATCACACACATTTTTTTTTTTTTACATTTCAAAATAAATTGATCTCCATTCTACATACTTAAATTTGATGAATGGAGGTCCTCTTTTCAAAACATTAAAACCAACAATCATAACTAAAAAATTCAAACAACATTTGGAACTTCATTTAACATCCCCAACTTTGTTAAGTGAAGTCTCCAAATTAAAATCCAACAAAATTTTCAAACATACATTTGGAATTTCATTTAGCATAATCTAATTTGCTAAGTGAAGTTTCCAAATTCAAAAATTCAAAATCAACAATCATATTTCAAAATTTTCTAAACACATTTGGAACCTTACTTAACATACCCAAATTTGTTTAAGTAAAGTTTCCAAATCCAAAATTTAAAATTTTCAAAACATATTTAGAACCTTACTTAACCTACCCAAATTTGTTAAGTGAACTCCCCAAATCAAAATTTCAAAATTTTCAAACAACATTTGGGACTTCATTTAACATACCCAAATTTGTTAAGTGAAGCTTCCAAATCCAAAACCAAAATCAACAATCATATTTCAAAATTTTCAAAGCATTTTGGAACCTCACTAAACATACCTAAATTTATTAAGTGAAGTCTCCAAATCCCAAAATTCAAAAATTTTCAAAATACATTTGGAATTTCATTTAGCATAATCAAATTTGCTAAGTAAAGTTTCTAAATCCAAAATCAAAATCAATATCATATTTCAAAACTTTAAAAAAACATACATTTGGAACCTCACTTAACATACCCAAATTTGTTAAATGAAGTCTCCAAATCCCAAAATTCAAAAATTTTCAAAATACATTTGAAATTTCATTTAGCATAATCAAATTTGCTAAGTAAAGTTTCCAAATCCAAAATCAAAATCAATAATCATATTTCAAAAAAATTTTCAAGAAAAATATACATTTGGAACTTCATTTAACATGCTAAATTTGTTAAGTAAAGTTTCCAAATTTAAAATCAAATTTTCAAAATTTTCAAACACATTTGGGACTTCATTTAACATACCCAAATTTGTTAAGTAAAGTCTCCAAATTCAAAATCCAAAATTTCTAAACACATTTTGGAATTTCATTTAGCATAATCAAAACTTGCTAAGTAAAGTTTCCAAATTCAAAATCAAAAGAAACAAAATTTTAAAATACATTTGGAACCTCACTTAACATACTCAAATTTATTAAGTGAAGTCTCCAAATCAAAAGTCAAAATTTTGAAACATCATTTGAATTTCTTAGCATACCAAATGTGCTAAGAAGTTTACATTTTTTTAAACCAAATGACATCAAAATTTTAAATACACCATTTGAATTTCATATTAGCATACTCAATTTGCTAAGTGAAATTTTTTATTTCAAACCAAGATTTCACCTTTAGCAATCCAAATTTGCTAAGGATCCTACCCTAAAAATCAAAACAATTGGGTTCTTTACTTTCTAAATTTGCTAATTTCAAATTTTCTAAAATCAAAACAAAACAAAAATTTTCAAAGAAACAATCACTTTTACTTCACTTAGCATACCTAAATTTGCTAAGTAAGTGAAATTTAAAATTCAAACAAAATAAAAGCAACTTGACCCTTACTTTAACATACCAAATTTTTTAAAGGAAAGGGTCTTCCAAATCACAAAATTCAAATTCAAAGCAAAATGAGCCTATGGAAGCATCCTATAAAATTTGAATTCATATTTCAACATACCTAAATTTGTTGAAGTTTGGATTCATACTCAAATTCCTCTTTCAATCAATCTTTCCAAATTCATTTGAACCCCACTTAACACTTCCAAGTTGTTGGATGTGAGTTCAAATTTTGAAATTCAAAATTCAAAATCTATGGAGAAGAACGTTCATTTCTCATTCATCTTCATTCATTAAGTATAATTTTAGTTCTATAGTCGTTCAATGGCGGTTCTCAGAAATTTATCTTTACATTCACCCATGGTATGGATCTAGCTCTAGATCGGTGACTTCCACCATACCCACTTTCATTTTGGCCGATTTTAGGGGCGGATCACTTGTGAGGGCATTCCCCTCACCGGTCAGGAAGAAGTGGCAAAAGGTTGCGGTAGACTACCCTTCAGATGTATCTCTCACTAAAGAGGAAAGTGTGGCATTACCACTTGGTGTTAGTTCACTAAAGCGGTCCCAATTCGATTCATCCTCGAGTTGCCCATGTTGCCGGTGCTGTTTGCACCCATTTTTTGCCATCCAAGGGTAAGGCTCCCTTGGTTTTAGGCTTGCCTCCCCACATTTGATTATGGGTCACACTCCTCCTCACTGCGACATGAAACAAGAACCGTTATGGTCAAAGCGGTTCCATACTTAGCTGAGAGCTTGAGGCGGCCAGTTAGCCATGGATGAGTCTCCCATGATCACTTCACCGGTTATGAAAAAGCTTCATCCTCTCTCAAGATCGGATAGAGGATGTCGGGAGGATCCATTCATTGCCTCCTCAATGGTGCATCTATGATAGTTTCTAGTAGGAAGTTATGCCCGGCCTTCACTCGTTCACCGTAGGTGGAGAGAGCCTTCGAGTTTGGTGAGTTGAACCATCTATCCCTGATGGGAGGGTCCGTGAGAGGCCCGTGAGGCTCATACATACATTACCAATAGAGAGCAAGCGAAGGTTGTTGATCAATCTTCCGCTTTGGTTTATTCTAACGGCACACTACCCATGACCATCGATTCTCCTCACGGGACCCACCACCACAAGTGGCCAATTCTATACCAGAGTCGGTGGTGTCTCCACACCGCTACCCCATCGCCATTACAGTGTTTCACATCACCCATTCCATATAAGGCTATGAAGGCCAAGGGATCCTACCTACACCATGGTAGGGCGAGCTCTCTTGCTCAACCTTACCTTCGTGGTGTGCGAAGGAGTGGAGACCCTAGAGCATCGTGGTCATTCTTCACCAACTCCACCCATTATGGATGCAGAGATGGTGATGACTATCAATATCCTAGATGGCTTAGCGGTAGTAGTAGAGAATCATCCTTGGATTGTTACCCTATTACAATTAGTCGAGTATCATTCTTCTAGTGAGTACAGTCCACAAGATTGACTCCCACTACAAGAGGTCCGTGCCTCTCATGCATAAGATCACACCGTCACCCAAGCTTTGTACTTCGAGTTAGATCGATCCTTAGATGAGATAGTTACATACTATTTTATGGAAGAAGGAGATCTTAGGGTATGCATGGTCGATGAAGAAAGGGTTAGCTTCAATCCCGAAGATGATTTGATGGGGAATTCATGTATGCATGATCGATACAAGAGGTTGTCTTCTTAGGGAGAACAGCCATGGAAGGTGATGAGGTTGATTGAGGAGACACCATAGAATCAACCATCACCTCACGATTAAGGCATAAAAGCGATGATAGGATGGCACGCATTTGCGACTTATTAGCGTGTGTCTGCTTCAAAAGTAAGCCTCAGTTCATCCTTGTATATGTCGTAGCCGTAGTGCATCTCTTAGATTAAGACTCTACCTCCGTTGAGCAAGGTAGCGTGGAAGGTAGTGGAAAGTACCTCCATACATGAAAAGATCTAAATCCATGGTTGAGCAGCAGTGAAGGAAGCTTTGGCTCAAGCCGGGAGGATCATCGGTTTAAATGGTAGACCCTAGAAGAATTGATGTTATCTAGTATCCCAAGGGTTTTATGCCTCCTTACTTCAAGAGCTTGATGGCGGTGGGAATTTGATGCAAACATATAGCTCACTTTAGGTCCAATTGTTGCAACATAGGTGGCGTGAAGCTTTACTCTTTAGACTCTTTATCGGTAGCCAAGTTTGCTTTTGATTGGTATGTTGAATTGCCCAATAGTTCAAGAAAGACATTTGTTGAGTTAGAGTGACTCTTCATCAAGAGATTTCGGAGCTCAAAAAGGGTTACTTGTAGCAATCTCGTTGTAGCCAACAACACTGGTGAGTCACTTGTTGATTATATTCTCGATGGTGTAACCTTGAAGTGTGAACCTGAGTTCACAACAATAAGCCATTGAGATTCTCTTGAAGAATATCCATGGCCGGTCTCTTCATGCTTAAGGGTTTCACCATAAAGACATTTGAGAAGCTAATCAACAAGGCTAGTCTACAAGGAGAGGCCAAATAGTTGCCTTTTCGGATCATTTCAAGCAAAATCCCAAAAGGTTTATGAGAAGAAACCTAGAGCACTAGCGTGGTTGACAAGGGGAAGCGCTAGAGATCGGTCCCGAGTGACCACCTCGTGCCTCCACCTCCTTGCCACCACCATACCGACCTCCATACCTCCGGCCACACCCTTGCCTCACCATACCAGTAGTGGCATGCATATCCACGCCGTAGCTATGGTCCACTCTATTAGATAAGTTAAACAAACCTTATTCATTTAAGAGGGAGGTAACTTAGAAAATCTTTAAGAATCTCTTAAAAAAACTTGATTTTCAGCTACCCAAGCCTAGAGACCAGAAGTAGACAAAAGTCATGATCCAAACTTTTCCTTATCACTATGCTAGGCCTCATTTTGGAGGATTGCTTTACATTCAAGGACCGGCTTGAACACAAGAGTGTTGTCATTATCCCAAAGGAATACCTTGTGGAACAACCTTCTAGTTCCATTAGGGTAATCCTTGGGGATACAAGTGATCTACCAAAACCAAAGAAGGTTGGGACATTTGTTTGTCTAAAACCTCTAAGAAAATAATCAGAAGATCAAGAAGCTTTCCTTGTAGTGTGAGTCACTCAAACCTCCAACACCAAGGAAGGTTTAAGTTGCCGCCAACTCTAGGAAAGTGGGAGCTCCACGTAGAGCATGTAGGCTGCAGTCATAGTTTAGCATAGCCTACCATGTCTAGACTCAACCTTGTTCTCTCCACACCGGACTTTTTCTATTACGCTAGCTCTTTTATTTCTTCTACTAGTAGAACTCTTGTATCGGATAAGTGCATCAAATCTCTTACTCCACTCACTCTTGACTTCTACTTTGTACCTCCAAATACTTCCAAGAAATTGAAGAATAAAGCGATTTGAATTACATCTTGTCTAATGAGTTATCTTCTTCTATTCCTAACGATAACTCTTCTAATTAACTATAATAATTGATCTTCCTCTTTATGATTGAGTTGGACTTTCTCAATACCATGAGTTCACCTCTTGAGATAGACTTAGAAATTTGATCAGGGCTCTAGTGAGCTGAGTGCGTAGAACTTGCCACCACCTTGCCTCTAGAGATTCAAGTCAATCTCCGTGTGGCAAGGTTCTACCTGGGCACCTCTAGATGAGGGAAACAAGTCATTGGTATTAAAGATCGAAGCCCTTCCATAAGATGCTCCACCCTTGGATATGCTTGTGGAAGACCAAGGTGGACTATAATGTCCTTTCTCATCTAAGAAAGTTGTCATCTAAGCTAAGCATATATGATGCCCTTATCTTATCCAAGAGATGAGAAAATCTAATCAAGGCCCTCCTTGATCCTAAAATATGCTTAGCTCACACCTATAGGTGAGGAAGCACTATGCAAAAGAAGCCCAAGGGATCACCTTCAGATGAAGACCTTCTATTAGGGGACTTGGAGCACAACCATCCCCTATACATTACAGAACATGGATAGGTTCGGACTCGCCAAGGTTCTTATGGATTCAAGTGCATGAAACATTATGAGTCTAAAGACCCTTTTTGAAATATCGATATCTACTCAGGAGATAGAATGATGATGAGAGGATTCAATGATCAAGGTGAGTGGGCTTTAGGTTCCATAGTGTTACCATTGGAGATCGTGACTAGGCTGAAGCCAAGTTCTACATCATTGATTTGAATATTTCATTCACGCTTTGCTTGGTAGGCCTTGGATACATAGAATAAGATCATTCCATCCTCCCTTCATCGTGCATCAAGTTCAAAAGATGGAATTGAGTACCATGTCAAGGATGAAAAGCCTTTCTGAGAGAGGTTGAGATCTATGAGGATGCAACCTACTATCTTCCTCAAAACACCCTTTCTTGTGAACTTGGACAAAATTAATGCAAAAGCAAAAGAAAATGAAACCAAAGAAAAGATAAAAGAAAATGAAAAGAAAATAAAAGTCCAAGTGAGGAAGAAAGGGGAATTGAAGAAGAAGTGGATCATATCACATTCCACCACAGTTCATCATTCCATCATATGGACATGTGGGTAGGATGGCTCAACCTCCACTAGGTAGAGGTAGAGCAAGAAATAGAGCGGTCAAGAGAGACCCCTTGGTTGGCCTCACATCCAATAGAGGTCATGTTCTAGCTCATAGAGTACCCCTACTATTCATAGACTTGGAATCCTGAGGATGAGTATAATGTGATTAGTATACCAACCCTCTCAGGGTTCCATTGGAGGTGACTTTTGATCTAGAGAGATGAAGAGGCCTCCAAGGAAAGCAAAGCATTTGAATCTAGTTTATGTGAAACTATTTGTGAAGTTGGGAACCTTAGCTCTTACCTCACTTACATCTCAAAAGTTGAAGGTTTAGTAGTTAAGGAAGTCCTAAGTCTTCTAGTGACATGAAGCAAAAGAGGTTCTTTTGGTTCATCATCCTCAAGTCCAGTGCTCGATGTAGGACTTGAGGAAGATACTTTAAAGAATTAATGGAATTACCTTTTTTTTACTTCTTGTTTCAAAATATTAGAAAGGTTTAGTTCCTCACACTTGGTCCAAGCATAGTCAATATTTTGAAAAATTATGGAACAATATAGGTGGAAGCACAATCAAGTGCATGGATTGATGCAAAGTGCGATGATTGAAGATTATTGCCTAGTTGTTTAACCATTTGGATAGGTTCTTCTCACACATCCAACTCTTATGAGAATGTGTGTTTAGAAACTTTAGATGATCCGATGATCTCCAAGTCAAAGAGACATCACCTTAATTTGAAGAGGAGATTCATTCAACAATCGACAAGCTAAAGAAATCAACTCGGGATAGAAGAAAATCACCCGACATATATCAATTCATTGTTGAATGAAGAAGAAGCCAATGACTTAGTTAGGCTATTAATTGAGTTTAAAGAGGCCTTGTATGGAGTTATGAAGAAATTCTGATTATCTCACATTGCAGTCCACAAGCTAGCAATAACCCCTGCGTTACCCTATTAAGCAAGCTCCTAGATTCATTGCGCAAAGAAATTGAACATGTCATTTATGAAGTCAAGAAATTGATTGATGTTTCATCAGGGAAGAAAATATCCTACGGTTAGCTAGTGTCATCCCATTAAGAAAGAATGGCCAAATTTGTATTTGCGAGATTTTAGGACTTAAATAAGGAATGCCTCTCTTGGTACTCTGTTGGCCCAAGCCAATGACAAGGAAAGCGCTCTCTACCTCGATCCGCCTCGATTCTTGGCAAACTATCCACTATTGAGAAACATTGCCTAGCTTTGATCTTTGCATCTCGAAGCTATGACATTACATGCTTTCTCATAAGGTGAACTTAATCTCACCAACCAATCCACTTCTGTACCTGACACTTGATCAACGCTTTTAGGCGTTTGGCTGTTGGTCCATGATATTTTCACGCTTGATATCACATTTGTACCTCCATGTGATAAAAGGGCCTAGCGGTTTTCTTATTAGACACCCTTCCTCGATTCTAGTGATCTCACCAATGATCAAATCATAAACTTAAGCGAGGTCTAGCAACACCGATGGGAGATGTATTTGATGGTGTTGTTTCTTTTCTTAAAGGTGAAGCACCACGATATTCTCAGAAAGGCGGGTAGGAATAGTTCTTCTAACTCCAAAATGTGATGTGATGAGATTCTCATACTATCTTTACAACCCCCACAATGAAGGCGGTATGAGGCTTTGATTGTTGGTCTAGAGTTATCACTATCGTGTCAAGAGCATCAACATCTTTGGGATTCTCGGTTGGTCATCAACAGTTACTAGGTATGAGGTCCTCAAACCCAAGCTTTGTCATTACTACAATATACCATGAAGTTGTTAGCCCAAATTTCCAAGTCACCATCTACAAGGTTCCCAGTAGAGAATGCGAGGATGCCTTGGCCAAACTTGCCAAAGAGTTGGCATGTCGGAAGATGAGTCCATTTCAATAAGGGTCTAAAAAATAGAAGTCTTATCCCAAATTGATGTCGAACTCATCGAGAGTCTTTCTCTTAAAGGGAGGTTGTGTTGCCAAGATGGACAAGGAGATGGATTGGAGGCAACTATTCATAGATTATTTGAACAGAAAACTACCTCAAGAGAAATCTCAAGCCCATCGTGAAACATAGAGCTCTTTCTTATGCTCTATTGATGGCAATCTCCTTTGACCACATGTGGTTACATTGTTTAGAAAACATGATGCCCATGGCATTGTCGAGGTATACCGGTCTATGTGGAGTGCATCAATGCAAGATGAAGTCAAATATCAAATGACTTGGATACTACTTCGCCTATGATCACGATTGTATGGATGTAGCGGAGATGCCATCATGTCGGTGCTCGGTGTGGTCCTCCACCAACCCCAACATTCTACACCTACTTTGGCTTCATGGCCATTTGAGTGTTGGGGTTTTACATTGTAGGTCCGATCGATTCTCCTTCTTCCAAGGGGCATTGATTCATCTTAGCCGACTACTTTTCCAAGTGAGCGCCATCCCACTTAGAGGTCACAACTCACCATATGCTTTAGTTTTTAGAAATCATATCTATATAGGTTCAAGGTGCCTCGGAATTATATCCATAATAATGCATTCAAAAGCACGAAGATCACACTTTGCGAAGATATGATATAGATTATAGATACTCCACCATCTATGACTTAGAGCTAATGGGTTAGCGAAGAATTCAACAATACTCTCATCCAAATATTGAAGAAGACTCTTGATGACAACATATGATAGTGGAACAAGCGGTTGGTTGAAGCCTTGTGGGCCTACCGCACCATCAACTCCAACTCTACCCCATTTTTCTTTGTGTATGGGTCCAAAGCTCCTACCTTAGAAGTTCAACTCCCTTCACTAAGGATAGCATTGGGTAATAAGATCACTATAGAGTAGAATGCAAAGTTGTTAGAAGAGTTCAAAGGTTTGAAGGAAAGTCGCATGCATGCCGAACCTCAGTTGTACAAGGACAAAATGATTCAAGCTCACAACAAGCCTCTAGGTCTTTTAGTAGGAGAACTTGTGTTAGCCCTAAAGAGATTAATTGTGCCCATTGAAAGATGGGAGGCAAGTTTGAACCCACTTGGGAAGGCCCCTATGTCATAGAGAAGGCCTACCAAGGAGGATCTTATCGCTTATTGATTGTAAAGGGGAACACCTAATGCTTCCAATTAATGGGCTATATCTAAAGAAATATTACACATGAAATAAATCATGTTTGAAAATAATCATTAATAAAAGAATAAAATATGATTCTATTCATCAAATCTTCTCTTCTTTCAAGCGTTGTTTGCTTATCTTGCAAATCCATCGTGTTTGGGGTATAAGAGTCCTCCAGTGGCATCCTATCCCTCTTTCACAATACAAACATAATTTTTCAACGCTATTAGAATAGGTGTAAGAGAACCCAGTGGTATCCTATTTTGATTAGCATAACTAAGTTAGGTGTGAGAGAACCAAGACATCCTTTCTTAGTGAAAATTCTTATTGCCATCCGTGGCATCATTTCATAATTCCCCAGCATTTTAAGGTGTGTGTAAGAGTCCCCTAGGGACTCCTCCTTTTAACACATGCACAATAAATATAAATCTTTTATCTCGAGCTATTTGATGTGGGAGCAAGCCCCTTTTCTCTAGTCTACATGCTACCTCTAGTATGCCACCACGATCACTTGTTTGGAAGATGTGAGTCCTGCTTTCTTCCTAACTTGATCATTACAAACCAACAAGCACCTTGTTAGTGTGGTATGCTTCCGCCCTCGGTAAGCTACCTCATGTGACTTTTCTTAAGATGATGTGAGTCCCTGCTTTCTTCTTGAACTAGCCATCATATTTTAACTAGGTTGAGTATATTTGAGGTTCAAGATAAGTACCCAGGCCCTTTCCTCTCAACTACTTTTAAGTTGATGTAAGTCCCCAGTGGCATTCACTCAAGTAGCCACCTAGGTCGGATAGCACTTGTCACCCAGACTATCCCAATGATTCATATAGAAGGATGTGAGTCCCCAAGCTTTCTTCCTAAGTTGATTATTGCAAAATCGATGGGCACCTTATGTTGGTTGATGTTCGTTATCGTGATGACTCACCCGTGAGTACACCACTCTTGGCGATATGAGTCCCTCGCTTTCTCCTTGACTTGGACATTGAATGCCTATTGAATTCATGACCATGTCATCTTCATGGTGTTGGATTAAGCCCTTACACCCCTCCATCACTCTGGATTATATCATTATATTTAGACACTACCAGGTTTCTTTTGGATTGGACAATCCCCTTTCTTAGTAGCCACCCTATGGTGGGAGAATTTGTTCAACAAATGCATAGATTTTCCCCTTTAGAATAAATAGGTCTACTAATATAAGCTCATTCTCGCTTGATCCCTCACAAACTAACAGGTCCATGATAAAAAAAACAAACAAACAAAAATTAATTTGCTTGTGGATTAGAATTTAAGCCCCAAAGGGCCCCTTCTCCAAGTATCCTATCTTTTAGGGCAATGTGAACTCCCATAGGAATTGCGACTATAAGTTGAGATAAATCCTTGGGTAGGTACACACTCCATAGTCACCCTTAGGTTAGCTTCAATATATTTTTCACAAATAGGTTACCCGACAATCATTCCGCTTTGAAAGATATAAGACCATGACGCATTCTTTCTAGCATGATTATTAGCAAACCGAGGCGCTTTAGGTCGTTCAATTTCGCCCAAAGCAACCAATCACCCTAGTGATCTTTTCTAGTGGAATATGTGAGTCCCGAGCTTTCTTCCCTTTAATTAATCATTGCAAACCGAAAGGCACTCCTTTGGTTGATAGCTCTCCCATCAAGCTACTCCTTTGGTTTGATAAATCGAGATAGGTCTAGGCTTCTACAAGCTCCTTCTGTGATCCATCACAAACTAATGAAATCCATCAAGATAAATTAAAAAATGAAATTAATCTTGACTATTCTTGAGTGATCAAAATCCCCGGTGGTATTCACTCAATAGTTCTAGGTTTGGTTTGATTTGTTGCCAAAAGGAATCACCCGTGGTTTCTTATTTCTAGAAGATGTGAGTCCCGTGCTTTCTTCTTAAGACTTGACCATTATATATACCACAAGACATTTCTCCTTGGTTGGATAATCCTACCTTGTGGTTTGGTAGACTACTCACTTTGAATTGATAAATTTGAGTTAGGTCTAGCTTCCATGGCCCCTTGAAGTTCATCGCAAACTATGGGATCCATCATAATCAAAACAAACAAATCTAAAAAATGGAATCAATCTTTGACTATTCTTGAGTTGATCTAAGTCCCCTAGTGGCATTCACTCAATAGTCATAGGTTGGGTTTCAATCTATTGCCTTGCCAATAGATTACCCCAACAATTGGTTCTTACTTGGAAGATATAAGTCTACTATGCTTTCTTTCTAGTATCTTGCATCAAAGGCATCCCTTTGGTTGATTAGTCCTACTATCTCTTTAGTAAACTACTCTTTTGGATTGGTAAATTTGAATTATGTCTAGCCTCCATGGCTACTATTGATACAACCCATTGCAAACCCAGGTTCTTCCTAAAAAATTCAAACCTAACAAAAAAATTGAAACAAATCCAACCCTCTCCCCAGATCTCTCTAGTGAGATTCAAATCAAATCAACCTCTCATCTCCTTGTAGATGACTTGAACCTACTTCCTTGGTGGAAGGTTCACACTCTATCCCTTAGTGGACCTCTTCCTCTCTCTGTCTTGACATAAGTAGAGCCACATTGCATTAAGCTTTGGATTCTTTTCTCTTCCTTGGGTCGGATAGATAGTTTCTATTAGTGCTTGTGATCTTTTGGTGTTGATCATGATCAACACCAATATGTCTTGTTCCTTGTCACACCACCTATTGGGCCCTTTGTTGACCTCATTTTTAGAATGAGCTCTTAACCCCTCTATCTTAGACATATGAATTCTCTTAGACTTTAAGAGTTCCTTAGTCTTAAAACATCTAGTGATTAGGTGGACACTCTCACCTAGTACTAAAAGACTTAGAAGAGTTAGCCATAGGAAGGTCATGCCTTGGGGTGTTAGGAAAATCTCTACCCTTTAGCTTAAACCATTCCTCACTTCCTTCTTTCAAGTCAAACTCCAAATCAATTCTATTTGATTTTCTCCAAACTCAATTCAATTCCATGATTCAATGTCATGATTGAATTGCATGATTAAACTCTATGATTAAATATATGATTGAAACCCATGATCAAAATCATCAAAATTTCAGTTCAAATTTTTTAAGTCCTTAAGCCTTCTTAAAGACTTAGCCAAAATTATGATCAAAACCTATTCAAATCTTTGAGATTTTCTCATGATCCATTTATATTCTCATTTATATTTACATTTATAAATGAAAAAATAAATTCAAATCAAATCAAATTCCAAATTTCAAATCAATTCATGAAAATTTCCTTAAGTCCATTAATCTTCCATTAAAGGACTTAGCCAAAATCAACTTTAATCAAATCAATTCAAATCCTTGGAATTTTCTCAAAACTTATTTATATCCTCATTTATATTCATATATAAATGAAATATAAATATAACTCAATCAAATCAAACCCTCTAATTAAATTAAAATTAAAATCCTTGAAATTCCTTAAATCCCTTAATTTTCCATTAATGGATTTAACCTAAACTTTGATCAAACCATTTCAAACTCATTGATTTTCTCAAAATTATATTCTCATTTATATTTTCATATAGTGAAATATAAATATAAATCAATAAATCCAATTCAAAAATTAAATTTCAAATTAAAATTCTCTTAAATCCTTTAAATTCCCTTTAATGGATTTAACCTAAATCATAATTAAACTCTTTCAAATTCTTGAAATTTTCTCATGATCAATTTATATTCTCATTTATATTAATATATATAAATAAAATATAAATTCAAACAATCAAAACCAATTCCAAAATCAAACTCAAGCCCACTCAAAATCAAATCTAAGCCTTTCGAGCCAAAATCTTGAACTTAGCCAAATCACTTTCAAATCAAGCCAAATCCTTGATTTTCTCTCATGGTTCAATCAATCCTACAATCATGAGCTCATATGTAAATCCAAACTTCAATCATTCAATCAAAACCCAAATCAAAAAAATCAAACCAAGACCCCTTCATATTCTTCCTTTGAATATGAAATTTTCAAATGGATCAAAATCCATTTGAATTCAAACCACTTGTAAATGGATTTATATTTCAATCATGAGTCCATATACAAGATCAATCAACTTCAAGTCAAGCTTTGACCAAGTCATTTGACCCACTTAGGCTCACTTGACCCAAAGTGACCTAAAGTACCCTTATGAGCCAACTTTTGATCCTAACCAAATTGGATTGAACCAAACTCATATATCCTCTCATCATGATCAACAATCATTATGGGATGATCAATCAATCAAATTGGGTCAAACAAGCCAAACCTAAGGGTTGACCAACACACTTAACCTAAAATGAAACCTTACATAGCCAAATTCCACCATAAGCCAAATTGATTGAAATCATTGATCTAAGTTCACTCATGACCTATGTTTTAACTTGACCAAGCCAACATTTAAGCTAGCTTTAGCCCAATTGGCCACTTGCCTTGACCCATTTTGACCTAAAGGTTCAAAATGTGTCAAAACAATCTAAAAATTGATCAAAACCAATGGGTCAAGTCCATTCCAAATCACTTGTGGAACTTGACCAAAGCCTCAATTGGCTAACTAGACCCAACCTAGCCCAATTGATCTTAGACAACATGACCTAAAGGGGTCATGTTGAGCCAAAGAACCTAACCCAAATTGATTGGAAACAAAGATACCAATCCACTCCATATGACTAACCAAACCTAAACCTACAATGACCTACCTCAAATAGGTTAAATGGGTCAAATTCAACTTGACCCATTTGACCTAAATGAAGTCATATGAGCCAAACCAAATCTAATCCAAATTGAACCAAACCAATGGCATCAAAACATTTTAAATGGTCATATGAACTTGACCCAACCCTTGGTTTGACCTAAGTTGACCCATTTTGACCTAAATGGGTCAACATGAGCCAAACCCTATCAAATGGAATCCAAATCCAATGAAACTTGGCAAAACCTAGTTTCTCCACATACCCAAATCCAATGTGGAAATATAATAAAATAATGATTTTACCCCTAGGCCATAGAACAAATTTTGGCCTAGCTCATGGGTATTTTGGTCCTCTTCACAATCACTTGAGGCTTTCCTAAAAGCTTAAGGGACTTAGTGATGAGTGGTGAACAATGGGTTGTCACCCATTTGAAATGGACCAAACCGACAACATAGCATGAAATTGAGTTTTCAAATTCCTCAAGCTCAAATTTAGCACATGGGAAGTTGCCATTCCACTCAAGATACCATGTGCACTCTCAAAATAGCCTAAACAACCTCCCAATTCAATTGATCAAAAGCATGCTCTATGATTTTCATGGGGAATACTCCCCTAATTTAAATTCACTTCACTCTTGTCGATTGGGTCAAAACCAGCAATCATCAAAGAGCATTCCAAAGGTCTTGAGAGGGGTTAGAATTCTTCCTTCCTTTCAAAAATGAGGATGTGGAGTAAATTTAGCTTCCTTTACACTTGATCATTCATTCTAATTCCTTCCTTAGGACTAATAGTGTAAGCTCACATTGGAGTTCCTATAGCAAGGAAAGGATCAATTCAATCAAAGGCAAATGAGAAGGTTTGGTCCATTATCCACTCAACCCCCTAGGAATTTCACAGGCTTCATCCTACCTCCTCTTGAGTGTAGTGATCACCTCCTAAGGTATGTAATTTTCACCACTTAGCTTGATAGGTGTTGGTCCTTTGTAAAAGAAATGTTCATTGCATGAGATATCATCCGTTGGATAGGTTGGCAATTATGTTTAGATGGTGTGGGTTGAGTTTTGTGATTCCATGCTAGATCGGATCTCCCTTGGATCATGATGGTCTCCATTTTATCCTTAGGAAAGAACTATCTCGGCCATCCATCGCATGCTTTAGATGGGCGGTTGATATTTAACATGTTTAATAAATTTATCCTTTTTAAATCAAGGGTTTATCCCCATCGATCTTTTAATCAACGGCCAAAGATATTGGCGTGCGCCACCATCGCCATTAGGGATGAAGTGAGTCACACCACTAATATGTGTAACGTGACGCCGATCACCCATGTGAGCGATTAAGTGTTGATTAGTTAAATGCCTTAATTTTAATTAATCCATAGAACTTCTAAAATTCATAACTCTTCAAAAAAAAAATAATTAAAAAAAAAGGAAAAATGCTATGGAAAGATAATTTCATCTAGAATATTTTAAAATAATTTCAAAGTACCTTGAGTTACCTTTTCTCTAAATTTGGGTTTCTTTGAATCTTAATTAGCTAATTATTCTTTAATTAGTTCATCAATTAATTTTAAACTTAATTGTTCATTTTGGGGATGAACTGCCTTCCTAATTTTCTTGAGATTTATGGAGGGATTAATTGGGAATATTTCATTTCCTAATTAAACCTTTAGGTAATTAATATGTGATTAGTGGATTTATCCATGATTAAGTTTGATTAAAGTCAAATCTAATAGTGTGTGGTTTATGGAATAATTTTGGGGCATTTTCTCTAATCTATTCCTTAAAGCCTTTTCTCTCCTTAATCCCCTCTTAATTAAGGGTTAACTCATTAATCACCCCTTTAAACAATTTTCAAAAAAATTCTAAAATGTTTAGAACTTAATTAATCTACCTTGGTAGATGGTTAGGTGTTAAATAACTTTAATTAAGGAAATTAAAACCCCTTTCATAAGTATGAAAGGGTGTTTTAAAAGTACTTAAGCTAAACCCTTAGCTTAATTAATATTGAGCCAAATTGCATTAGGCATTTTCTTTCTTAGGTGCATTACAAATTTAAATACCTTGTGGGTTTTATGTCATCTCATTGGCTCATAATTACTTAGTTAATTTTTCTAAGGTGGTGTAAGTATGGGTTAATTAAGCCACTTAATTTATACCTATCTAATCAATATTTAAAATGGGTTTAATTATCTAAAATTAAAATAATAATAAACACATGTGGAATGGGTTAGGAACAATAAACTCACCTCACCTTTTCAAAATTAAATTAAACTTTAAACCAAACAAAAAAATCATTTTGAAATTTCACTTTGATTTATTCTAAATTTTCTTATTCTTTAAGAATGACTTTAGGATTTAAGTAAATTGAGTTTGTTTACATGCTTTCATTACTTTGGATCTTTATATGTTAAGTGTGTATATGTGATTCATGCATTCATAATTTCATGTTTCAAATTTTAAAATGAAATTGTTGTCAAATGTACATGTGTTTTAAAGTAAAATATTAATTTATTATCACTACTAAATCTAAAATATTTTCAAAGCTCATAAATAAAATATCAAATCTGAAAGTGTATTATCTTCATTATAACCTTGCATGTGATGGGTTACAAAAGCATGTTTAGCATAGCTCTCTTTCTCTCATGTTAGCATAGTTTTGAATAGGAGTAAGTGAGATGTAGGGTTCATTTGAAAAGAACTCAACAATTAATTAAATTCATCCCTATACTTAAGAAGGTTACCCATACTTGCATGCATAAATTGCATAAACAAAAATGAATATAAAACAACTTTTGCATATTCCTTTTCCATTTCATTTCTTTTATATGTTTTGTACTTAAGAAAAGCGGTATATTTATGACAACCCCCAGGTTGAGACTTTAAGTAGCCTAAGTAGGTTTTTTACACCACAGTTAATAATGGTCTTTGTACTCACTTATGCCTTTCTTATTTTTTATGTATGTCATGTGAAATTTTGGATAAGGAAAATCTTTTCTACTTAAGAAAAATCATGCATATTCAACTTCTAAATTTTCTTAAATGGATTACTTAGCATGCATCATAAAGTGTGTTAACTACTCTCATTTGCATATATAGATATGCTTAGGTTCCATCCATATGCATGTTATATATGTTGGGAAAGAAATGAAGTAATGTGTGTTATGTAAATTTTGATTCAATTTATTTAATCTTAAAATGCCTTTTATTTTGAATAAGTTTATTTAGAGTTTGTCTAAAATTTGGATTGATTAAAGATGTAATTAAAATATTCATCTAAATGAAACTAAAACTTGAACTTACCTTAGAAAATTACTTAAGGTTAGGGAAGGAAAGAGAAGTTCTCTTCTCTTTTCTCTCTTCATAACTTAGTAATTGTAGGTTTAACTTAAATTAAAACATGAAATAAAATAACCCAAAATACTTAAATAACTTAAATGAAACCCTCCTCTAAGTTGAACTTGTTCTTAACACTTAGAATTTAAAACCTAAAGTCCTAAGCTAAGCATACCACAAACCTTCAAAGCACACATTAAGTCACCACTTCTAGCTTAGGTTAGATGGTGCATGGTTTGATGTTATGTTTTAGACTGATGTTAGGGTGTTTTCTCATAGAATGAATGGTGGGGCATGCTTAATCTAACTATTCTTTCCTATAGGTGATTGTGTTTAAGGGCATATCATAAATAAAAATATAATTAATACATCCTAAGAAATCATTCTTTAAGAATACTCTTGATTAAGGTAAATGATCATTGTCTCAAAAGATTTCAAAGATAACTATCAAATTGGTTATTTAGAAAACTAAGTGGGATTGATCAAAGGAGAGAGTTATTAAACTAAAGAAAGATGAGAGATGCTCATGATGAAGTGAGCATTGTATCATTAATGGTTGGGCTTTAAATTTTTGAAATTTGAAGAGGATTATATGTTTGAGTTAAATTTTTTATTAGAAATCTAGGGATTACAATTACACAATACAAGATGGAAATGTCTAAGAGGTGAGGATTTATTCTTGTAGCCATAAGAAACATCAACCTCAGATCCTATAAGGAGCTTTAGTGAGGGAAACACAACCATCTAAGGAAAAAAAAGTATATGGTTTATCTCCACAAGAGAATAAACCATCCATTAGATTTATAACCTCCGGGGGTGGCAACTAACTCCTCCTATGATTTTAAATATATGTAGGCAGTATGCTTTTGCAAGATTTGATGTTGCTTGTTTAGAAAGGAGACTAAATCCTTAAACACACTGAGACTAGATCATGAAGGGCATGAATAATGACTTAAATCTAATACAAATTTTGTTAAGTTTTATTTTGATTTTTGGACATTTTTTATTTGACATAGCTATGGGATTTCCATATATGCATGAGAAATTGATTATGGGCCAAAATGAAAGAAGGAATGTGTTTCCACCATGGCTCTCAAAGGTCAAGTCATTTTCTCGGCAAGGGAAAGCCCTCCATTAACAAGAATTAAATATAATTTATGCATGATGTGAGACATACAACATCCAACTAAGATTGCTAAATCTTTTATTATTTTGATTTATGTCTTAGGCATTAAGTGAGGTTATGAGTTATTTAATTTAATTTTGAGTTGATTAATTAGATAGAAAATTTATTTTTCCCTAAGAGCCTAATACATCGAGCCATCTAAAACCATCAAACAATTAAGAAACTAGGAAAATCATGCCATCTTAATTTGTCATCAAAAAAAATATCAATTAATTTATTAAATTAGCACAAATAAAAGAGGCGATGTGGTGGTTTCTTCCCTTAAAAAGAAATGTAGGTAAGCTCTACCCTTATACAACCCATATTATGAATGATTACAATTAAAGAATTCATGTTATGGGGTTCTTTATCCTTCATTATTTGTTCTTCATTTCTTCCTTTCTTCATTTCTTTCTTTCTTCATTTCTTTCTTCTTCTTTCTTCCTTTTAATTTGACTTGGGATGTAGTTTGCTAAGGTTTCACATGGTATATAAGACATGGTCTTATAACCAATGTTCATAATTCTCCCATAACATTAATCCCAAATTTCAATTGCAAAATTTACATCAAAATGGGAAAGATAGATCTAAGTAAACAGAAATAGAGATTAGCTAAACACACCACACAAGCGTTATATGAATAATTTACTTAGCACCCCACACATGGGTACCAAGTCCACCTATCCTAATTTGGATTATGCTTAGTATAAGCAACAGATAAAATCATTTATATTTTTTTTACAATGTCCCCAAGTACAATAGAAAATATGATTAAATTTAAGATCACGATCATCCGATTACATACATAACATCTAGTCAAAATATTACGTAACAAAATAAAATCAAGCATCAAATCATATACTAACATAGAGCTAGAAATGGTGACTTACTTTATTGTTTTTAAAAGTTGGAATGTCTTAGCTATGCTTTAAGGTTGAAATTTTTTTTAAGTTCTAAAGATTCAATTTAAAAGGTGGTTTCATTTTAAATGATTTAGTTGATTTGTTAATTTTAGTTGATAATTTGATTTGGTTTGAATGAATCTACACTTAGTTACTAAATATTATGAAGAGAAGAAAAGAGAAGAGAACTTCTTTTCATCCCTATCTTAAGTAATTTCAAGGTAACTTCATTAATAATTTTTTTTGGTGAATATTTTTATTATGTGTTTTAATTAACCCTTAGTTTAGATTTACTCTAAATAGCCCTATTCAATAAGAAATGCATCTTAATATTAGTTAATGTGAATTACTATCACATAATACATAACCATTTATTTCTTTCCACCATGTATACCATGCATATGAATAATCCTAAGCATACTTATACATGCATTGCAAATTTTAGCACACTTTATGATAAATGCTAAGAGATATGATTTGAAAATTTGGATATTCCATGAATGCATGTCTTTATTAAGTAGAAAGAAAGATTCTTCATGCATTAACATAATGCACATCCACATGTATAAAAGACATAAGTGAGTATGACATCATTATTTTCTAAACCAATAAGGTACTAGACCTTAGGGCTACTTAAAGCCTAATCCGGATGTCCGGACTAACATACCACTTTTCTTAAATGCATGTAAATGTACAAAAGAAACAAATGGATGAAGAATCATGCAAAAGATTATGTTTGATTTGGTTGTATAATTTACATGTGTAAATGTGAAGATCCTTCTTAAGTCATAACACAAAAATACATAAGAATAGATTTAAGTAAGTGTTGGGTTCTTTTCAAATAAACTATACACTTTAAAATCTATTCAAATCCATGAGAGAAGAAAACAACATAAAGCACATCTTATGCTATAATTACATGCAAGCTTATAAATATTCATAAGTAGCATCACTTCATTCTTAATCTTTAATTTATAGGTTTTAGAAATAATTTTGGTTTAATAGTGATAATAGCACTCATATTCTTAATTTTAACCAACACATATAATTTGTCATAAAGGAAACATTTTATTCAATTGATTTTTCAAAAGAAATGAATGATTGGTTTTATATGAAAATAATATTTAGCATGCTTGGAAAGAAATAAAGGAATGTAAGCATTTGAATTCATTCACTAATTAACCTAAGGACAATCCTATAAAACAAGATCATTTAAAATGAATCAAAATTCTTTAAGAAAATTTTTATTTTTTGAATTTGATTTGACTTAAGAAATATGAAAAGGGTTTGCTGGTCCTAACCCATTTCCCACATGTGTGAATTTTAGAACAATTAGGTTGATCTTATGTTTTGTTTAGGTTAAGGTATGAATTAAATCCAATAATTACCCTACATACCACTTTAACATAATTAACCAAGCAATTATGAGCCAACATGATATGCATCCACATGGAATTTAAATCAGCAAATGCACCCAAGAAATAAAGAGGTCTAATGCAATTGACTCACAATTGTTGATTAATTAAGCTAAAGGGTTTAATTAAGTACTTTCATAACCATCCCACATGTAGTTTGATTATAATTTCCTTTGAAGTCACTTGGGTTATTAAACACCAAGAATTTACCCAAGAATTGGATGATTAAGTTTTGGAATAATTTGGTTTTGAGTTTGGTGAATTAAGCCATTTAATGAAGTTATTAAGCCATTAATTAATTGCAAATTAATTAAGTGTTTATCCAAATGAAATAGACTTAGGGAAAATATTTGAAAAGAAATCCTAATCTCATTCCCAAGTCCATTCTATTTCATGGTGATTAGCAAGCTTAATTAAGGAATTTATCATTATTTAATAGGTTAATTAATCATTTATTTAGTTAAGAGAAGGATTAAGGATGAAATAAGCAATTCTCCTAATTAATCCAATAATAAATTCCAAGAAAATTATGGGAGGAGGTCCCACTAATCAACCTTAGAGGTTTGGAATTAATTGTTAAAGAATTAAGAAGTAATTAGCCTAATTACATTTCTAATAAAACCCAAATTATGTGAAAATTACTTTTTTAATTAATTAATTTTTTTATATTATTCTCCTTTGAATTATCTTTAAAATGAGTAGTTTATATTTTTTGAATTTTTTACAATTAGTTATGAATTTTGGAAGTTTCATCATTAAAATCAGTTAATTAGAGCTAATTACACTAATCTCGTGACCACGCTTGGCGGCGTGCTTTCCATATGGCGACGGATAGGTTGTTTATTATCACATCCATCACAGTTAGTCATGGCGATGCGCTTTCCATCAATCGATCGGAGGTCAAGTTTAATCCTTCGATTTGCTTAAATCAAAGGGTGATCTATCGTGATCTAATCATAACCATCCATTCCAATCATACAATGGATGTGTCATCTGTCTCCTCCCAGCGATGAGACATGCCATCCGTCATGCTTCGATCCGCTCGCCCGGCTTGGATGGAGTTCAAACTCATCCCACATCTTGAGCACAAGTAATGTATATGGTCAAGCTTTAATGGGATTACAATTTTTCTCTCAAAGGACCAAGCAAACTTTATCTTGGTCGATTTCAATGGCATACCTGTGAGGCTATCACGGCTTCCAATGGAGGAGGTAGCTCAGTAGAGAGAAAGCCCTATTGAAGGTATTGGATCTTGATTTGAAGTGGATGGTTGATTGACCAAGCTCCCTTCAATGGCTGATCAAGGTGATGCTTCCCATGGCTTGGAGACTTGAAACAACTTGGTTTAGCTCGATGAAGTCCACATGGTGCTTCAAGGTTAATTTGGTTTTGATGGAGAATTGAGTGACTTGGGATTGGATGGACCTCCCATGTTTGGCTTTGAGAAAAAATTGAGAAGGTGAAATGGGGAGCTGAATATCAAAGGCTTGGAGAAGCTTCTTCAACCTCCTTAGCTCATGGAAATGAATGCTTTTGTTTGAGTGAGAATGATGGGAGTATATCTTCCCCTCCTTGGATCGGACGTGAAGCATAGTTTTCCATTTTGATCAATGGGTGAGATTGGTTCACCAATTTTGGTTGCCAACCATCCCATGTGAGTCATTTTAGGCAAAGTGGAGGAGAGTGAGTGCCCATGTACTTGAGTGCATTGGGTAATCCAAGTGTTCAATTTTCATTAGAGGTTGGTTTGGGCTTGCATGTGACCCAAGCTCATTGGGTCATGTTCACCCCATCTTTGGTGTCCAAGTGGACTACTAGAAAGATGCCAAGTGTCCTTGAGAAAGAAATGATCAAATTCCAAGTGATTTGGGTCATAGGATACCCTTTGACCTAAGTAAAATGGCCATATTTGATTTTGATTTGATTTAAAATGATTCAAAATAAGTTGGGCCAAATTTCAAGTGATTTGGAGTTCATGGTTTTGGTTCAATTTGACCAATTTAGGTTAAATTGGGTCAAATTAGGTTGACCAATTGGTCAAATTGGGTCAAACCATGGGTTAGATCAAGTTCAAATGATCATTTGGAGCCTATGGGTATCATTGGTTTAGTTCAAGTTTGGTTCATTTAGGTCAAATGGGTGTTGACCAATTTGACCCATTTGCATAATTGGGTTAGGTCATGGGTTGGTTCAGCTTGGTTGATCATTTGAAATGTATTGCAAGCTTTGGCTTCAATCAATTTTGATTTGGTTTGATTTCAAGTTGATTTGACCTTTTAGGTCAAGTTGGGTTCATGGTCATTAGGTTGGGTCCAATTAGTTAATTTAAGCTTTGGTCAAGTTCAACAAGTGATTTAAAATGAATTTGACCAATTGGTTTTCAATTTAGCTTAGATCAAGATTTGACCCATTTTAACTTTTAGGACAATTTGGGTCAACTTAGGTCAAGTTAATTAGTGGCTGGCTTATTGATAGCTTCATCAAGTTCAATCATTGATTATGGATTGGTTTAGATCAATGGTTTCAATCAATTTAGCTTATAGTAAATTTTGTCTTGTTTATGTTTTATTTGGGCTAAGTGTTGACTTGGTCCAAGGCTAGGTTTGATTTGGTTTGACCCAATTTGAGTGATTGATCATCCTAGGATAATTGTTGCTATAATGTGAGGCTTAGATGGGCTTAGTTCAATCTAATTTGGGTTGGATTAGAATTTGGCTCAAAAGGTTTTTTTAGGTCACTTTGGGTCAACTGAACCTAAGTGGACCAATTGGCTTGATCAAAGCTTGATTCAAGTTTGGTTGAACTCACATATGGATTTATGATGGAAATATAAATCCAATTGCAGTGATTTGGAGTCAAATGGGTTTAGATTCATTTGACAATTTCAAGTTCAAAGGATGAACATGGCTTTGATTTGGGTTGATTTTGGTTTGATGATTGAAGTTTGTCTTTATATTTGGGTATGTGATTGAAGAAGTGATTGTTTTGAAGAGAAAATCCAAAGGTTTGGATTGATTTGAATTATTTGGCTAAGTTCAAGGATTTGACTTGAGAGTGTATAAGTTGGATTTGGATTTGTGTTTTGAATCTAGTTTTGGTTATTTGAATTTATATTTCATTTATATTTGTGAATATAAATGAGAATATAAATGGGTTATGAGAAAATCTTTTGAGTTTGGAGTGATTTGGATTTAGTTTGAGCTAAGTCCATAAGATAAAATCAAAAGGGCTTAGAAAAGTTTTTTTGGATTTGGAATTGATCATGGGTTTCAATCATTTGGAATTGATTCATGATTTGGATTTTGAAATTGATTTATGATTTAAGAAAATCAATTGAGTTGGTTTGATCATGGGTTACAATCATTTGAAATTAATTCATGATTTGGATTTTGGAATTGATTTACAACAACAACAACAACAAACAACAACAAGCCTTAATCCTAGATGATGGTACATGAATCCCATCTCCATTGTGTCCTATTATGTGTCAAATTCTCATTTAATTCAAGTATACTAAGATCATTTTTATACATCTTAACCAAGTCTTTTAGGTCTACCTCTACCTTTCTTAACATAAGGAAAATCTAATGCATCTACTCTCATAATGTCATCATGGACGTGACTTTATATGTACCATCTAAGGCGACTCTCCCTAATCTTATCTACCATTGGAGCTACTCCAACTTTTTCCATACTCATTTTGCATTCTATCTCTAGAGTAAAGCCACTCATCCACCTAGCATCCTCATCTCGTAACACTTAACTTAGTCTTATGCTTCTCTTTATTGGCCAACATTCACCATAAGTCATTGCGGTCTTACCATCTTATAAAATTTTCCCTTAAGTTTAAGTGAAACTTTTCTATCACATAATAGGGATGCATTCCTCCACTTCAACCATCCAACTTGAATTCCACTAATAACATCTCCATCTATTTCACCATCATTTTGAACAATAGAATATCTGAATCACCCACTCTTATTAATGACTTGATCTAAAGTCACAACACTACCACTAAAACTTCTACAACTAAAATTACACTCCATATATTCAATTTTAGATCTACTTCAATGAAAACCTTTAAACTCTAAAGTTGACCTCCATAATTCAAGTTTCATTGGACTCCCTCTCTAGTCTTATCAAGAAGAATGTCATCAAGAAAAGCATACACCAAGGTACATTTTTTTTTGTAAATGGCTCATAAGAACATCGATAACTAAAGAAAAAGATAAGGGCTTAATGTTGATCCTTGATGTAATCCAAATAGGAAAATATTTTGTCAATCCTCCTTGTGTTTGGACACAAATGCTAGTATACATATCCTTAATGACTTGAATATAACCAATATTAACTCCTTTCCTTTAGAACTCTCCAAAGAACATCTCTTGGGACTTTATCATAAGCTTTCTCTAAATCAATAAATATCATATGTAGATCCTTCTTACTTTCTCTATGCTTCTCCATCAAACCTCTTAACAAATGTATAGCATCCATAGTAGATCTACGGCATGAAACCAAACCGATTGTGAGAAACTTTTGTATCACATCATAACCTATGCTCAATTACTCTCTCCCATAATTTTAATGTATGGCACATTAACTTAATTCCTCTATAATTTGTACACTCATGTATCACCTTTATTCTTAAATATAGGAACCAACAAACTCTTTCTCCACTCATCGCATCTTTTAGTCTTTAAAATAACATTAAAAAAGATTTATAAGCCAAGAATTTCCTTGATCTCCTAAATATTTCCACACTTCTATTGAAATATTATCCGTCCTCGCTTTTCCACATTTCATTTTCTTTAAAGCTTCACTAACTTCGATTTACTAATATGATGATAAAATGAAATCTCTATTTTTTTGTTTAGGTATTGAGGTTGCTAAAATCAATCGCATTCAGATCCTTCATTGAAAAGTTTATCAAAATACCTCATCCACCTATTTTCAATATCTTTTCTAATAAAAGCACTTTATTATTTTCATCTTTAATACCCTCACTTGAACTATGTCTTCTCCTATCTCTTTGGTTGGCTAACTTATACATACATCTTTCACCTTCTTTGGTATCTAATCTATTGTATAAATCACTAAAAGCTAAATTTTTTTGCATCATATATTGATTTCTTAGAATCTCTATTACACTTTAAATCTTTCTCAATTCTTTGAGTTTTACATCTAAACTAAGTTTTATAACAATGCTTCTTATTTCTTATCTTTTCTTGCATACTCGACTCCACCACCAACTATTCTTATTAAAAGAAGCTTTTCCTTTTGATTCTCCAAGCACATCTTTAGCAATTTGTTTAGTTTTACTTGATATTTTTCTCACATAACTAGCTTCCTTTGGAATTGATTTGATTTGAGAAAATCAATTGAGTTGGAATTGATTTAAGATTTGAATTTAAATTTTGGTTTGAAAGAAAAGAAAGGATTGGGTTCAAGCTATAGGGTAGGCAAACCATCCTAATATCCCTAAGGCATGACCATTCTTATGGCTAACACTTCTAAGTCTCTAAGGTTAGGTTAAGTGTTCACCTAATCACTAGAAGTATCTTAAGACTAAGGAACTCTTAGTGTCTAGAGGTGTCTATGTCTAAGATGGAGAACTTGAGAGCTCACTCCAAAAGTGAGGTCAACATTTATGTTTTAATTTGAATGATGAAATTAACTTAGGGAAAGGATCAAGGGCAAGGCCTCAATACTAATCCCTAAATCATTTAAGCATTCAATTATGATTTTCTTATTTTGAAGATTGATCACCTAATTAACATTAATCATTCCATTAACCCTTTAATTAATTTGATTTTAAAGATAAGGAAGACTTAGAAAATGAATTAGGAAAAGCATCCTCAATCACATTCCCTAAGTGATCTTTCTTCAATAGGGATGATTATGTTCAAATAATTAATCAAGTTTATCATTCATTAATTACCATTAATTAGATTGAGAGAGTGATTAGGGCTTACTTAAATGATTTTTCTAATTAAGCAATCAATAAAATCCTAGAAAAATAGGGGAGGCAAAGGTCATCCCTAAAAATCTTCAAAAAATTTGAGATTAATTGAGTGCTTAATTAAGGTATAATTAAGTTAAATGAATTATGATAAAACTCTAATTAAGCCAAATTCATTATTCAAAATCAATTAATTATAATTTTTCTAGATTCCTCAAAATATCTTAATGAGCCTGTTGGTATTTTTTGGATTTTCTACATATAGTTATGTTTTAGGAAGTTTTGATTAAAACCAATTAATTAACCTTAATTAAGCCCTTAATCCTGTCGGGCCATGTGGTCGATGTGGCACACCTTTCGTGGTGCAACGAAATTGGCTATTTAAGTAATCATATTGGTAGCTCAATGGTTGTGAACGCGTTCTTTTGTATGGCAATCTAAGATCGGACGACCATGATTTAATCCATGGGTTGGGAAAAATCAAAGGATCTACCATTTGATCAAAGTTATTCATCTTGATCATGTGATATAGATGGCTCGTGATCTATCCCACCACGGCGATGAAAGATGAGCACCGTCCATCTTTTACCTTTTGATCCGAGCTCACGGATTGATCAAATGGATCCTACACCATCTAAGGGGAGCATACAATCACATCCAATGGCTGAAATCCTTGACATGGAGATAATCCTCAACATGGATATTTCTTTCCCAAAATACCAACACCAGTCCTAAAGCTATGGTTTTGAGGAATTACCTCACCGGAGCTAATGTCTAGTGGTGCAATGGAGGTAAACTAATGGCGAGGCCTTGTTGAAGAAGTTTGAGCTCAATTTGGCCTGGGTGCTCGATTGACGCGTGCATGCCTCACTTCGAGCTCACACCTCGCCACTTGGGAGCTTGGGAATTGGTTTGGTTACCTTTGATTAGGTATGAGGATGGTGTGGGTGCAAGGAATTTTGATTTGGTATAGTAGAAGGAGAATGGCTTGAGGGAAGGGTGTCTTATTTTGGTTTGTGCAGAGTGGCAATGGTCGATTGAGGAGATGTTGGGGATCCTTGGATTTGCTCTGAGTTCAAAATGAACTTGGGGACTTAGAGAATACAAGTGGTGTCCTTCCCACTCAATTGAGGGAGTATATCCCTCAATTAAGCCAAGTGGACAAATGGGATTGAATTCATAAATCGCCAATTAGTGCATTAGGCCATGGAGGTGTCATTGTCACGTGGCTCACCGGGTTGGTCGGCGTGGTAGGAGCTCCAAGGGAGGATATGGAGTGGTGGGGTGGGATTTCTCTTCCTTGTGTCCATGGGTTCGCCATGGATGTGAGGGAAGAAGCATGGATCCTTTGGTCCATGGCAAAGGCTAGCGAGGGCTTAGAGTGGGCTAAGGAGCTATAGGGATACTTCATTTCACATCTTGATGGCTATTATGGAGATAGCAAAGTGGACTTTGCCACTTATGGTAAGGATCTAATGTAAATGGCTTTGCACATTGGTCAATCCCCTTTGGCTTAGTTTTAAATGGGTTTAGGTAGATTTGAGGGTGTTTTGAGGTGATGTGGAGTGGGTTTGATCATCCAAAGGGGTTCCATAGGATGGTTTGAAGTGGTTTAGCTCAATTTGGGAAAAAAGGGTTCAATTGGGTTCACATTGGGTTAGGACAAATTGGCTAAATTGGACCAAACCAAGGCTTGGGTTAGGTCTAAAACATGATTTGGAATGTTTTGATGTGATTAATTTGATATGGTTTGGCTTAGGTTTGAATTTGACTCATTTGGATTCAAAAGGTTCAAATTGGTCAAGTTAACCAATTTGACCAAATTGGTTTGGGTTAGGTGTTGAGTTAAGTTTAATTGGTTTATTGAAAATGATTGTAGGCTTTGGTTTGATTTAATTTGGAATTAATTTGAATTTTAGTCAATTTGACCTTTTAGGTCAATTTGGGCTAGGTTGGGTCATGTTCAATAAGTGATTTGGGATGAACTTGAGCCATTGGTTGCAATCAATTTAGGTAAAATCATGATTTAACCCATTTTGACTTTTAGGCCAATTTGGGTCAACTTAGGTCAAGTGGCCAATTAGGCTTGGTTTGGCTCAATTGATGACTTTGTCATGTTTAATCATTGATTATGAATGGGTTTGGGTAAATGGTTTCAATCAATTTGACATATGGTGGTTTTGGCTAGCTTGGGTTTCATTTGGGCTAAATATTGACTTGGTCAAAGGCTAAGTTTGACTTGGTTTGACCCAATTCAAGGTGTTTGATCACCTCATGATAATTGTTGATCATGATTGAGGTTTAGATGGGCTTAGTTCAATCCAATTTGTGTTGGATCAACTTGGCAAAAGGTCATTTAGGTCACTTTGGGTCAAGTGAGCCTAAATGGATTGATTAGCTTAATCAAGACTTGATTCAAGTTTAGTTGAACTCACATATGAGCTTATGATTGAAATATAAATCCAATTGTAATTGGTTTGGAGCCAAATGGGTTTTGGTTCATATGATAATTTCAAGTCAAAAGGGTCAACTTGGACTTGATTTGGGTTGACTTGGATTTGGTTTGATAATGGTGGTTTATGTTTATATTTGGATCAATGATTGTAGAATGATTGAATCATGAAGAAATCCATGAGCTTTGAGTTGATTTGGGTTTCATTTAGCCAAGTTCAAAAATTTGGCTAAAAGGGCTAAAATTGAAAATTTGATTTGATTTAAGTTTGGTTTTGGTCATTTGAATTGATATTTCATTTATATTTATGAATATAAATGAAGATATGAATGGTTCATTAGAAAACAACTTGAGTTTGGAGTGGTTTGGAGCAAAATTGATTAAGCATGGGATGTAGGTCAAAAGGGCTAATTTGGGTTTTGATTTGTTTTGATTTATTTTGGTCATTGAGGGTGGGTTTCATTTATATTTATGAGTATAAATGAAGTAATGATTGATTTATAAAGAAATCAACCAAGTTTTAGTTGATTTAAAGGAGTTTTGGCTAAGCACATGAAAGTGGTTCATATGGCCTAGGAAGAGATTCTTGAAATTTAGGAGTTGATCATGGGTTTCAATCATTTGGAAGGAATTGATTTATGATTTGGAATTTGATTTGAGATTGGATTTGATAATTGAGAAAAATCAATTGGGTGGGGTTGATTTAGATTTGGTTAAGGCTAAGTCCATAAGATAAAATCAAAGGGCCTAGGAAGGGATTTGGAGTTTGGGATTGAATTTCAATAATTGGATAGTTGGATTTGATTTCAGAATTTGAATTTGAATTTGATGTTTGGTTTGAAAGAAGGAAGAGGATTGGGTTTGGGCTACAAGGTAGGCAAATCTCTCAATCCCTAAGGCATAACATATCCCTATGGATAATTATTCTAAGTCTTTAAGGTTAGGTTTAAATGTTCACCTAATCACTAGAAGTGTCTTAAGACTAAGGAACTCTTAGTGTCTATAAGAGTCCTAGATCTATGATGAGGAAGCGAGAGCTCACTCAAAGTGAGGTCAACATGAACCTTCAAATGTAATATGAGTTAGATTTTGAAGCTTTCCTTATATTATTTTATCCATTCAATATGTTGCATTACCATTTTGTGTTTTGGAAGCCACTTAATCCCACTATAAATTGTGTCCAAATCAACTCCATTTAATATAATTGTAACACTTTGAAAGCTTATAATATCGATTATATTTCTCTTGCTTAAGAGTAAATTTTCAATTGCAATACTAATCATCAATTACTCAACTCTTACTACCGTTGTAATAAGATTTGATTAGTCAATTAAAAGTCATTTTTATACTTATGAGTTGGTCAAAATGATCTTCATTCTCTCATTATAAATTGGAGTGCTAGATGGCTTCATTTCATATGCTTGAGTTTGAAGCACCTTAAAGAGGAGGGAGATTCTAGTTTAAAATTTGGATGAGCTTTCAATTTGCTTGAAAAATTTTTTTGTATGTGCTTTTCTCTTCTTCTCTTTAGTTTGATGTTTATCATTGTATTTACTATGTATATCTTTATCTAATTTTAGTTTAGATAATTTCCCTTTAAATTTATCTAAGTTTAGAATTTTAGTCTAAATTTGATTGATTTGCATAAGGATGCTACATCTAATAGTTTCTTACTCGATATGCCCTATTGAGCATAGCGGCGGTCTTACTACACCACGGCCATCTTTTATACCCACTATGCCCTATTCGTATGGTCTTAAAACCAATAAAAGAAACACAAGAACAATATATTTCACACGCCCACACACATTTTATACATTTGTGTCGATGTGAAACAATGCAATCGTCACGAGATAATATGAAATCACTCTCCTTTTTACCTCACAACTTTTTTCTTTTTTTAAATCAGAGAGAGATAGAGAGAGAGAGAGAGAGAGAGAGAGAGAGAGATGGAGAGATGGTTGCTCATATGCTTCAATCCGGAGATCGGATAAACGGAGGGAGCGTTCAATGGAATGGTTGGGAAGAGAGAGTGAATGAGATCTTGGACCATTCCAATTTTGAGGAGCGAAGAAGAGGAAATGAGAGCGTCTGAGAAGAATTGGAGGAAAGGTGTTCTGGTGAGGGAAAATGGGAGAGAATGAGAGAGTGCTTACGGAGGGAATCGAGAACAGAACTTTTAGCTACTTAAGTGAAAGAGCAAAAGGCTTGTGTGGGAAATCGGTGAAATGGTTTGGTTCTTTGTAGGATCGAGAGAATGAGGGAGTGTCTAACTAAAAGCCCTGGATGGAGAACCCATGGCTTTTGGAGGACAAACAAGTGTGCTCCAAAATTTGCCACCGACCTCTCACATTGAGTAGATTAAATATCACTTAAATTTTAGAAGGCGAGATGAGATAGTAGAAAACACTACCCGAGATTTCATCCTCATTTTGCAAGGACTTTAGATCTAGTTCCGTGTTTCCTATAAGTGCAAACACATATAGTTAATTACCTCTCGAATATTGAGAAAGAACTTTTGATTAAGGTTAGTTGTTAGATCTAAGCAATACTAGTATCTAGCATGTAGAGTTTTGAAATTTAGGATTTAGAATTTATGAAATTTATCATTATTAGCTTAAAGCGGATGGTTGGGGAATGATGACATGCCCTATCTAGATCCCATGGTTCCGTCATCACAGCGGTGGTCCCTAGTCTAGTTGAGGAGATAGTCGACCCAACCGGCCAAAGGATCCTCATCAACATCCATAGTTGCGTAAGTAATCCTTGTACCAGGCGTTGTTTGTCTAAAAAATAAGCTTAAGTCTACCTTAGGCGGGCTTTTGCCCTATCTGTACCTATGATTCACATATCAAGATCAAGAGCATTTAGCATACTATAATAGTGATCATAATATAGTGGTGCATTTGGCACCAATCAAAGACTCTAGTCATTAAGATCATATGTGGAGCCCTAGCCAAACCACACGCAGAGGACACACCATGTCCTACTAACATGAGATTAATTGAGAGTGAATATAGAAATATATTTGATTTGATTGGCTCCTTTGAGCTAGGTTTTCTTAATTTATCACCTCCAACATAATTGTAGAAGTTGGGTTTAATTTTGCTTTAAGTATTTAAGGATTAAATTTTATTTAACTAATAATAGCTTAGGGATATTTTAAATTTCACATTTGGATTGATACTCTCAAGTTAATTTGATTTAAAATTAAAATCACATTTTGATGGAAGTATCCCCTTGATTGAAATCTCTCAACATAGCCATCATTGGGATTTATGAGTTTGCTTGAATATATTGTTTCAAATCTTGTTAACTCTATTAGTTTAATAATGAGGATTAGATCTACTATCATATGACATAATTTATTTCTATATTTTAGTAAGTTAAAATTTTTATAATAATTGAATTTTTAGGTTTTGTTAACCTGACCATCTAAGACCAAGCTGGAAGTAACTTGCAGTATCCTCGGACACCAAATTTAAGCATTCCACTAATAGGGACCCATGCGGGTATATTTAAGAATGCTTCATAATTTTGAGGCATTAAATTTGAGTTTTAATCATACTTCATAATATGTACAAGGGTTCAATTGAAGCATTAATTAACGCCTTCGTTTCTTTGTACAATATGTTACAAATGTATGATTTAGGTTATAATTCAAAATATTACTCTCACTTAGTTTGCTTATTAAACTTTTCAATTCTCAAATATCATTTGGCTTGTTGTAGTTAAAGAGCTTTCAAATCTTTATCAATTCATCACTTTCAACTTTTGTTCTCACCTAGATAAGCTATTATATCTCTTTCAACTTAGCTTATTAAACATAAGCGAGTTGCTTAAGTCATGCTTGAATTACATTTGTTTTCAAAGCTATATTTCAGTTATTACAAGTCTCATGTAATCTAATTATTTTGTTCAACTGATTTCCTCTTAGATTGCTTGAAGTAAAATGTTGCAAAAATACGTTCAAATTCTTTGGCAAGCTATCAAATTATTTGAAAATTTTACCCAAAATTTTTCAACTCTTCTCAACTCATCCAATTGGAGTTAAGCATGAGACTTTCATTTATTGAGAAATTCCTTTCTTATATTGATTGACATACTATTTGTGTTCATCAAAGGTCTTCATCTATAATGAACCTTCAAATGTAATATGAGTTTTATTTTGAAGCTTTCCTTATATTATTTCTATCAATTGAATATGTTGCAAAACCATTTATGTGTTTTGGAAGGCACTTAATCACACTATAAATTATGTCCAAATCACCTTGACCCATTTAATATAATTGTAACACTTTGAAAGTTTACAATATCTTGATTATATATCTCTTGCTTAAGAGTAAATTTTCAATTTCAATACTAATCATCAATTACTCAACTTAATGCTTACTACCAGTTGTAATAAGATTTGATTATTCAATTAAAAGTCATTTTATACTTATAAGTGAGTCATCAAATGATGCTCATTCTCTCCTTATAAATTGGAGTGCTATAGGGCTTCATTTCATATGCTTGATTTTGAAGCACCTTAAAGATGTAAGATTCTAGTTTATAGTTTGGGTGAGCTTTCAATTTGAAATATTTTTTTGTAAGAGCTTTTCCCCTTCTCTTTGGTTTGATGTTTATCTTTGTATTTATTATGTATTTCTTTATCTAATTTTAGTTTAGATGATTTCCCTTTAAATTTATCTAAGTCTCAAATTTTCTAAATTTTGGCAACATTTCATAGGGATGCTATATCTAATAGTTTTGGCTTACTCAGATGCCCTATTGAGCATAGCAGTAGTGTCTTACAACACCACAACCATCTCTTTGTACCCACTACACCCTATTGAACATTAGGGGTCTTGAAACCAAAAGAAATACAAGCACGATATACATCGTGTCCACACACATTTTATACGTTTGCGTCAATGCAGCAACAACCAATCAACGAGAATATGAAATCTCTCTCCTTTTTTATCTCACACCATTTTTATGATTTTTTAAATCATTAAGAAGAGAGAAGGAGATAAAGAGAGATAAAGAGAGAGAATAGAGAGCTCTTTCTTGGCTATGCTTTTGATCTGAGATCGAAGATGAAGAGAGTAGCTCGATGGATCGGTTGGGAAGAATGGAGAGTGAAACGAGATCTTAGATTGATGTAGTTTTGAGCGAACAAGAGGGAAATGAGAGCATACGGTTGAGAAGAATCGAGGAAAGGAGTTCAATCAATTGAAAAATGGGAGAAGGGCGAGAGGGAGTGCTTACATCTGAGGAATTGAAGAATGGGAACTGCGCATGTGGTTGGCGAATGAATGAAAAGGGTCTTCTGTGGGAAATAGAAAATGGTTGTGGTTCCTTGAGGATCGGGGAGAATAGGGAGTGTCGAACTCTGGATGGAACATGTTGCTTTTTAGGACAAACCTGGCCTTCTGATCGATCGAAATGAGAGAATGAAGAGATGCTTACCTTTGAGGGATGGAGGGCATGCAATTTTGTGAGAATGAACAAGATAGGGGTTTCATGCATGCCTTCAATATTTGGAGGATGAACAAGAGAGGGGTTTAGTTTAGTTTTGAGGGAGGATCAGTGACGGAGATAGTGGTGTGCGGAGAAATATGAGGAATAGTTGCTCGCTTTCTAGAAGACAAATCAAGGTCAATAACATGAAGTTGTTAAAATATATATTCAATAAATATTATATACTAGTCATAATTTATATCATTTATTATTGTGGTGAATTTTTTTTCTTGTCTCTATAAATGAATTAAATGAAGACAAAAATAAAACTCTTCTTTTGGACACCACGTAAATGCATATGTTCTTATTAGGGTGGTCGGGTTTGACATTGAGGAATGATATACTATCTCATGAGATAGAAGTCACCATCCTACAATGGACCTAATCACCTTAATAAGGACTCCAGGACAATGGGTCTTGATATACCATAGATTCTTCCCCTTTACATGGAAAAATAAAGCGAATTTATTTTAAACCGTTCATTAAGTTCCCTATGGAGGTAAGCCCCATAGTTAATTACTTCTTAAGGAATGAGATTCCTTAAGGATACTCGATTAAGGTAAATGATTATCTCTAAAGATTTCAAAGATGGACTATCAATCAATTGGTTATTTTGGAATATCAAGTGGGATTGATCAAAATGAGGGAGTTATTATTGAAACCAAAGGGAAATGAGTAGGGGATGTTCACAATGCTAGGTGACCTAGTGAGCATCCCAAACCATCTTTGGGCTTTATATTTTGAATTTGAAGAGAATTATTTATTGGAGTTGAATTTTTTATTAGAAATCTAGACTTATAATTCCATGATTCAAGATCATAAAATACCTAAGAGGTGAGGATTTATGTAGAGCCCATAAAGGGGAAGTAATCCTGAACTTAAATCTAGGGAGCTTTCACAAGGGCCAAGGCATGACCTAAATCTAATGAAGAAATGGGCATATGGTTTACCATAAGAAGAGGATAAATCACCCGACTTACAACCGCAGGGGTGGCCACCAACTAACTCCTACGATTTTAAATACATGTAGGAAAATCATATGCTTTTGCAAGATTGCTAAGCTATTATTTATTTAGAAAGAGACTAAGTCCTTAAACACACTCCCTAAGAGACTAGATTATATAGGGCATGATTAATGACTTAAATCTAATGCAAATTTTATTATGTTTTATTTTCATTTTGGACAATTTATTTGACATAGGCTATGAGATACATATGCCTAATGCATGAGAAATTGGTTATAGGTAAAATCAGCAAGAAGGAGGTGTGTTTCCACCATGACTCTCAAAGGTCAAGCCAAGTTCCGCAAAGGTGGAAGCCCTCCATAAGCAAGAGTGAAGCAAGATGATTTTTTATGCATGATATAAACACTTGATTTATAGGCTTTGTGAGGTTATAAGTTATTAATTTTAATTTTGAGTTGATTAATTGGATAGAAAATTTATTTTTCCTAGGAGCCTAATCATACGCCATTCATCAAATAATGAAGAAACTAGAAAATATGTCATCTTAATGCACAAGCTAAATAAACATCAAGCAATTTATAAAGCTAGCATAAAAGAATAAAAGGACTTTATGGTCGGCTCCACCGCACAAACCCAAAAAAAAATTTGGGTAGCCGAGCTCTACCCTTATACAACTCAGATTACAAATGAATTAATTACAATCAAAAAGGAATTCATGTTATGGGGTCTTCATTCTTCATTTATTCTTTCTTCATTTCTTCATTTCTTTCTTCTTTCTTCTTTCTTCTTTCTCCTTTTGGTTGGTTAGGATGTGGTTGCTCCAAAGGCTTCACATGATGCATAAGACATAGTCTTATGGCCAATGTTCATCTTAATTCCCCATAACATTCATTTCAAATTTTAATTGCAAAATTACATGAAAATGGGAAAAATAAATCTAACTAAAACTTATAAAATAGAGATTAGATAAACAAACCACACAATCCCAAGCATGTATATGAATAAATTGGACTTAGCACCACACATGGGTAAGTAAGTCCACCTAGCCTATTTTTGGATTATGCTTAGGGGTATAAGCAACCAACACAGAAAATATTTATATTTTTTATTATTAAGCACAATCCTTATAGAAGACAATGATTATACTAAGATCATCCTATCATCCACTCTACGCATACATTCTAACATCCGGTAAAACATCACATCACAAAATAAAATCAAGTATTAAACCATGTATGCCTAACATAGAGCTTGAAATGGTGACTTAGCTAATGTGTGTGTGCCATTTAAGGCTTCTGGTATGTCTTAGCTAGGATTTAAGGTTAAGATTTTCTAAGTGTGAAAGGGTTTAACTTAGAGGGTGATTTCATTTAAGTGATTTAGTTGATTTATTAATTTTATTTGATGATTTTATTTGGTTTGAATGAACCTACACTTAGTTACTAAGTGTTATAAAGAGAGAAAAAAGAAGAGAACTTCTTTTTCCTTCCTACCTTAAGTAATTTTATGTTTGATTCATTAGTGATTTTTTAGTGAATATTTTATTATGTGTTTTAATTAACCCTAAGTTTATATTTTCTTTAAATAAACCTATCAAATAAGAAAGTCATTTTAAGACTAATTAAGGTGAATTATTGTCACAAAACACAACCATTTATTTCTTTCCAACATGTGTGTCATGCATATGAATAAATCCTAAGCATATCTATACATGAAATGCAAATATTTAGCACCTTAATGATGAATGCTAAGAGATGTTGCTTAAGAAAATTTGGATGCTTCATGATGCTTGATTTTGTTAAGTTGAAAAGAATGGATCTTTTATCCATTAATCAAATGCATATTTACATGTATGAAAGACATAAGTGAGTACCATTATTTTCTACACCAAGGGTATAAGGTACAAGACCTTCTTAGGCTACTTAAAATCTCGCAACCCTGGATGACCGGACTAATATACCACTTTTCTTAAATACATGTGCATGTACAAAAAAAAAAATGGATGAAGAATTATGTAAAAGGTTTATGTTTGTTTGTTTAATTTGTTGGTTGTTTAATTTATATATGCAATATGAAGATCCTTCTTAATTCATGACATGGGAGTGCATAGAAATAAATTTAAGCAAGTGTTATGTTCTTTTCAAATGAATTATACACTTTGCAAATCCTATACAAACCATGTTAAAAAAAGAGAAGAAAGTCACATAAAGCACATTTTAAGTTATATTCACATGCAAGCTTATAAATACTTATAAGTAGCATACATTCATTTGTAGTATTTCATTTATAGGTTTTAAATAATAATTTCGATTTAGTAGTGATAATAGCCACTCATTTTCTTACTTTAGCCAAAAACATGTAATTTGATATAAAGAAACATTTCATTTATTTTGATTTTTCAAAAGATATGAATGCATGATTTCATATGAAATACACCATTTAGCATGCTTAGAAAGAAAGATTTGATATCATTTGGCTCATGTTGACCCATTTAGGTCAAAATGGGTCAACTTAGTCAAGTTGACCAATTGGTCAAATTGGGTCAAACCACGTTAAGTCAAGGTCAAATGGTCATTTAAAATATTTTGGTATCATTGGTTTGGTTCAATTTGATTTATATTTGGTTTTGATTCATTTGAGTTCACTTAGGTCAAAATGGGTCAAGTTGATTATTTGACCCATTTGACCTAGTTGGGTCGTCATGGGTTGGTTTAGGCTTGGTTGATCAATGAAATATTTTGCATGCTTTGGTTTCAATCAATTTTGGTTTGGTTTGATTTTGGCTTGATTTGATCTTTTAGGTCAAGTTGGGTTCATGACCAATTGGGGGTTGTAGTTGGCCAATTGAGGCTTTGGTCAAGTTCAACAAGTGATTTAGAATGAATTTGACATATTGGTTTGCAATCAATCGCTTAGATCAAGATTTGACACATTTTAAATTTTAGGTCAACTTGGGTCAAGTGGACAATTAGCTAGTTTAGATCAAATGATGACTTGGTCAAGTCTAATCATTGATCATGAATTGATTTTGATCAATGGTTTCAATCAATTTGGCCTATGATGGATTTTGGCTAGTTTGGGTTTCATTTTGGGTTAAGTGTTGATTTGGTCAAAGGCTAGGTTTGACTTGGTTTGACCCAATTTGAGTGATTGATCATCTTCGATGATTGTTGCTCATAATGTGAGGCTTAGATAGGCTTAGTTCAATCCAATTTGGGCAAGATTAGAGTTTGGCTCGACGGTGTTTTAGGTCTCTTTTGGTCAAGTGAGCCTAAGTGGGTTAATTGACTTGATCAAAGCTTAATTCAAGTTTGGTTGAACTCACATATGGACTTATGATTGAAATATAAATTCATTTGCAAGTGATTTGGAGTCAAATGGGTTTTGATTTATTTGAGAATTTCAAGTTCAAAGGGTGAACATGAGTTTGATTTGGGTTTGAGTTTTAAATTTAGTTTTGGTTTAATGATTGAAGTTTATGATTGAATTTGGTTTGTGATTGAAGAGTTGATTGTTTGAAGAGAAAATCCAAGGGTTTGGATTGGTTTGAAGATGATTTGGCTAATATTCAAGAATTTGACTTGAAAGGGTATAGATTGGTTTTAGTAGATTTGGGTTTGAGTTTTGAATTTGGTTTTGGTTATTTAAATTTAAATTTCATTTATATTTGTGAATATAAATGAGAATATAAATGGGTTATGTGAAAATCTTTTGAATTTGAATTGATTTGATTTGATTTGAGCTAAGTCTATAAGATGAAATCAAAGTGACTTAGGAAAGATTTTGATTTGAAGTTGATCATGGATTTCAATCATTTGTAATTGATTCATGATTTGAGAAAATCCATTGAACTTTATTTAAGGTTTGAGAAAATCAATTAAGTTGGAATTGATTTGAGATTTGATTTGGAATTGGTTTGAGTTTGAAGTTGATTTGGATTTGAAGTTTGATTTGAAAGAAGAAAGTAAGGATTGGGTTTAAGCTATGGGGTAGGAAAATTTTCCTAACACCCCAAGGCATGACCTATTCCTATGGCTAACTATTCTAAGTCTCTAGTGTTAGGTTAAATGTTCACCTAATCACTGGAACTATCTTAAGACTAAGAAACTCTTAATGTCTAAGAGGAGTCCTATGTCTAAGATGAAGAAGTTGAAAGCTCACTCCAAAAGTGAGATCAACAATTATATAACCTCAAGGTAATGAGTATTAATTAATAATGAAAAGATTTTGGCTTAACAATACCACCAAGTAATAAGATCTTATTGATCAAAGTGCTAATAAAGAACCAAACCGAATTGGAACACTAAGAAGTAAAAAATTAAGATGAATAGCAAATATCCCCAACTCTTCACAAACCCAAGTATGAATATCAAGGGAAGTTTTCTTATGAGGGAGAAATTTAGTAATACCAACAACAACAATAATAATAACAAGCCTTTATCCCACTATGTGAGGTCATATATGGAATCCTTTTTCTCCATTGTGTTATATTAAATGTCAAATTCTCATTTAATTTCAATAAACTAATGTCAATTTTTGTACATCATATCTAAGTTTTTTTAGGTATACCTCTATCTTTTTAACATAAGGCATATTTAATACATCTACTCTCTCTAGGTCATCGGATGGATACCTTATGTGGCCAAACCATTTAAGGGTTCTCTCAAATCTTATTTCATGAGCTACTTCAATCATTATCACATATATATTCATTTAGCATTTTATCTCTAAGAGTAAAAGTTAATCCACCAATATCCTCATCTTTACACTTAATTTTAGTATTACCCTATATAATTAATTATAATTTATTATTTATGATATAACCAAGAGGGTGGACCTAAATTTATGATTATTTATTATTTTATTGCGTTGAGTGAATTTGGAATGATTTCTTTTTTATTGTATATAACAAGTCATTATATATATATATATATATGTTGCGCTAGAAAATAAGTTCGTAGAATAAAGTTTATGCCTTAGCCTTATTGTGAAATCCAACACACACAGATATTTGAAGAGTGAACAAGAAACTCCGTGATTTTATGTGGAAAACTCCAAAGAGGGAGAAAAAACCACGGGGCTTAGCCCAAAATTTTCACTATATATCTATTTTTTAAGTACATACTTTTCCCGATCACGATTACATAATTATATGAGAAAGGGTCGATAATGGGAATCCCAAAATCACAACAACTATATAGCCATGGTTAGGTTGTGACAATTGTTGGTCAGTTGGTGATGGTGAAGGTGGCCAGCGGTACCATCGGCGATGGTGATGACCGGCGAGATGGTCAGCGGCGGACCGGCACGGTGGTCAGCGATGGTGACCAGCGGTGGTTGATGACAATGATGATTGATGGTGGTGGCAACGGTGGCAGCGGTGGTCGGCAACCGGCAGCCGATGGATGACGTGGCGCGATAACGGTGGATGGACGATGGTTGTGGCGATGACCAGCCGTAATTACCGGTGACGGTTGACGACAATGCCACGGTCGGCGACATGTGGGAAAATTTGCCACCGACCTCTTTGATGAAAGAGTAGTTTAAAATATTTTGGTGTAATTTTCGAAGGTAGATGAAATAGTAGATAAGACACTACCTAGAGATTTTGTTCTCATTTGGTGAGAACTTTAGATCTGGTTCCGTGTTTCCATTGGCAAGCCCATAATTACCTCTCTCAATAAGTGGGAGAAAACTTTCGATTAAGTCTAATCATTAGATGTTGAATCGTGGCGTATATAAGACGTATAGTTTCAAAATTTAGATTATGAAATTTATCATTTTTAAACCGATGGTTGGGAATGATGGCATGCCGTCTAGATCTCATGGTTCCGTCATCCCAGTGATGGTCCCTAATCTACTTAGTCGAGGAGGTAGTCAACCTGACGAAGAATCTTCATCAAACACATGGGTTACGTGTCAAGAAATCCTTATAGACACGGGGTGATGTTTGTCTCAGGAGACAATCTTAAGTCCACTTTAGTGAGAGGGTTATTTGCTCTATCAAGTATACTATGATTCATAACTCAAAGGTTTGAGCCATTGAGGAGCATCTGAGCTACGTCATTGATCATAATATAATGGAGTTTGGGTGGTTAAACCACCCGTCGAGAACTCGGTCATAGTACTTCATCGTGGAGTCTTGGCCAAACGCGGTTGAGGATACGGGTCACGTCCTTCGGCAAGAGATTGATTGAGAGTGAACATAGCGAACACTTGATTTGACATTGGCTCCTTTGTGAGCTAGAGTTTTCTTAGTTTGTCACCTCCAGAAAATAATTACGGAAGGTGGATAGATTGGGTTTGATTTAAGTTTTAAATGATACAATTTAATTTAAGCGATTTGATTATATTTAAAAATTTGATTTGATTTGATTTAATTTGAGAAATTAATTAATTTGAAATACAAAGGTGGATAGATTGGTTTGATTTAAGTTTTAAATGATACAATTTAATTTAAAGTGCTATTTTAAAAATTGATTTGATTTGATTTAATTTGAGAAATTAATTAATTTGGATATGTTTAAGAGCTTTAGATCTTATCAACTCTATTTATGCAAAAGGATTAGATCTACTATCACCTAGAATCAATTTTTCGATATTTCACCGATTTGAAACTCTTTTATGGTTTTTGTAACCCAATCTTAAATTAAGACTAAACTAGAAGAACTGTGACATTCTCTGAATTTACATTAATAGATTAATCTAGGAGACAATCTTAAGTCTACAAATACAAGGGTTATTTTCCTATCAAGTATACTCGATTTTAGATTGACATTTGAAATTGATTTGTTTAGAATATGTTTAAGAGTTTTAGATCCTTTCAACTCTATTTAGCTTAACAGAGATCATATCTACTATCACCCATGTAATTATCGATTTTTCAATGATTTGAAACCTTATAGATTTTACGTTAACCTCACCACCCTCTAAGACTAAACCGGAAAGCACCCAAGATCTTAAAGCATTGATAGTGTCGCACATCCGTGTTTATAAAGATTTTCATCCAATTAATGAAATCATTGATCTTAAAATCAATTAAGATAAAATTCATTATAAGAGACCTATAATTTTGTAGATTTTGATTTAGTATCGCTTCTGCTGCGCATCCAATCTAAGCAAGCATTTTGGTTTAGATTGCAAAGACAATTTTATTTCTTATTTTAAAAGAAGATTTATTCAGTAGCTTTCATTTTCCTCTCTTATTCAAATTTGATTTTCCCCTCTTGTTTAAGTTTGATTTTTCCTCTTTATTCAAATTTGATTTCTCCCTTTTTGTTTAGAATCGATAAAATTTAGCCTCGACGCCATCCCCGTAATGATCAGAGTATTTTAGCATGCTCTCATACATGTTGAGCGAATAGTGGTATCTTACACACCACGATTTTCATCTCTCACTGAAATACAACGAGGTCTTCAAACCCGAAAGAAAGCATATACAACATATACTCATTCTCCCTCTTTCTAAGTCTAGATTTAGACAAAATTTTAACAGCCTCCTGCCATCCTAGGTTGCATCTGTTTTTGCCTTGCAAGAATAGTGATGTCTTACACACACCATAGTGGTCTTTTTATCTCGCTCACCAGCATAATAATGAGATCTTCAATCACCAAGACGCTCGATGAGTGTAGTGAGGTGTCCCTGAACACCACTCAATTTCATCTCTCACACATGATTTGAAGAGGTTCCAAACCACAAGAAGCCATACCGCTTCTACAATGTCTCTGATGATGTGAACTCAAAACCCAATTCGTCAGCTTCTTAGAAGAAATCACATGGAGCTCATCATGCAATTCCTTTTCATGCCTTATAGAGTTGAAAGAAGGGTAATTCTCAGAGAAGAGTTCTTCCAATTGAAGCAAGGTAGAGCTGTTGGCAGAGCAGATATATCTGCCTTCAGCTGAGTTCTTCTCCATAAGGAATACATGTGCATTGCATAAGTCTTCAATGTGGACTAATGGGATTGACCCTCATCTGGACTGTACTGCATTATTGATTGGATAGATTAGATCACCATTTTCCTTGCTAAATGAAATGCCTTCTTCTTTGTCAGAAGTTTTATACAACATAGACCCATCCGCAAGGTTTAGTCTTCAAAACTACATTAATCGGATTAACAGATGATTCATCGACTACAGATCTCCATCCTCCTCCTCTCCTTTCAGAGATTGTGCTAATGGAAGAAGTGAAAATCAACTTCTTCACAGACTTGGATCTTAAACAAGCTTGTAGGACATTGATTGTCCCTTTCACTGCCGCTTCCATCGTCATATCTGTCTATATTCTCAATGGTTTCTTCGTGCTCCACGTTGAACTGCATAGAGGCAACAACATGGGATACACCAACGCAGCTTCACGGCCTCATCAAAGCTTCCTTCTTCGTTGAGGCCCGCTTTGAAGATTTTAGCCTGTGAGCAGCGTTTGGGAATGACAAAAGATAGATGTCTTGCCTTGTATCAGTTAGTATCTTTAGCTATTGCATGAACGTTTTTAGCCTCGACAGAGGAGGGAACGAACGGGAGCCAATGTAGCCTGTGAGCTATTTCTTTCTACAAATTGATAGTGAAACTCTGATGATTTCAACTGATTTTATTTATTTATTTATTTAATTATTAATACATATAAAAAATATATAAATAAAAAATTTATTTATTTATATATATATATATTTATTTATTTATTAATATATATACTTATTTATTTATTTATTTATCTTTCTACCTATCAAAAAATTTGGAAAAGAAACGCACGCACGCGCTCTCTGCCTGCTATCAAAATCACAAAATATAAAAAAAAATTTGCCATGATGGTGCCGACATGGAACCCACATGAGCACTAGTCATCCCTTTATGCCTATTTTATTAAAAAAAATTTTTATACCTAAATACTTAATTACGATTAATATTATGCCTATTTTACAAATTTTGCCAACGAATGCTAGAACAATCAAAGCAATTAGGAACACAATGAGGCTAACGGAAGCTCGCTGCTTTATTGCGGCTTCACCATTAAGGCTGTTCCTGGGCGAACTCGTTATACTCCTCTTCATCTCCGTCGATCTCGATCTCTTCGGCTTCGAACGATAATTTAATCCACAAAGAGAATGACTGGGATCTGGAATGAGCACCGATCATCTATAGGAAAGAGTGGGCATATGGACTTTGGAGATTGAGTAGCAGTAGTGAAGGACCAAAGTTTTGGTTTAGATGGGAAGAGAGTGTCGGCTTGCGCATCCTGCAGGAGACACCAATAGAGAGAGAGAGAGAGAGACGTAGGGATTACGTCCTTTTCCTCATGCATGGTTTTCTGAGAGAGAAAGAGGGAGGAGGGAGTTACGTCCTTTTCATGCATGCGGTTTGCTGAGAGAGAAAGAGCCGAGGGCGGCGAGAGAGGAGCGGCCATGGTTGTATAGGAGATATATTGCGGCGGCGGCTTGCATTAGAGACGTTGGGTATTTTCCAATGGCGGCATTGGAGATGCACGAGAGGGGATTTTTTTTTCTTCGATTTCGTTCGCTGCCATCCCTCCTTTGATCCTCGCCGTTGCTTGCAGTTAAGAGCTCGGAAAAGAAGAGAGCCAAGAGAGCGGTTTTCTTTACGGTTTTCTTTGTGGTTTGCCATTCAAACGAAGAGCGGGAGTAGTTCTTTTCGGTTAGGAGGGAACCGTTGAGGAACTTGCGCGGGATCAGTTGAGTGAAAAATTGAACAAAGAGAAGTTTGAAAACAAACAGGATATTAATAGACTCTTTTTAAAAAAAAAAAATTTAATTTTCCAAATATTAATTAATTTAAAAAATGGATTTTATGCCTACATCATTATATGGTCAATGTATATATCAATTTTGATAATTTCATTGTTCAACGCAATGACGATATCTGCTTCGCAATCGGAGGCCATTTGGTCGATTCTAGCCAAAGTCAATTTCACCAAAATGCGGTCGCCACTTTCAACGCTCGATTTTGTGCAAAGTTGTCAATTGATCACAAGCCTTGCTTAATATATTTCGAATTTTGAAGCAAGACGTGATCAATTTTATGAATGGAGGTCGTTTGATTTGCCGGTGCCTCCGACCTCGATATAATGCGGCGTGGACCACTGAAGCGTTTGATTGATTGCTCATCAAGTCGTGCAATATTTATATCATGACCAATTTCGATGTTCTAAATGTGACGACGGTTCGCTCATCGATCGAGGTCATTTGTGTTTATTTTGGCGTTCAATGCTACTCGACATTGTACAACCACCGTAGAACCGTAAGAGTGTTCCAACCCATAACAGTTTGATAGCCTAAGATGGGTAAAGCGAAACTACTCAACAAATCGAACATTCCTTCTAGACCGACAACGCCAGTTCCAATTTCTAGTGAGGAAACTTGAAACTGTATGTAAGAGTGCATCGGCCATCAAAGTTGCTAAGGAGAAATGACGATAAAAAAAAAAATATGAAGGTCCCATCCTTAGGGAGACTAGAGTTACTCCTCAAAAGAGACCTCTTACGCCCCGGCAAAATGTCTACTAATTCAAGTCTTGCACGATGAGCATTGATCGTGACACTTGGACAAGAATCCAAAGGTCCCAGAAATAGGTGAGCAAATTTGGAGGCCAAAATAAGTGAAATTCCCTTACAATAGACAAACGTGACATCTAGACTGCATCTCCCACAAAATTCACTCATGCTAAAGTATTTGAAGTCAAGTAGTCTTGTCACTTGAAGTTGAATTACCTTCACTCCCAATATTATTCAATACAATCTCATTAAAGATGAGAATGTCTATCTTTAATGGAAGAGCTTACGCGGCGACAGGTCGCCCAAGTCGCCAAAATTTGGAAGTTTATCGAGCAAAGATGTCCAAGGCTTTTGATCATACTGGCGGCTCTAACATTCCAAAAGGAGAATTGATTTTGGTGCTGAAGACCAATTATCCCCAATCAAAATTTGGTGGTAAATTTGAGCCTAATTGGGAAGGCCCTTTGTCATTGAAAAAGGATACCAAGGAGGGGCATACCAACTCATCAACTTAAAGGGTGAAAGATCAATACCGCCAATCAACGGCCGTTACTTGAAAAGTATTATACATGACAAATACATTCCCAAGGTACAATTGAAATCTCGCAAGATAGGTGTATTTTTTAGTATCTATTTATTTGACATTGTCCTTCATGCCGAGATCCATAAATAAACATATTCATGAAGAACTTTTTTGTAAAAATTCCTCTACACAGGGGCATTTTTTTTAGTATATTTATTTAGGTTGACATTGTGCTTCATGTCGAGATCCCTAAATAAACATACTCAAATGAAGAACATTTCGTGAAAATTTTATTTACACATGGGGCATTTTAAATTTTTATATACAAATAAAATCAATATTGTATGTTAAAATCTCCTTAAGAGTACATCAATTCATATATGGATGTATTTGTATATTTTCATCTAAAAATTCTCCTAAATATACTTTAGAATCTCCAAGACAAAGAACATTTTTTTAATTTATATCAAGTTTATTTGAGTTGACATCGCCATGACACAAGATCCTCAAATATACTTTGATTCTTGACATCGGCCACGCCCAAATCGAATATATCTATAATTATCACTATTAAGTTGCTAAGTCTTGCAAGAATAAAAGAATCTATTTCTATAAATGAAACCGACAACTCTAAATGTCAAGAAATTTATCTCTTATATTTGCCAAATTCGAGATCAAGTCAAGAACTCTTGATTTCTAAGCTTCAATCAACTAAGTTGGAGAAACATCAACCTTTACATCATAAAGTCTAGGACATGGATGGGTTCTAAAGTTCGACTCAACAAGCCCACAAATGGTCGAGTTCGATGCTCTCCTCACTCAACAAGCCGTAAGAAAAGGCCGTAGTGAAAGAGCCCTGTTTTCAATCGATGACAAAATATCAATCCACTACTTAAGTCAAAGACTTGATCAAGGTCAACTTAACAAGCGATATGGCGAAGTTGTCGACACTCTCCTCACTCAACAAGCCGCAAGAAAAGGCTCTGAAGTGCTCCGCCCAATGATGATAGATGTTCAATCTCAAACTAGATCCAACTTAGTGATTACAAGCAACCGTGATCTAAGAGATTTCTCTACTTGATCGATAGATCGAGGCAACAGGAAATGCTCAAGTGGTCGCAAATCAATCTTCATATTACTTGTAAGATATTTCAATCTATTCTCAAATGATCGATCAAGCTCAAAGCACGATCAAAGCCTATCTCCTCATCAAGTCCAAGTAAAGCGTAAAGCACAAGACCGAGAAGTAATTCCATAGTTCATACAAAGTGATGGTCAACTAAAGGAATTTTGTGATTATTTAGTCATTAAAGCACACGTTGTTAGACTAATAACTCAACATTGAGATGTGTAAGCGAAGGGGTCATTCAGATGTATCCTTCAACTAATCCGTCAAAGCAAAGAAGGGGTTCATGGAGTGCATACACTTCCGACAAGTCAATGGGACAAATCAGGGTCTTCATCAAGTCCGCCAAACTTGAAGCTAGACGAAGGAATTTCAAATCGATCTAACATAAACCGATTCCCTAGCGAGTTCTTCATCAAACAAGGCATCAATTCCTCCATCAAATCCAACCAAGCATGAAGCTAAGGTCGAGAAAACTCAAATCTACAAGGAAAGAGATCTTCAAAGCCATCAAGCAGATAGTAGATGGTGTAAGAACTCTTATCTCCACAAGTCGATTCGACAAATGGACAATCCCCGCCATTTAGGATGTCAAGCAACATACTAATGACAATTCTCGACAAAGCTCGTAAGCTTGCAATCAAGCTAAAATGATCCAAGCTCTAGAAAGCCCAAATGGTCAATTTTAACAAACGTGACTCGCTTCATGCTCAATTACATTTGTTGGTTTATATGTGTAAAATAAATCAATAAAACATAAATGTGAGACAAGGCAAATGAGGCTCAAAATGGATTGTACCGCATGAAAATGACTCCTCGATGATAAACGACTTCACCGCTAAAATTGATCGATATTTCAAAATCTAACAATCAATCGATTAAGCGCCGAGCTATCAAATTATCGAGCCTTCCATGATGATTTAATGACCTCTTTAAATCGACATAATGTTATTAAAATTGATTATCAAATGACGTCGGCCAATTCAAACGAAGTCGGAAAATGATTTGGTGATAACATGCAAATCGAACGCACGGACGTCACCAAAATCAACACAAATGACCTCCATCAACAACGAACTTCGCCGCTCAAAACATCAAAATTGGTCATGATATAAATATTGCATGACTTGATCGATCGATTGCTCATCAAGTCGCAATATTTATATCGATAAATTTATGTTCTAAACACGGCGATGAAGTTCGCTCCGATTGGAGGTCATTTGTGTTGATGACGCCCGCAGCCCATTTATGTGCAATCACTTCAAATCATTCGATATTTGTACAAACTCATCCGAATTGATAGCCTCATTTGATGTTTTTCAATGTTTCAACAACATGATCTTTCATAAACCGAGATCGTCGTCATCGCCGCACTGCCTAACTGATATGTGCGACAATTTTATAGTTGGAACGCTTAATTGATTGATCGGATTAAATATTTATATTCGATCATTTAATCGCTCAATGTAACGCCAAGTCGCTCATCGATCGGAGGTCGCTTTCGATCATTTTGGGTGCATAATGCATTTTGAGCTTTAATTGCATCACCTCCTCCTAAGTCCATGAATTGACATTTGTGGGTTTATCTTGATTTATGACACATATAGAGTCAATATATATATATATATATATATATATATATATATATATATATATATATATATATATATATATATATATATATATATATATATATATATATATATATATATATATATATGCATACACATGTATGTATGTGTATGTATGTATGTATATATATGTATATACATAAAGAGAGAGAGAGAATGAGTAGGACCTTCAAAATTTCATTTAATTTGTTTTATTATTATTATTTCTCATTTAAGATAAGATTTCATAATATAGGCAAAATAAAATGACTTTTAATAAAACTAAATCCCTAACCAGCTACCTACTGCATGCAGCTGGAGCAGGCAATATGAATTATGTTTTTTTAAATAAACAAAAAAAAATCTTCTTTCTTTACATTAGAATAAATAAATAAAAACAAAGAACAAGCTATGAATATAGTCACCTTTTTCAAGAAACTAAAATAAAATAAAATTTAAGCAGGCCTCATTTCTCCACTGGCAGGTTGGTTCTGATAATTTGTCTGTTTTATTATTATTATTATTATTATTATTATTATTATTATTATTATTATTATTATTATTATTAATATTATTTATTTTGTTAAAAACATTTTCGTCAGATAAACTTATAGTCTTCTGCAAAAAATTCCAAATATCGGCCAATACAATATTGACTTTTCGATTTATTTATTTATTTTATTTTTTATTTTATTTTTTTGTCTTCTAATAAATTTGAAATATTTATTTGCCAACATTTAGTACAAAAAAGAAAAAAATAAAAACAAATTAATTAAAAAACGAGCTCTCCTTCTAGAAAACTTCTGGGAGGAGATGATAGAAATCTCACAATACTTCTTATATAATTTTGGTATCGATCAATAAACATAATAATCTCTGAAGATATATATATATATAAATTTGATTTCTATTCAACAGGTAGGATGAATAGTTATTTAAATAGTATTCCTAGATTAGCTTAAATTGTCTTAATTGAAGGAACTATAGTCATAATAATTAAAAAAATATTTTGTAAATTAGCAAAAAATAATTTTATTACAACAGTTTTTCACATAACTATCATAGTAGCGAATAAAGTTATCATGAAGTATTACATACTTAAAGACAGCTCGCTCTTTATATGCCCATCACAATATCATACAATGCATAGAAACCTCACTGCACCACTTTAGGTTATTGGGACATTATCTGTCCTATATCTTAGGATGGTAGTGAGGTTTGTAATCTTAGTGAGAGAGAGAAAGAAGGGAAGAATAAAATTAAATAGATAATATTGAAGGACATAAGTTTCCTTGACTCCATTTAGCCAAAAGAAAAAAATTATTATTATTTGATATTTTGAGAATTTTTATGTATGACTCAAAATTTTCAATTTTAAATTATTAGTTAAAATTTTTGGGTAAAGCACTATGAAATCAGCGATAGATCAATTCAAAAAACATATATCAATAATAATAAATTGTCTTGTATTTTATGCAAAATGACGATTTTTTGATTTTGATTGATAATGTGAATGCCTTGTGAGTGACATGACTAGCAACATTTTTTCTAGAGATATTGGAGTAAATATTGAGCCCAAATTTATACATAGGGCGACACTTAGGCTTTATGATTGGCTTTGAAAATAGAAGAAAGAGAGAGAGAGAGAGAGAGAGAGAGAGAGAGAGAGAGAGAGAGTCCTAAGAGAGTCTATCAATTCTTATTGCTTAAATTAAGAGAGCATTAATTTTGTTTCTAGTTTTGTTTTTAAAATATATTTGTTTATAATATTTTATAACTACTTTTATTTATATTTAAAAATATTTTTAATATAAAGAAAATAATTTTTAGAAGTTTTAATTATTTAAAATTGTAATTATCATTTTCAACCACAACTAGCCTGTCGCCTCCGCCACCATTGTCAATCATAATACCATTACGATCCCTTTCAATCATTCTATCATTATCATCAATCACCGCCACCACCATGACAATCACTACTATCACTGTCACCACCATTTGTGAATGTCATTATCATCAGTGATGGCTGTTGTTGCCAACCACCAACACACTACCACATCATAGGCAGACCCATCAGTATAGTTTCATCAACAACCACCACCACTCATAAATAATCATATTTGATATTCAATAAAAATGAAAATAATTAATAATTAATATATCAAATATGTAATAAAATAACATTTTGACTAATCCGCAAGGGCTGAATGACCATAACAAAGTTATCTGTTTTATACTTGAGATTGTGGAGTCAAAGCACTCTTATAAAAACTTAAACAAACATATTAGAAAATAAGTTTAGATATATTAAACCTCACAGTAATGTTAAGTTGTGCTTCATATAGTTATGGAACAATACAATTTAGTGAGAATGGAAATAGAAATAGGGCCGATTAAACATAAAATTTTATATTGAGAGATAACTTATATAATACATAATAGACACATGAGTTTTAGCACATTAAATTTCTTAGAGATTTGCATATATAAGTTAGAATGAAAATTAGAACAGGACCAATTAAACATGTAGTTGAATTACTCTGTTAGTCTTTTACTTCAATTTTTAATTAAGATTTAAAAGAAAATTTCAATAGTAGAATAGTTTATGGGCAATTTAAATCGATTTTTTAAAATTGGTTGGATTCACTAATTCAAATTTTAAAATGGCAGCAATAGAAACTAGATTTGCATGATTATATATTTAAGACTAGATATTATTTTTAATTTGATGGTAGCATATATATATATATATATATATATACATATATATATATATATATATATATACATATATATATATATATATATATATATATATATATATATATATATATATATATATATATATATATAATGATATAATGATGTAATAATAATATTTTCATCAACATAATATTTAATTTTAATATTCTAATTCAATATATTTCACACTTGCATATTTTAAATATTATTTTAAATTAAAATTTTGAAATATGGTATTTTAATTATTTTTTATAATTTTAAATTAGGTCTTCTAATTTTAGTCATTTGAATAAAATTAAAATATCAAAATTTAATCAATATTAGAGAGATCTAGTTCTTTAAAAATTAATCTGATTTTCTTGCTAAACTATTATTCTGATCACAGAAGTAATTTTAAACTTGAATCGAACTGATCGATAAATTGATAAAATAGATGAATTGTTAAATCCATGACAATTTGGTTTAAATTTTTTTAAACTAAATCTAAACTAAGTCAAACTAGTCTTGTATGGAAAATTTTCAATTAGGCTTAATTTGAACCAATCAGCCTTTTGAGTTCAATTCAATTTTTTTTCATTTAGATATTCTTTTTTTGATGGCCCCTAATAAAAATAATGGAACTAATCTATTGATGGGCCTTTTCCTTTCTATAGGAAGTTCACTATAAAAATAATAAAATAGAAAAGTAGATTTGAAGAAGATGTTCACGTTTTTCAAAATAAAGTTTAAAATTTTGGTAAAGAAGTGTTGAGATTTAATCAGGTCGAGCTCACGTTGAAAATTTCAATCTTTTAATAACTCTTTTGAATCAGAATTCAGCTAATTAACCTAAGGGGATGTTTGGTTAGGTCAAAAAAGAAGACGTAATTCAAATGAAGTAAAATATAAAATTTTGATATTTGAGAAAAAAGAATGCAAAGTAAAATTTAAATGTATTCCTTTTTTAAACTTTCAGTTCAAATCCAACAACAAAAACTTTAGCCGGGTAGATTTTATTTACACGATCATTATAAAATGAGTTGCCACTGCTGGCCACCCCTGCCTCCCAATGTCCCCTGATTGTCATTGCCACCTGCTATAATTGGCAACCGACATCTACCAACAACCAATCATAGCCATTGTCTACTATTTGTCACCAGTGTCATCCACCACTAGGCCCACTTATTATTAGAACTATAAAAAAATGGCAATTAAGAAATAAATTTAAAACAACAAAGCAAAAAAATAGAAGTAATGAGATTGAAATATGAGGAGGCGTGATATTACACTATCCTGAGTAAATCAAGCCTGGTGCACCAAATCGGCTCTCTTTTCTACTGAGATTTAACTTGTCCCCTGCTCGATCACAGGCATCAATCGATCGAAAACTTGAACTAATCATGTATCTTTTGTTGCCCAAAACATGAAATGAAGAGAATAAAAAAAAAATTTGTGAATGGAGAAAGGAATATATAAAATTGATTTTGTCATATCATTCAAGCTCACATAATCATCTATTCATGGTAAAGATGAGAGCTAAATATTAAATCACCTAATAATGATTTATACCGTTATTACTGTTATTTTAAGTTATGAATTAATTTAATTTATGTTATAAGTTATATAATTAATATTTTTATTATAATGACATTAGAATAATAATGTTAAGAATAATGTTATTATAACGTTATAATATTTTTTTTCCTTTATTATCCAAATAACAATTCCTACTCCAAAAAAAATATTTATAAATAAACTTGAGGTGAATAAAATAAGAGATCAAGAATCAAAATGTTCATTTTGGACAACTTTTATCATGCATTCGATGAAAGTACCTTCGGGTTTGAACTTTCACTTAGTATAACCAAATTCTAAATAATAAATACTATAAGAATCAAGTTTTGAACTAGTATATAAATTTTGTATCATTTGGTATACACATAATATGAGACATGCTATAAGTTCTACTCAAGAGTGCTTTAAAGGCCATGCACTTTCATCTTAATTCATAAGTGTTTTAGGATCTTAATAAGATCTCATTGCGTGTCTATCAACACTAATATAGGTGAGATCTCCAAGATACACGCAATTATAATATCTCACAAAATTTTAGTCTTTGATCTCATTAAGAGCTATAGCTCAACCTTATTTTTATTACGTTTAGCACAAATATATATAAAGATGATATTTATAATATTTAGAATTGTGCTTTTACCAGTGATTCGATCACTTTTACCACATTAAACTTTCTATCATGGTGTTCCAATCAAAGTTGGGTTTCCACGTGATGACTATTTTAACCCATCCCTTTAATGATCTCAAAGATAGAATTCTTTGCATGCTCTTTTGTCAATGGATCTATAATATTTTTCTCGAGCAAATAAAATAGTAAGTGACAACACATCTTTTATATAATTCATATAAAAAATCATGTCTTATTCTCATATGACATCTTTTATCATTACATTTTGCACTTTTGCTTTTGCTATAACCGCTGATTATCACAATTTATTAAAATATCGGTATATATTTTTCAATATAAGGTAAATAAATTAATAAACTTTTAAGCCACTCGACCAAGTAGCAAGATCAAGTGCTATAAATCGCTATAGTAGATCTAGAGATTAATATTTATTTTGTAGATTTACATGATATTGCACCACTATAAAATATGAAAACATAACGCTAGTGGCTTTTGTTTCACTAGTGTCCAATCCAACTAGCATCATAATATCCTTCTAGTTATAGAAAAAATCACTATAATGAATGCAATAGGTTTGTTGCGCTTAGAAAACCATAGAGTAAAAATTTTCGCCTTAGCCGTTGAGAAATCCAAAGACACACACGTATTTAAAGAGTGAACAATAAAACTCAAATTTTATGTGAAAACCTCAAAAGAGAGAAAATCACGGCTAGCCCAAGAAAAGCTTCTACTATGTATCTGTTTTGAGTACAAGATCTTCACCGGATTACAAATTGTATATGAGAAAGGAACAACTATGTGACAACAATCGTTATAGCTAGTAGTAGCAGATGATGGTGAATCGCGAGCAATCACCGATAAAATACAGGAACAATCGTAAATGCAGAAAAATCACGCGTAAACGCATGGAACAATCACCGGTAGAAGTCATCATGATGGTGAATAATGGGAATATCCACGATGAAGGTCGCATGATGGAGACCAAGATATTGACGACAAAGGATCAACTGGCAAAATGGCGATGTTGACAACCGTCAGTGGCGACGATGCTTGGAGGATCTTTAGAGCTCTCTCTCTGCTTGGGTCCTCTTCGCCTCCCTACATGAGGAATGAGGGCTATTTATATTGGAGGAGTGACGCTCTAAATACATGCAAAACCCATACCACTCTTCATCTGATGACACACATCCCTTTGATCATTTGAGCATTCAAAAAACTGCTGCTAGAAAACCAATCATGAGAGTAAAAGTTGCTTTACAGAAATCCAAAGACGCACATACGTGTATTTAAAGAGTGAACAATAAAACTAAGAATTTTACGGAAAATCTAAAAGAGGGAAAAATCACGGCCAAGAAAAAATCTTTCACTATGTATGTTTGAGTACAAAATCTATAACGGATTACAGGATTACATATGAGAATGGAACAATGCCATATGACAACAATCGTTGGAAATCAGAAGAGGATGATGGTGAACCGGAGCAATCACCGAGGAAACAATTACAGAAATGGGAACAATCACTAGAAGTCATCATGATGGAGACCAGAGATTGACGATGGATCAACTGACGTGGTTTGACGCCGAGTAGCTGCGACAGTGCTTGGAGGATCTTTAGAGCTCTCTCTCAGCTTCCCTCATATGAGGAATGAGGGGCTATTCAGATTGAGGAGTGTGTCTCAGAATACATGCAAAACCCGTACCACTACACTTCATCGGACGGCTCACAATGATCCCTTTGATCATTTGATGTATTTTGAATATTTGAATGCTCAAATGAAGTCAATTATAAGATCTTTGGCTTGTTGGAACCGCTTGTCGAGACGGATTTGATTATAAACACACCATATTGAGAGCATTTTAGGAATTTAACCGATGTCCCAAAGTTTCCAATGATATTTTAAGTGCTTGATCTGATCGCCTCGACTTGCTTTCGCATCAAGATTCGTATTACTAGAGGAATTTTCGTGGTCATATCTACCCCTATTTTTGGATGATATTATCTCAATCATCAAAAAATATATGTGCCAAGTACTTCAAAATAGCAAATTCTTTAACTAAATATGCGGGTCCATTAACCACATTTTGAGAGAATCTCTTCATGTAAGCATAAGATTATACTAATAAGTAGATGCACACCACAAATATGTATATGTGCGAGCCTAAAATTTCGAGGTTACCCATCCGAATAAGATCATCAGCCTACGCAAGGCGGCGAAGGCCCGAGATAATGTCGCGATTTAAATGCTGGTCAGAATGCTTTCGCCACTACTGAACTGCAGTAACGGCATACGGCTATTCGGCCAAACGACGTTTTGACGATTGGCAATTTTGGCGCTTTGGGAGATTTTGACGATTTTTACCCTTTTACCCCTAGAAGGGTCTAAAAAATCCCCTTAGGCCAAGGAGAAGGCACCTTCTCTTCTTGAGAAAAGGTCATGGAGGCATCAAGACCCGCAGCTCATATGACAAGGCTCCGAAAGAGGTGTTAACTATCTCGTCGGACCGACCGGATCGAGGTGATCAAGACCAGTTCATACGCAAGACTCCGCTTTTCCTTGGTGTTAAGACCTCGGACCGAAGTTGGAGGCGATCAATACCAGTTCATATGACAAGACTCGCTTTTCCCTCGAAAGAGGTGTTAACTAACCTCGGACCGACGGATTGGAGGTGATCAAGACCCATACCATATGGCAAGGCTCCGCCCTCGAAAGAGGTGTTAACTAACCTCATCGACAGATTGGAGGCGATCAAGACCATAGCATAAGGCTCTAGTTTTCCTTGAAAGAGGTGTTAACCGACCTCTGGACCGACCGGGTTCGAGATCAAGACCCATAGTTCATACGGCTGGCTCCGCTTTTCCTCAAAGAGGTGTTAACTCATCGAACGACCGGATTGGAGGTGATCAAGACCCATAGTTCATACTGCAAGGCTCCAGCTTCCCTTGAAAGAGGTGTTAATCGACCTCGTCGGACCGACCGGGTTCGAGGCGATCAAGGAGATGATAACCGAGACGGGTTGATGTTTGATGATGGCGGCGGCGACTCACGTGGTCCGAGATAACCACAACGATGGTGGTGACCGGCGAGATCCGATATTCTACGGGACCAACATAAAATGACTTTACCGACGGGCGAATCTAACCGGAGACTAGCCGAGCAGTGACGGCGTCAGAGAAGATTGCCGATGATGGTACAGAGGACCGAATTAGTCGGCGCGGATACCGTTGGGTCGATGGGGTTTGCAGAAGAACGGCTATCGAGTCGACGATGACTAGATCCAGTGGGATGACCGCGACGCTGTCGGACAATAAAATTGTTTGCGATGGTCTCGCCGCCATGTAGTTGGCGCGAGCCACGGTGGTTGCGCCGACGGGTTGCTGGCGCGGGGAACCGGCAATTAATGACGGCGAAGCACGGTACGGCTGGGATGACGCGTTCTGCGACCGCAAAAAATTGCCGGTGATGGTCAGCGACCGCTACATAGTGGTGACCGCGAGATGGCGGATATCGTATGACCGGCAGACCGTGATTGCCGACGGGTGTTGGCAACAAGCGCGACTCGCATGGTCACAGATAACCAAAGAACGACATGGTGACCGGCGGAGATTGCCGCATGCCTGGCAAGGACCGATGGCATGCGCGGATAACTGGTTTGAATGCGGGGTGGTCGCAATGAACCGGTGATGGTAGTCGGTGGCAAGTGGATATGCGAATGACCGGCGACGATGGTGACCGGCAAAAAATTCCTGATTGACCGGCCGACGGGTTGCGACCGACGGGTGGCGACAATAAGCGCAATCCGATGGTGTGACTAGCGCCAGAAGTCTGGGGATGACCGACACGGTGGTGACCATAAGATTTTCGGTGATGATCGGGCGCGACTACGACTAGCGGCGGCGACCGGCTACGCTTGGCGACGGGTGGTCGAACGACAATAACTAACGATGGTGACGGACCGCGTAGTGGGGATAACCGCCATGATGGTGGTGACCGTAGTGGCGTGAAGGACCAGCCGGTGGCTGGCGCCGGTAGGTCAGCGGAGATGACCGACGAGAGGTGGCGACCGGGTGACGCGATCTAACGACAGTCGTGGCAATCGGGCGCTTGAAGTTGGCGATGACCGCCAATGAGAATTTTGACCTATCCGGATGTTTGTGTGTTACCCGGCGACGCGTTAACTGTGGAAGAGGTTGAATTGAATCCGCCGAGATTTTGACCTATCAGGTTGTTTGTCGAGTCTTTGCTCGATTTAACTGTGGAAGAGGTTGAATTGAATCCGCCGAGGATTTTGACCCATCCGGTTGTTTGTCGAGTGTTACCCATGACGTTAACTTGTGGAAGGGGCGTAGAAGTCCACCAAGGACGACCTATCCATCAGGTTGTTTGTCGAGTGTTTGCTTGATGACATTAACCTGTGGAAGAGGTCAATCAAAATATTTGTGGTTGTAACCAAAGTTGCATCTTAACATTGGTCTTGTTTTTCCATGAGTATGATTGGAAAATCATAATTTGTAAAACTATATCTCTTCTCAATGTTGAAATATCCTCCAACTTTGACTTGTTTCTTAGATGGTAATCGATTAGATGCTTAACATGGGCTATCTTCTTAGATTAAGAGTTGCCCCTAGTTTTGACAAAATCAAGGAACTAAGTTTGATGAATCTTCATTCTTATGCTCCTTAAAAGCTTGAAATGCTCCACCTCGATGGTGGTTTTGATCTTGTTGGAAACTACAAGATGAAATAATGGGAATCAACTTCCCACACCAAACTTGCATGCTAAAAACCAATTACGACAGAGTAAAAGTTTTCACCTTAGCTTTGTGAAATCCAAAGACACACACACAAGTATTTAAAGAGTGAACAATAAAACTCAATTTTATGTGAAAATCTCAAAAGAGGGAAAACCACGAGGCCTAGCCAAGAAAAATCTTTCATTATGTATCTATTTTAGAGTACAAAATCTTCCGATAATGGGATTACAAGATTGCATATGAGAAAGGAACAACAACCATGTGACAACAATCGTTATAACGCTGCTAGTAGAAGAGATGATGGTGAACTGTATGCAAGCAATCACCCAGAAATGCGGGAACAATTACTACAGAATGCAGGAACAATCAGGTAGAAGTCATCATGATGGAGACCACGAGATTGACGACGAAGGATCAACGGCTGGCGGGTATTTAATTGCTGAGTGGCGACGACAGCTTGGAGGATCTTTAGAGCTCTCCTCTCTGCTTCACCTCATATGAAATGAGGAGCTATTTATAGATTGGAGGAGTGGCATCTCTGTAAATACATGCAAAACCCGCATACCCACTTCATCTGACGGCTCACAATGATCCCTTTGATCATTTGATGTATTTTAAATATTTGAATGCTCAAATGAAGTGAATTGTAAGATCTTTGGCTTGTTGGAACCCGTCGAGACGCCGATTTGACTATAAACACTCCATATTTGAGAGCTTTTAGGAATTTAACTGATGTCCCAAAGATTTCAATGATATTTTAAGTGCTTGATCACCATTTTCAATTTCGATCAACAGATCAAGATTCAGATTGACTAAGAATTTTCGTGGTCATATCAAGGTTATTGTACCTTTTAAATATCTAAAAATTCTTTCTAGTGCTTTCCAATGAGTTTCATGATTACTAATATATCTACTCAATTTTTCTAAAGATAAGCAATATCTCGAAAATAATTTGCTATGATGCATAAGACAACCAATTATTTGAGTATATTTTAATTATGATACACTATCACCTAAATTATTTATAAGATGTAGAGTTATATGGAGTGCCTACAAGACTCACATCTTGATAATTAAATTTTTAAAAGTTTTTGAATATAATATGATTGAGTAATAGAAATGTTATTTGCATTTATATAAATTTTTTATACCTAGTATTACATTAGCTTCACCTAAATCTTTCATATCAAATTGAGTTGATAGAAACTCTTTAATATTATTTATAATATTGAGATTTATACCAAAAATTAAAATATCATTAACATAAAGACATAAAATAATATAATCATGATCAACAACTTTAATATAAACACATTTATCGACTCACTAATAAAAAATTCATATGTCAATACTACTTTATCAAACTTTTCATGCCATTGTTTATAAGCTTGCTTTAATCCATATCAAGATTTTACTAATTTACAAATTTTATTTTCTTGACCTTTTACTATAAAACCTTCAAGTTGTTCTATATAAATTTCTTCTAAATCACCATTTAAAAAAATAGTTTTACATCCATTTGATGTATACCTAGATTATATGTTGAAGAAAAAGCTAAAAGCAAATGAATTGTAGAAATTCTAGCAACCGGAGAATAATATCAAATTAGTTAATATCACTTTTTTGTGTATATCCTTTGGCTACTAATCTTACTTTATATTTATCTATAGATCTATCTGATTTTAATTTCTTTTGAATATCCATTTACATCCAATAGTTTTATAACCGGAGGTAAATCACAAAGTACCCAAGTCTTATTTTATATAATAGAACATATTTCATTATTAATAGCTTCTTTCCAAAATTGTGCATCTATATAATTTATAGCTTCATCAAAAGTACTAGGATCATTTTCTAAAATAAATATTTTAGTTAAAAGAGAATAAAAATCATCACCTAAAATTTTCTCTTATCTAATTCTTTTACTTTTTCTAATATTTTCCTCATTGTTATTTGTTAAAATAGTATCATTAATTTATTATAGAATTTTCTATTAAAGATTCTTTGATTAATAGATTTTGTAATCTTATTTTTCATAAGAAATATATCTTCAAAAATGTAACATCTCTAAATTCTATAATTGTATTAATATAAATATCATTAATATCGAAGTTAATGATAAGAAATCTATAAGTAGGACTATTAAGAGAATATCTAATGAATACATCATCTACGCTTTTAGATCCTAATTTTCTCTTTTACATTCGGAATAGATAATTTAGCTAAACAACTCCAAACTTTTAAATACTTCAAATTGGGTTTTCTATTTTTCCAAAATTCATAAGGTGTTTTATTAGAATCTTTATAATGAATCTGATTTAAAATAAAACAAGTTATTAATAAAGCTTCACCCCATAAATTATTTGATAAATTTGATGAAATTAGCATTACATTTGTCATATCAATTTATGTTCTATTTTTTTTCGCTCCCCTATTAGATTGAGGAGAATATGGAGGAGTAACTTGATGTATAATATCATTTTCTTCACAAAATTTATTAAATAAGTGAAATATATTAGACACCTCTATTCGATCTTAAAATTTTAATTTTCTTATTTAATTGATTTTCTATTTCAAATTTATATTTTTTAAATATATCAAAAATTGCCTTTAGTTCGATTAAATAAACATAACAAAATTTTGAAAAATCATCAATAAAGGTAATAAAATATCTTTTAGCTCATCTAGTTAAATTACTATTTAAATCACAAATATCACTATGAATAAGATCTAATAAATCATTTAAATATATTAAAATAGTTTTTAGTTTGTTTTACTTGAGGGCAAATTTCACATTTCACATATTTATTTATATATTTTTAGATATTAAATTCATATACATCATTCGTTTAATTGTTTTGTAGTTTACATGTCCTAATCTTGCATGTCAAATATTAGAAGTAATAATTAATGAAATATAAGTATTTAAGCAAAACACTTTATTGCTAGAAAATGATAAATTTAATTTAAACAAATCATTACATAAATATCCCATGCTCACAAATGATTCACTTTTTATAATAACCTTATTTTACTCAAAAATAAGACGATAAGCATGTTGAACAAGTAAAGAACCACTAATTAAATTTCTCCTAATATTCGGTACATACAAAACTAAATATAATTTTAAATATTTTTCTAATGTCAATTTTAGATCAATATTTCATTCTCCAACCACACTAATGCTCTATTGCCCATGCTTACACTTTCTCTTGGTGTATCCTCAAATCATTGACATTGGAAGTGATCATATTAATTTGTGATTGAGATCGATTTTGCTCAAAAGTCTTATTATTTTCTTTGGATGTCTAAATTTTCAAAATAACTAGCCATTGCAAAATGGTTGGTTCTCCCACATACCCAACATTGAATCTCATTATGCTTTTTTATTTTATTGCTAGACTTGTGTAAAATTTGTTTCTTAAACTTTTTATTAAACGGTTAAAAAATTTTTCATTTAAAATTACACTTTTCCGTTAGATTGACATGTGTTTGTGATTCAATTTTAGTGAGAGTTTTATCTTTATCTTTTATTTTTCTTCTATTTTAAGTGCAATAATAAGATCAAGAGACATCTTATTTCTATTATGCCTAAGTATTTGTGTAAATTGACTCTATGATTGTGGTAATTTTTCTATTATCGATGCAACTATAAATGCTTCCATCATGCTTATGCCATGTTCTTTTAGATCATAAATAATATCTTGAATTTCATTTACTTGATCTAATAGAATCACTCATTTTATATTCATTGAATGATATGATCAAATATTTTTCTAGACCACATCTTCATTACCATATTTTGATTCAAGTGCTTTCTAAAGCTCAAAAGAAGATGTTGATGTACAAAACATATCATAAAGATGATCGAAAGAATACTAAGATGCCAAGACAAAGAAAATCAATCTCTTGTAGAGTTTTTTTTTCCTAACCCTTCATCAAAAGAAGAATTATTTTCTCTTCTGAATTAGGTTGATGAAGGAGGATTATATATTGCGAAATTAATCTTAAATATGTCAACCAATATATAGTTTTCTGCCATCTTTTAAAGTGTGTTCCTATAAATGATATTTGTGTAGACATATTTTTTAATTGATGAAAATAATTAAAATAAAGAAAATATTTTAATCTACTCTAAGATTGTTAGAACTATAAGAAAATAAATTGACAATTAAGAAATAAATTTAACACAACAAAGCAAATAAAAATAAAATTAATGAGATTGAAATAGCTGAGAGGGAGATGACACTATCCTTAGAGTAGATCAAGCATTGAGTGCACCAAATTGTGGTTCTTTTTTACCCGTGAGATACAACCCGCCCCTTGCCTTGATCACAGCACCACGACTAATCGACAAAACTTCAACTAATTGTGTGTCTCTTTGTTGCCCAAAAAATTAAATGAAGAAAATGACAAAATAATTGTGAATGGAGAAAGGAAGAGAGAATATTCAGATTTTATCATACCATTCAAGCTCACATAATCATCTATTTATAGGTGAAAAGATGAGAGCCAAATATTAAATCACCTAATAATGAAAATTACTAGCCATTATTTTAAGTTATGAATTAATTTATTTGTATTTATTTAATTTATTTTATAAGTTATATAATTAATATTTTATTATAATAATGTTAGAATAATCACGTTAACAATAACGTTATTATAATCCTTTATTGTCCGTAACACTTATCAGATCACTGACGATCACTTTTGAGATTTACATATCTTTCACTTTTTTTACACTAAATACTAAAATGTAAAGTCTTAAATTTGATTTACATCATTTGAAATAATCATAAAATATTTCAAATATAATACATTACTTTTACAATACATTCATAAGTAATACCTTTTTTTTGTCATGAAATGAATGCTAAGAAAAGCTAAAGCGTTGAGATAAAGGCAAAGTTCTTTGCATCATTATTGTTAAAAAGGGTATATAGAAACATACTACATAATTTGTATATATTTATATATCTAGTATCTAAATCTTAATATTTACATTCATAATATTTACATCATTAACATCACATCAAAAATATCACAATTACTATCTTTTTTAATGAGTAAATACATATTTTCAACTATAAGTAAAATATTAGAAATATAAATATTGAATTTTAGGTATTAGATATGTAAATATATAGAACATGTATGATATGTACGTAAATATTTCCTTAAAAAAAATATTTGAGCTTCTAAGCACATTTAATAGTAGTGAAAAAAACATAGAAACTTCAAAAGGTGAAAAAATTAGGATATTCTGATAAATATTTAGTGAAAATAAATCTTAAAGATTTTAAATTTACTTTAAGATAAATATAATAAATGAATAATTAATATTGTGCTCATCTAAAAGTAAATTTAAGATGTGTTGTCACGACTTGAAATCATAACCATAAACTGAGGCAGGTCATTTCATGTTGGATGCACAACTGATTCTATCTAGGCTTTATTTAAAAGGAATTATATATATTTTTTAATACAAAGCGACTAATATCATCAACATATAATAAAGTAAAAGTCAACAAATTTCATTCAATTCATATCAAAACTATACAATCACAAGAAGATTACTCACAACAATCATGGTACACATTTATATCCATCAAAAAAGCAATGCATGATAGTTTATAACTAATATACAACAGATATACTAAGCATTATATGTTTGAATCCAATGTAAAGCTATATCCGACTACACATAATAATTTCTTATTAACTTCTTTTCTTAAAAGATGAAGTCTATTCGACAAATGTTGGGACGCTTCCAAGATGAAGTTGTTTAGATTTACTAGGGTAAATGAGCCGAGCAAGCAAGTCGGCTATTTGTTCATGTTCGCTCATTTGAAAATTTATTTGTTCAAATTAGCTCATTTGAAGTTAGTTAAAATTTATTATTCATGTTAGTCTCATTAGCGAATTTATAAAATTTTGTAAAAGCAAGCCATAGACAAGATTTGAATTTGCACCAACTTAATAGTATGTCATGCCTAAAATCACTCTCACATCCATTTTAAAGTAATTACTTCATAGATAAAATATATATATCTATATAATTTTTTATTTTGAGCTAAAATGAGTCTAACAATCGAACTAAGGGTTGTTCATTTTGGTTCCTTTATAAATCGAAGTTTTAAATATTTGTTTGTATTCTTTGCTTAACGAACAATCAAACATGAGATATTTAATGAGTCAAATACAAGCTTTTGTAAACAATGAGTGTTTTAACATCCCTAGGATTTACTTGCATATTGTGTGTGTGTGTGTGTAAACTTATATTAAATATATAAAAAACCTTAAGAAAATAATTTTAGAAATTTATATTTAACAGTTTTATGTGGGTTAAATAAAAATTTATTTGATATATAGATATTAAATTTAATTAAATTTAAATAAATTATTTGATTTTAATTATAAAATTTAACATTTTATATAAATGTAATGCAAACATTACTCGGAAAAAGAGTGTAATGGAAACATAACATGCAGAATAATTAGAAAATTATCAAAGCAACACATAATAGGCATGTCCTAAGCATTGCTATTCATGGATTAGCTTTCCAACTAATGAACTTTCCTACCTTAAAAGTTTCCTTTTGATTTCATAAAATTCAACATCCTCAAAGATGTTAGAGTTTGAGCAACTTCCTCTAATGTATCAACTATTATAAATTTTTATGTGAACCGGTTAATATTGTTACTAAAGTGCTAGTAGTTTGTGCCACATTCACAACATTCTAATTATCATACATACTAAATCATTGACTACCCAACCAAAATCAATTTTCTTTTCCTTTCAATGTTGAATGGATTAGCTACATGAGCTCTTTGTGTGACATGTATTCTTACACCTTCAACCTTATTACCATTTACAACATGTTGATCATCATTTTGTTTCTCTTAATCAACAAATTAATGTTTTTCTACCTTTAATTCATGGAACATTACTTCAAACTTAGGAACACAAAAATCATCATCAAGAAATATCATTCAACTAATTTTTTTAAGTGTTTCTTATAATCCAATTATTATTTCATTATATTAAGATTGCTTATGAATAACTACCTCCCATGCATAAAGTTAACAATTTAAATTTATATCAAAAGCAACTAATTCCATAAAAGGATAATAAAAATAAAAACATAAAAATATTAAATCACGCTTTCATTCTATTGCACATTTGAAACATATAATTTTTTTTATTGGATTCCATCCTAGTCCATTCTCAATACTTCAAGCATTTCTATAGCTCCCACTTCTTTGGTTACACCAATTTATTCTTTAGTATGTACAATCATATGTCCTTCACGATATGCTCGTAAAATCTTAGTGGGTTCTTTGACTTATCTTTATCTGAATGAGTAGTATGTATATTTTAAATTCTATTTTAATTATACATATATTACAATAAATTAGCATAGTTTTACATCTCATATTATTGATGCATTGCTTTTGTTTAGCTTGTTCATCTACTTGCTAAACAAAGTAGACCTAAAATACATAAATAATTGATTTCTATCAAAACCCAATAAACAAAATGTCTATATTTTTGGGCATCATACATGTTAATATCATAAATTTATTAAAACATTTTATTTGTCTTGCTTTTGTGGATAACATTTCTTCCAATTTTTTTGTTCAATATATGAGAATGTTAGAATAGGTATCTTTTGACATAAATACTTACATCTTCTATAAATGAAATAATGAATGAAAGAGAGGAGGGGACAATATAGTGAATGAGAGAGGGAGGCCCATAAATATAAGAAAAATGACATTAGAAAACAAGAAAGATGGGTATAATCTAAATGAAATGTGCAAACAGATCATGACAATCATTTGTGGTGGTTGAGTTAGTTCTCAAAGTGAACAAAGCATAACTTGAATGTACAACCAAGGCATAAAAGGAATGAGAGAGGTAGTACATAAAGGTTGTGGTGTTTCTTAAGGATAATTAAGATGATACACCTTTTGGAGGTGGATAAAATTTGATTATAAGAATATAAGGCATATGAGTGAACCTTAAGTGATGATCATAATTTCATACTTTTTCTATTATCCGAGAGTTCAAAACTTTAAGACCGATATTATGATCTATATTCAAATTATCAAGTTATGCACGAGAGGCCAACACTTGTGGTGACTAGTGAGTCAATATTGTATGGAGCATTACTCTAAAATGAGTCATACACTACATGAAGGAAGGCGTGACAACCTCTAAATTACTGGTCAATTTTCTTTAAATAGGAGCATAGAATTTTGATTAGATTAAAAAATGAGTAATTTTGAGTATCAAATGCAACTAATAATCCTAGTAATGAGTATTATTTAAAAGCTATTGTACAAGAAAAATTTTATATGCCTTATAGTACTAATAAGTTGAGAAATAACTCTTCTATTCTTTAGAAAAATATGCCTAAATGTGAATTTGGGCCAAAGTTATTCTATTATATTCATGAACCGCTTATTGAACTCCATCATAAAAGAAATTAGTTCAAATAAAAAAGTGGAGCAAGTAGTTCAAGCAAAATTAGAATATTGTTGACCTCACTTTTGGAGTGAGCTATCAACTTTCTCATCATAGATCTAGGACTCTTATAGACACTAAGAGTTCCTCCTTAAGATAGTTCTAGTGATTAGGTGAACACTTAACCCAACCCTAAAGACTTAAAGAGTTAGCCATAAGAATAGGTTGTGTCTTGTGGATTTAGGAGGACTTGCCCTATAGAATAAACCCAATCCTTGCTTTCTTCTTTCAATCCAAATTCTAAAATCAAATCCAACTATCAAATGATTGAAAACCGTGATTAGATTCAAATTCTAAATCCCTTCTTAAACCCTTTGATTTTATCTTATGAACTTAGCCTTAACCAAATTCAAATCAACCAATCCAATTGATTTTATCAATTATCAAATTCAATCTCAAATCAAATTCCAAATCATAAATCAATTCCAAGCTCCAAATGATTGAAACACATGATTAAGTCGAAATTCCAAAATATCTTCCTAACCCATATGAATCACCTTCATATGCTTAGTCAAAACTCCTTCAAACTAACTCAAACTTGGTTGATTTCTTTATGAATCATTCATTCATTCATTTATATTCACAAATATAAATTAAATCCAAACAAACCATTCAAATAAAATCAAAATAGATCAAAGCAAAACCAATTCTCTACTTAAGCCCTTTTGACCTACACTTAATTTGGTCAATTTTGCATCCAAATCACTCCAAACTCAAGTGATTTTCATAACCCATTTATATCTTCATTTATAGTCACAAATATAAATGAAATATAAATTCAAATGGTCCAAACCAAATCCAAATCAAATTCTAAATTTTAGCCTTTTAGCCAAATTCTTGAACTTGGCTAAATGATACCCAAATCAACTCAAATTTATGGTTTTCTTCATAAATCAAATCCCAAATTTAGCCATTTTAGCCAAATTCTTGAACTTGGCTAAATGATACCCAAATCAACTCAAACTTATGGTTTTCTTCATAATTCAATCATTCCCACAATCATTGACCCAAATATAAACATAAATCACCATTATCAAACCAAATCCAAGCTAACACAAATGAAACCCAAGTTAACCTTTTGAATTGAAATTGTCATATGAACCAAAACCCATTTGGCTCCAAACCAATTGCAATTGGATTTATATTTAATCCTAGGCTCACGTGTGAGTTTAACTCAATAATAAAACCTTGATGATCAAGCCAATTGACCTATTTAGGCTCACTTGACCTAAAGTGAACTAAATGACCTTTTGAGCCAAGTTCTAATCCAACCCAAATTGGATTGAACTAAGCCCATCTAAACCTCACAACATAACCAACAACCACCCTAGGGTGATCAATTGCATTGAATTGGGTCAAACCTAGCTTTTGACCAAGTCAATATTTAACCCAAATGAAACTCAAACTAGCCAAAATCCACCATATGCCAAATTGATTAAAACTATTGACTCTAACCCATTCATAATCAATGATTGAACCTAACCAAACCATCAATTGAGCCAAACCAAGCCTAATTGGTCATTTGACTCAAGTTGATCCAAATTAGCCTAAAAGGCTAAAATAGGTCAAATCATGATTTGATCCAAATTGATTGCAACCAATGGATTAAGATCATTCCAAATCACTTATTGAACTTGACCAAAGCCATATTTAGCCCAAGTTGACCAATTGGTCAACTTGACTAACCCAAATTGACCTAAAAGGTCAAATTGGCCAAAATTCAAATTAAATCTAAATTAAACCAAACCAAAGGCTAAAATAATTTTAATTGATCAATTGAACTTGACTCAACCCTTAACTCAACCCAATTTGGTCAAATTGGTCAAATTGGTCAACTTGACCAATTTGACCCTTTGAATCCAAATGAGTCAAATCCAAACCTAGACCAAACCAAACCAAACCAATTGAACTAATATATCCCAAATCATCATATGAACCTAACCCAAGCCTTGGTTTAATCCAATTTGACAAATTGGTCAACCCAACCCAACATAACCCAAATTGAACCCATTTGGCCAATCTAAGCAAAATGACTCAATCCAATTTATGGAATCTTGTGGGCTGATCTAACTCAACTTAAACTCTTCTTGGTGAGCCCAAGACCTCCCCAAAGCCAAGTGGGCCCCACCCAAGCGGATTAGCCATCAAAACATGGGATTTAAGCTTCAAAACTAATGGATCCAAGCCAGTCAACTCTCTCATCCTCAGCCCCAAGCACTCAATATAACCTTCTCACCCACCTAGCCCACCTAATCCACTCTAGGTCGCCATGGACCTTTGGAGGTGAGTTGACTCACACAACCATCGAGCACCCAATGGATCCAAACCTTGCAACTTTGCACAATGGATCCATGGTACCTCCCATCACTTCTCCCATCCCTATTTCAACTTGATGGAGACTAGTTCGAAATGGCTAGCTAGGTGTGATCATGCGATACCGCTCGCTCATCCATCATGAGCAATTGAGGGGTTCACCCCTCAATTGAGCGTAAAGCCAATTTGCATTGAAAGACTTCCTAAGTCAATTTCAAGCCCCAGTGATCCCAAGCATCCTCCCCTCCTCGATCAAGATTACCCATTTTCGCAAAGCAAACAAGACATCCCAATCTCGAGCAATAGTCCCTCATTTCACTATCAAACTCAAATTTCTCTTACTCACACCTCGCCATACTGCCTAAGCCAAACGAGTCATTTCGAGCTCCCAAGTGGCAAGGTGCAACTTCAATCGAAGTTGAGGCTCATGCGAGGTGGTGACTCAAGCATTCCACACCAAATCAAGCCCGGATTTATTCAATGTCCTCACCTTAACTATCTGCTATCTCCTCGATCCTCGACCCGTGTCTTAGCTCGCAGGTAATTACTCAAAATTATAGCTATAAGGAAATTATGCTTAGTCTTTTCAAGAGAATTTTAATCCCATGTGAATTTGATCATTGGATGTGCATCCCCTCCTTCCAAAGGTGTGGGATCAATTTGATCCAGCTCGGTGAGCTCCGATCAATGGGGGAAAGATGGATGGTGCTCGCTCTTTCACCGCCATGAAGGAGGAAGATCATACGCCATCCATTTTATGTGATTGGAATGGGCCGTGATTAGATCATGATAGATCCCCATTTTCTCCTTAACCCAATCAAATTATGGCCATCCGATCTTAGGACATTCCATGGGTAAGCGTCCGCCGGCTAAGTCAAGACGTGATGTGACAACTTGCCAATCCCATCACGCCATGTGGAAAGCGAAATGCATCGCCACATGACCATAAAGATTTAATTTGGTTGTTTTAATTAATTTTACCTAAACTTCCTAAATTCATAACTATTATAGAAAAATCCAAAAAATACAAGGTTTGGCTCATTTTAAAGAAATTTTAGAGTAGAATCTAGAAAATTATTATTAATTAATTTTGAACTATGATTTTGGCTTAATTAAGATTTAATTAAAATTTAATTAGCTTAATTACCCCTTAATTAAGCATCCAATTAATCTCAAATTTTGTGGATGTCTAGTGGGATGACTGCCTCTTTTTTTTCAAGGATTTTATTGATAGCTTAATTAAGAAAATCAATTGATTAAGCTTTAATCACTCTCTTAATTTAATTAGTGATAATTAGTGAATGAACAGTGGTTTAATTAATTATTTAAGCCTAATTACCTTTGTGGAATAGTAAGGAACTTAAGGTGTGTGATTGGGATTTTTCCTAATTCATTTCCTAGATTTCCTTCATTTTGGAATTAACTTAATTGATGATTAATGAGGTAATTAATTTAATTAATTAATTAATTTCAAGATAAAGATTAGAGCCTAATTGAATGTTTGAAATGACTTAGGGATTAAGGATTGAGGTCTAGTCCTTGATCCCTCTTCCTAATTTAATTTCATCATTCTAATCAAAATATAATCAAAAAATTCAATCAACTAATTAATAATCTTGATTTAACTCAATCTAAATCGACTTCAAACCTAAGCAACCTTTAATTGATCTTGGCTAGCTTCTTGGGTGTTCAATAACCCATGGTGAGAGATAATGAAATTATGGTTAGCTCATATGTGTGAGAAAACTATAAAAGTATTTAGTGAATCCCTTAAGCCTAATTAACTATTATAAGCCAATTGCATTAGACCCCTTTCATTTTTAGGAGCATTGCAACTTTACTTTTCGTGTTGCATATCATATTGGATTATTATTAATTAGTTAATTAACTTAAGGTGATATAGGTAAGGGTTAATTAATTCACTTAATTCATACCTTAACTTAATTAGAAAAATAAAACCAACCTAAATATTCTTCATTAAACCAAATTAATTCACACATGGGGAATTGGATTAGATCAAAAAACCTCTTTCATATTTTCTAAATCAAATCAAACTCAAGGTTAAAAATGTCTTTAAAGAATTTTAGTTTATTTTAAATAGCCTTATTTAATGTGATTGTCCTTAGGAATTAATTGGGATGAATGAGATCATGTGCTTATATTCATTTATTTCTTTCCAATCATGCTAAATATTGCTTGCCATGTGAAATCATGCATTCATTTCTTTTAAAACTAATTAAATTAAATGGTTTTTCTATTTCAAATTGCATGTGTTGACTTAAATTAAAAATATGTGTGACTATTATTACTATTAAATCAAAAACTATTTTCAAAAGCCCATAAATTAATTATAATATATGAAGTAATGTTGACTTAAATTAAAAAATAGGTGTGATTATTATTACTATTAAATTAAAACCTATTTTCAAAAGCTCATAAATCAATTATAATATATGAAGTAATGTTAATTACAAATATCTATAAGTTTGTAGGTGATGATAATACAAGGTATGTAATATGAAGTTCTCTTTCCTTACCTTACATGGATTTTCATAGGATTTACAAGTGTATAGTTCATTTGGATAGAACACAATATTTACCTAAATCTACCTTATGCATCTCCATGTTAAAACTTAGGAAGAATTTCATATCACATAAATCATGTAATCAAACTAAATGTGATCTCTTACATGACTTCTTATTCTTGTGGTTCTTTTTTTACATTCATATGTATCCGAGAAAAGTTGTATATTAGGACACTAAGAGGGCTTTAAGTAGCACTAAGTAGGTCTTGCACCTCCTGGGCAAAATAAATAAGGCATCGACTTAAAACTCTTATACATATGTATGATGTGGCCAATGAATAAGAATCATAAATCAAATAAATCAAACACAACTTTTGCATGGGTTTTCATATCCTTATAGTTTCTTATACATCTACATGTATCTAAGAAAGGTGGTATATTATTTGGACACCCTGGTTTTTAGCTTTACCCTAGGTCTCGATCTTATGCCCCGGGTGCGTAAAATAATGACGATGACTCACACTTATACATGTGAATGTGTATCTAACTAATGGATAAAAAAATCCTTCTTTTCTATTAAAAAGACATGCATTCATAATTCAATCAAATTAAATATCTAAATTCCAAACACATTTTTTGCATTCATCATTTAAGTATGCTAAGACATAAATTGCATGTATAGCTATGCTTAGGTTTAATCATATGCATGATGATGATGAAAAGAAATGAATGAACATGTGTTATATGATAGTAATTCATTCTAATTAATCTTAAGATGCCTTTCTTCTTGAATAAGGTCATTTAGGGTAAACCTAAAATTAGATTAATTAAAATATGTAATAAGTCATTCACTAAAGGAAATTGATTAATTAACTTAGAAGTGATCTAAGGTAGGGATGAAATGGGGGTCTCTCTTTTCTTCTCTTTGTAATAATTAATTATTAAGTGTAGGCCATATGAAACAAAAGAAAATACTAAGTAAAATCTTCAAATCCCTCACACTTAGCAAATTACTCTAAAGCCTGGAGATTGCCACATAAGCTTTAATTCATACACACTAAGTCATAATTTTAACTTTATGTTAGGGCGTGTATGATTTGATGTATGCTTATTTTATGATGTATTATTATAGACGGATGTTAGGTGTATGTGCATAGTCCGGATGTCGATATTAAATCATGCTTTCTGTAGGGGACGCGTGCTTAAGGGTCGCTAATAAAAATATAAATATTTTGTCGGTAGGTTGCTTATGCCTAAAGAGACAAGTGCTTGGGCTAATTACCAAAAAGTCCAAATTATTCATATAACTAATTGGGTTGTATGGTGTTAGCTAACATTTATTTTACTAGATTTACTTTCCTTATTTTTCATGTAATTTTGCATTAGGATTAAGATAAGTGTTATGGGGATTATGATAAGTATTGGTTATGAGACCAAGTCTTATGTACCATGTGATGCCTTTGGAGCATCTAAATCAAGATAAAAGGAAGAAATAAATGGAGCAAATAAAATAAAGAAATGAAAGAAGATGAAGAATGAAGAATGAAGATCCCCATAACATTTATCATTTATAATTGTAATTATTCTTTCATTATGCCAGGATGTATATAAAAGCCTACCCACATTTTTTTTCGTTATGGTGGTGAATCGACCTCTTATTCTTTTAATGATAGCTTTATAAAATTGTTTGATATTTTGTTTAGTTTATGCATTAGAAAAAAGCATGTCTCTTCATAGTTTATTTATGATTTTATGACATTATTGTATGATCTAAATGCAATTAGCTAGGATAAAAAATTAATCTTTCTTCCCAAACTAACAACTCATAACTAAATCTCTAAAACAACTCATAATCTCATGTAAAAGCTTAGATATTAAATCAAGAGAATAAAATATTTACCCTTATGGATGTTGTATGTTTAATATCATGCATAATCATATTATTTCACTCTTGTTAAGGAGGGCTTCCATCTTTGCTAGATAGAAATGAGTTTAACCTTTAAGAGCCTATGATGGAAGAACACCTCTTTCTCTTTGATTTGGCCCATAATCAACTTCCCTTGCATTTAGGCATATAAAATCCTATAACTGTGTCAAAATAAAGAGTCCTAAATTAAATAAAATTTGATAAAAATTTGCATTAGATTAAGTCATTATTCATACCCCTCATGCTCTAGTCTCTGGGGTTTAAGGACTTAGTTTCTTTTCTAAATAAATAACAACCTAACCATCTTGCAAAGCATATGACTTGATCACATGGTTTTAAAATGTAGGGAGTTAGTGGTCGCCACTTGGCAATAATAAGTCCAACGTGGTTTACTCTCTCTTGTGGAGGTAAACCATATGCCCACTTTCCTTAGATTTAGGTCATGCTTTGGTCCTCGCCATAGTTCCCTAGATTTAGGATAAGGTTGTTGTTTTCCTTCATGGCTATAAGCATTAATCCTCACCTCTAGGCATTTCCACAATCTTATATTATGGAATTATAAGTCCTAGATTTATAATAAAATTTTAACTCAAATAAATAAATCTCCTCAATTTCAAATATATAAATTCCAACCATAGGATAGATTGGAATACTCCAGGTTTCCGGTATCATGAGCATTCCCTAATCATCTTCTTTGGTTTCAATAATAACTCTCCCCTTTTGATCCATCCTACTTGATCTTCTAAAATACAAATTTATTGAGTCATATTTTGAATTCTTTGGAGACAATAATTGCTTACTTTAATCGAGAGTATTCTTAAGGAATTCACTTTTCTTAAGATAATTAACTATGGAGGCTTGCCTCCATAGAGAACTTGATGAACCCGGTTTAAATAAACCTTGCTATACTTTTCCATATAAAGTAGAAATAAATCTGTATTCAAGACCCATCATGTCTTAGAGTCCTTATTAGTGATGAGGTCCATTGTAGTGACTCATCTCAAGATAGTACACTATTCCTTGATGTCATACCCCATCACCTAAGTACATTCTCAACCATGGTGTCCCCTCACATACACACACACAACAACAAAAAAAAAATTAAATACCACGATTTTTCTAGGGACACGGGATGGTTCCTCTCTCCATCTCTAGTTGACATTGTTGTCTCCAAGAATCGATAGTTGACTTGCATTTTATGTGAGGTTGAGACTATCTTTTCTTCCATTGACACTTAGCTTATTTCATTCTTAAGCAAAGTTAGCCAACATCCTTTAGGTTTTAGGACCTCACCCCAGGTCTTGAAAACCCTATTTGGTTCCCCAATAGGTGAGAATATAATTTATCAATAAAAGGAGAGATAATAAAATTTAGAACCTCCCACTATTAGCTTGGTGAGGCAAGGTTCATCATAAAATTTAAGAAAATAATTTCTTTCATAAAATGACACTTTCCAAAAGCACTCCTTTTTGATTATAGCCATCTTCATTCTACATACTCAAAGTTTGTTGGAAGAAGATTCTACTTTTGAATCATAACATGAAATTGAAATCCCACTCAACATATTTCACTTATGCTAGACTTGAGGTTTCTCTCTTTCAAAATCAAGAAATCACATACATGGCATCAAAGCATCATATTGAAATCTATTTAACATACTTAAGATTTGTTAAATAAATTTTCCTCTATTTTAGAATCTTATTTGACATGCCATGTTTGTCAAAAGAAAGAGCATCAAATACATTTGATTCCCACTTAACATATCAAAGTTGTTAAGTGAAAATCACATTATCAAATACATTTGATTCCCACTTAACATATCAAGATTGTTATGAGAATTTCATTTTCATGTACATTTAGTTTCCACTTAACATATCAAAGTCGTTAAATAAAATCTCCTTTTCATGAACATTTGATTCCCACTTAACATATCAAAGTTTTAAGTGAGAATCTCATTTTCAAAATGCATTTGATTTCACTTAACATATCAAAGTTGCTAAGTGAGAGTCTCATTTTCATATTTGGTTCCCACTTAACATATCAAAATTGTTAAGTGAGAATCACATTTTCATGTACATTTAGTTCCCACTTAACATATCAAAGTTGTTAAGTGAGAATCTCTTTTCAAAATGCATTTGATTCCACTTAACATATCAAAGTTGTTAAGTGAGAATCTCATTTCCATGTACATTTGATTCCCACTTAACATATCAAAGTTGTTAAGATAATCACATTTTTATGTACATTTAGTTCCCACTTAACATATCAAAGTTGTTAAGTGAAAATCTCATTTTCATGAATATTTGATTCCTACTTAACATATCAAAGTTGTTAAGTGAGGATCTCATTTTCATATGCATTTGATTCCACTTAACATATCAAATTTGTTAAGTGAGAATCACATTTTCATATGCATTTGATTCCACTTAACATATCAAAGTTGTTAAGTGATAATCTCATTTTCATGTACATTTGATTCTCATTTAACACATCAAAATTGTTAAGTGAGAATTTTATTTTCATATCATATTTGATTCCACTTAACATATTTTGTTAAGTGAGGATCTCATCTTCATATCACATTTGGGCTTTCACTAACACATTAAATTTGTTAAGTGGGAGTCCCATTTTCAAAAAAATATATCAATCACATTTGACTTTCACTTAACACATCAAATTTGTTAAGTGAGGGTCTTATTTTGAATATACATTTGATTCCTACTTAACATACCAAGTCTAAGTAAGGATCTCCTTTTCAAATCACATCACATTTGGGCTTTCACTTAACATACCAAATTTGTTAAGTGATAGTCCCATTTTAAAACCAAAACAAAACAAAACATATATCAATCATATTTGACTTTCATTTAAAATACCAAACTTGTTAAGTGAAAGTCTCATTTTCAAACATAAATCAAACACATGTGGCTTCTACATAACATATCAAATTTATTAAGTAAAAGCCCCATTTTCAAATCAACACTTCACTCATCTTAAGCAAAGGTATTTGACAAAAATTCTCAAACACACAATCACAACCTCTTCTTAGCATACTCAAATTTGCTAAGTAAAGGTTCTTTCAAATCATCAATATTTTAAACAAGATAAACAAAATACAAATATCTCCAAAAATCTCTCTCAAATTTTGAATCCCACCCAACCTACCTATATTGGTTGAGTATGGGTTCTAAAAGCAAAAGAATCAAATGGCAAAGGCTCTCCTTCAAACACCAAAATCTCTTCAATGAACTCCACTTAACATGTTTCATTGAAGTGTGGGTTCAAAACTCCAAATCTACGCCACTCTTTTGGGAATGAATATTAAAAAAGATCTGACTCAAGTTACATTTCAACACATGCAGACATCCCGATCGCTTAATGAAATCTTTACTGTCAAGACACATAACTTCTCGAAGTTTGTCTTCACCTTTCCATTTGGGATGGATTGGCCTTGATCGCCACCTCCCCGAGACTGACTCCACCCATTTTGTCATCTTGGTCATGATTCAAGGGAGCACATGTCACTTGTGAGGGGTGACCCTCACTTGAGTCGATGGTGGCTAGGTAGAAGCCGCCATCCGCATCACATGCCCTCTATTTTGAATACCCTCCATTGAAGAGGAAGGAGATGGTTCCCACTCCCCGCTCGTGATAGTTCCAGATCATCCAACTGTCCCTACCATTGCTCAGTGAGAGCTACTACCTCCTATTCGGTCACCCAGAGGGAAGGCTATCTTAGCTTGAGATAGCCTCCTCCACTAGGTACTACCCTACTGCCTTGTTCACTCACTCAATGTTGCAATAAAATTTCAAGATTAAGTTGAGACGAGTGCAGAGAGCTTGAGGCGATCATATATAGAGGAGGGTTCTCCTTGAGAGGTCTCTCCACTTTTGACCAACAACAAGTTCCACCCCTCACTCGATGGAGAGAAGATTATGGAGGATTCCGCTTCTCCCCACCATTGGCATATATGAGACCTGGATAGGGAGCAGGGAGGCCCTATGCTAGACTTAGGACTATCCCACGCTAAGTTGGCGAGCATATGGATGCTTGGAGTCCGCACCTTGTTTGATTTGTGATCATTGATCCCTGGAGTGTTGGGTCGATCCATAGAGAGAGGGCCATGGAGACCCAAGCATCTACTCGTGCAGAGAGGGGAGCACGGAGGTATGCGTCGCAACCTCCACTCGATGGTTTTCTGATCGACCCCCCATCGATCATCATTGATATGATTGTTCTTACCGCTGATACACAAGAGATCTTCCATTGAGGGACAATCGATGTTTCCTTCACCGCCCCTCGTCATCATCATCACCATAACTTTCAACATACACCTCTCCGCCAAGATCTAGAAGCCTCCATCCGGGAGAGGCCCCTACTTTAATGATCCATACCAAAGGATCCCACTCCATCTACTCCATACAGGGTGTGGACGAGTTCTCCTACTCACCTCCTACTTGCCTTGTGGTGTTTATTTTGAGATGTTGTGACACGAGATCTTAGGGGTACTTATTGAAGTGATTAGTATGACAGAATGATGTATCATCTCGAAAGATGAAAATCAACACCCTATAATGGACCTAATCACTCAAGGACTCAAGGAATGATGGGTCTTTGAATATATTAGAGATCTTTCCCCTACTTTACATGAAAAGTAAAGTAGGTTTATTTTAAGTTAGATTCAATAAGTTTCCTATGGAGGCAAGCCCCATAGTTAATTACATCCTAAGGAATGAGAATTTCTTAAGAATACTCTCAATTAAAGCAACAATTAGGGTTGCCAAAGACTTCAAGGTTAAGATTATCAAAGAATTGGTTATTTTTGAAAATCAAATGGGATGGATCAAGGAGAAGACTTATTTTTGGAATCCAAAGGGAGAAAAGTAGGAAATGCTCATGATTGGGAGACTTAGTGAGCATTCATTTACCCTATAATTGGGCTTTATATTTTGAAATTGAAGAGAGTTAATTATTTGAGTTGATATTTTATTAGATTGTTACCCACAACATAAGATTATGGAAATGCCTAAGAGGTGAGGATTTGTGCAAAGGGAAATAATAACCTCAGATCATAACTCTAGAGAGCTTTGACGAGGCTAAAGCATGACCTAAATCTAAAAGAAAATGAGTATATGGATTACCCACAATGTAGAATAAACCACAACTGGACTTATTATGATGGAGTGGCGATAACTCTTCCAAGTAAATCCATGTAGGCAAGTCTTATGCTTTACAAGATGGCTAGCTATATTTATTTAGAAAGGAGACTAAGTCCTTAAACTCACTCCTAAGACTAGAGCATGAGGTATGAATTCATGACTTAATCTAATGAAAATTTTAACAAATTTATCTAATTCTTTTAAACTCTTTATTTTGACAAAATGGGATTTTATATGCCTAAATGCATGAGAACTTGATTATGAGCCAAATCAAGAGAGAAAGGGGTTCTTCCATCAAAGGCTGTGCTCACATTCATTCATTCAACTAAGAGGTTGCTAAAATTTTATTATCTTGATTCAATTCTTAGATTTTATGTAAAGTTATGAGTTATTTTAAAATTTTAGTTATGAGTTGTTAATTGGGGTAGAAAAATTAATTTCATTCTATGAGCCTGCATCCAGCCACACATTCAAGCATCAATCATAAAGAAACTATGAAAACATGTTATTCTAATGCGCAATCTAAACACAACATCAAACAATTTTATAGACTACCATAAAAGAATAAAGGCCGCTGGTTCACAGACACCCCAAAAGAGAAAAAATATGGGTAGGCTCTACCCTTATACAACCATTATAAAAAAATAATACATCCTATGTGGGTCTTCTTTTCTTCATTTATTCATTCTCTTTCTTTTGATTTGATTTGCTCCAAAGGCATCATGGCACCTCGACTAAGCCTTCTAGCCACCGCTCATCCTAATCTCCCATAACACTAATCCTAATTCCTAATGCAAAATTACATCATAGGAAAGTAAATCTAGCTACACCTGCAAAATAAATGTTACTACACACACTATACAACCAAGTTGTATGAATAATTTGAACTTAGCACCACACATAGATAACCAAGCCCACCTATCTAAGTTATGCTTATAGGGCTACAACCGCACAAACACATTTATATTTTTATTACAACGCCCCTTAAGCATAACCTGCAGAGAAAATATGATTAGCTAATACCTACCATCCACCCATGAGGCATACATCCTAACATCTAGTCTAAAACATCACATCACAAAATAAAATACAATATCACACATAAAATCAATACATCTAATTTTATTTAATTTTGGTGGGTGACTAGATTCTAGTGTGAAAAGAAGGCTTGTGTAGTAAGACTTTACTAGGCTTCTTTAGTTTAAGTTTCAATTTGAAGTTTGAATTTGTTTAAATTTTAGGGTGATTTCAACTTACATGATTTAATGATTTATTTTATTTTTATTTCACTTTGATTTGGTTAAAGTGATGTTTAAGTTTTAGAATGAGTAAAATGAATTCCATTTGTATATGAAACTCACCATTCTACATCCTAACTCTTATTAAATGAAATCTTCATCCTAAAATGAAGATTCATCTCAAAAGTCTAACTAAGTTCCTTAAGTATTTTAATTAGCCCATTTGAATTTGTGCAATTAATTTGATTTGATTCATTTGATTTAATTTAGATTTTAAAATTTGAGTTTGTTTAATCTTCATGTATTTGATTGATTAATTTTAGATTAAATGTGTTGATTTAGTTAAATTTTGATAATTCAATCTCTAGTTTCTTTCACTTGATTTTAATTTAATTCCTTAATTTCATATGATTAGTATCATTTCGATGTTGTTAAGTTATTAGTTTCATTATTTCATTTAAGTTTGATTTATATTGATGAATATATTTTAATTCCTTATGATTTATGTGAAGTCTAATGTATTCTTTCATTTGAATTTCAATTAAGGGTTTGATTTATTGAATTTAGATGTTTAGTTTATGTATAGATTATCTCTTTAGTTTGATGATTAATCTCTTATCTTAGTTCAATAGGTTTGTTTATTTGGATTTTATTTTTGTTTAATTTATTTTGATATTGATTGGAATTTAAGTCTTTGATGATTTTAGAGTTTAGATTTAATTTCAAGTTTATTTAATTTGATTATGATTTATTTATTTATAGTCGATTGGATAAAATGAATTGAAAGTTTGCTTTGATTTTAATTGAGTTTGATTATTTAAGATTAGAATTTTATTTTAATTTCATTCATTTATCATGTTTATTAGAGTTTAGTTTATGTTTTGATTTTATACATTTTAATAGTTAATTAATTATTTAAATGGGTTGAATTGGATTTAACTTGATTATTTATTAAATTGATGAGAGTCATTCTTAAATTAAATTAATTTGACTTGATTTAGGTTATTTGCTTGAGTTTTATTTTTGTTTGACTTATTTTGATATTGTTTGAAATTAAGAGAATATATGATTTAATAACTTTAGAGTTTATATTTAATTTTATGTTTATTTTATTTGATTATGATATTTAGAATATGAATTATATTAATTTGCTCATAATTTTACTTGACTTATATTGTCTATGTCCTAAGGGATTTGAGTTTATATGTATATATTTTTTGTTTTAAAACGTGATTTGAATTAGCTATGAATTCTTCCAAAATTTTATGTGAATAACTAATCAAATAAAGCTTAGCCAATTATAATAGTTGAGTTAATTATCATCAAAGATATGTCACATAATTTAATTTTCTTTTTGATTTTAGAATCATATATAATAAGAGATTAAATTGATTTTTTAATAATTGACTTTCATAAATTTTGTTCAAACAACTTTTAAATTTGATTATAATATTTATAATATTATTGGTTTAATTAATTTTAATTATTTTTATTTTAAGTTTTACTAGATTTTATGATAATTTAATTTGCACTTTTTTTATTTTGTCTGATCACATTTTTTTGTTTGAAATTCAAAGATTGATTAACTTTTTTTGTTGAATTTAATTATAAATAGAATATTGATTAATCGTGATCATTCGATCAAAAATCAAATATCTAGAGTTAATCGTTGCTGATAGATGAAATCAAATCACTACGATTCAACTAATCAAAATAATTCATTTCAAACACATAAAATAAATCTTTTGCTTTTGTCTCTAAACTCTCCCCAAAAGAATTAAAAAGTAAAGTGAGGTGATCCAATAACGATTCAACACACCAAAAGATCTAATACTTTCTAAGCGTTTAAATTATACCTCACCGCTAAGAGGATGAATTAAGAGGTTGCTTTATTTAGAAGAAACAAACTCTATTGAGGTGCTTGTTAGGTCGGATCAGTACTTCAGCTAGCATTCCTTTTGTTTCCTCCTATAGTTTGCTTTAAACAACTCTTACCGTAGAATGCTCCAAGAGCATTACTTGTGTTGGGTTCGATGTCCAAATATTTGGAAAGAGAGAAGGAAAAGTTGTTTGCTGAAGAGAGTGCTGGTTCACACATGATTCATATAGATGAAAGAAAAGATAACGTGTCCAAACTTGAGATGGCTAGCTGCTGGTTGTTGAATGAGAAGAGGAGCTCATGCAGCAAGGAAGAGAAATCTTCAGCAGTTGCAGTTAGCTGAAATTTGCAGATGCCGTGATTCTTGAATTGGTCGATGGCTGGGTTTAGTGAGCTTGGGAAGTCAAGAAGGATTTGACTCTGACCAATACAGAGAAGGGAAAATTCGCAAGGGAGAAGAAGCTCGGTTCATGGGAAAAACGGAGATACTTAGCGGTAGAGAAAGAGATGGACAAGGGTGTTGATCTAGAGTTCGGAAGAAGAGGGAGGAGGGCCTGGTTCGACAAGCTTTGCTTGGTTGATTGTAGACTGGCAATGGATTCAGCAATGGAGTGGAAGTGGTGTTTTCATTGGGCTAAACCTGAAATATATCAGTCCTATGCCCGCTTTGGCCTTTCCCATTCAATGGGAAATCGAGAGGTGAGCGGTGAGTCATCTTTCCTCCTCCGGAGCCATGCAGACCACCAAACCGCGCATGATCCCTTGACGTAGAGGAGGCAACGTAACGCCGGCAAACAAAGAGCACTTCCGGCCACCAGCGATAACAGATGTTGCCGCCGGGCACGGATGGACCACGAAAGCCGCCCAGAGGCATCCCGACGATGCCACCCAAGCCATGAAATCGAAGCCATCCTCCGAGCGAGAGAGAGAAGAAGAAGAGAGAGCTCGTTCTCTCCGCGGGTAAGATAAGATTTTATTTATTTATTTATTTATTTTTTAAGACGGGGAGCAGCTTCTCATTTTAATAAAAAATGAAATTGAGATTCACGAAATAAAAAAAAAAAACTTAATTCTTTTACTTGAGAACGGTAGCAGTAGCATAAATGCTTTTATATATATATATATATATATATATATATATATATATATATATATATATATATATATATATATATATATATATTAGTTTCACATGTGATTAAAGATGGATATTATTATTATTATTATTATTATTATTATTATTATTATTATTATTAGTTATTCTTTTATTTATAAATCTTTCCAATTTTTAATAACTTTGATATTATAATTTTAATTTAATTGAAGTTTATAAATTATATATACTATAATAATTATTATTCAAATTATATATTTATTATTTATTTAGTAGTTAATTATTTTGATTTAATTTTAATCAAATTTATATTTGATGTTCAAATTTGATTATATTTCTATTTTGATTATACAATGACAATGTTGATTGATTTTTTTTGTTTATATGATTGATTTTCTAGTTTTTATAGTTGGATTAGCTTGCTAATTATATTTTATTTGTATTGGGCTTAATTGATTCAAATGATCAATTTGGCTCGATTATAGTGTGTTTTACATTCATAGATTATGTATTTAAGATGATTTGGAGAATTGATCTCACTTGATTTGATGTGGATTTAGATTTAAGCCCATTTGACCCAAAATGGGCTTAATGGGCTACATTGAACTTATTTGAGTTAAATGATCAAATTTATTAAATTAAACCCAATGGTTGGCTAATTTTCTAATTATAATTTTAAAATGACTTTGGATGTTTGATTTGAATTAATATTAATTTGAAATATGATCCATTTGTCTACTTGCTATAAATCAACCCATTTAGATCTTCATTAAATTTAAATTTGTTTAGTTTTGGACTCAAACATGTTTGTTTGATGATTTTGAGTCTTTGAGTGACTCAATTTGAATAAATATTAAATTGTTGACTTTGACTTAGTGGAGCCCATTTAACTCTAAGTCAAATGACCTATTTGCTATTTTGTGTCCCATCTTGATTTATTTTTTTGTTTGTGTTTCTGCATTGATTTGTGTTTTTATTCAATTTAGTTTGGTTTAATTTTGATTTAATTTGATTTTGTTTAGACTTAGTGATTTTGAGCTTATTTGAATATTTGGGTCAAATGGGTTAAGTTAGTTTGACCTTGGCTTGATTGATTTGATTGTAGATTTTGGTATGGCTTGAAGTAATGATTGAAGGATTGATTAGTTTATGTGAAGATAGTTAAATTTGATTTGGATGAGATTTGGCTAAGTCCATGAAATTGGCTTAAGGGTTTGGGTTTGGATTTAGGTTTAGATCATGATTTGAAGTTGAGTTTGAGTTTGAATATGATAAATTGATTGAAGGGTTGAATTGATCTTTGAGAAAATCAATTAAATTTAATTCAATTTAAAGGCTAAGGTTATGAGGATGGTTTATAGGGCTTAGGAAGGGTCATGTGATTTGAATTTGATTTGGGTTTCAATCATTTGAGTCAAATTTGAAATTTTGGAATTTGAATTTGAATTTGAAATTTGATTTGAGAATTGAATCTGGGTTTGATTTGAGAAAGTGTATCTAGATTGGGTTTAGCTATAGGATTGGTAATTTCCTTCCCAAGGCATAGCCTAATCTTATGATTAACATTTCTAAGTCTCTAAAGCTTAGGTTAAGTGTTCACCCAATCACTAGATATGTCTTATGACTAAGAAAATCTTAGTGTCTAGAAGATTCCTAAGTCTAAGAGGATGGGGTTGAGAGCTCACTCCAAAGTGAGGTCAACACTCTTGGTAAAGATGGAGTGGTGACATGTAGCATCGTGGTAGCACCACCACCACCACATCAAAGCCGGATGGACGCAGAAGAGTAAGGGGATCTTATAGTTCCTATGGTAGTGGGTCTTCCTGTGGATACCACTCCACCAATGAGCAATCATGAGCATATCTATTCCAGAGCATGACCTCCCGAGCAGCCCAATGGCAAAGTGGGATGCATTTCAATCGGACCACAATCCACCTCATAAATGTTGCCAACGCATTTAGATTGTTCCTGACGAGATCAAAATTTTATTTCCGAGAAGAGGGAACTCTAGTGATCACACAAGTTTGAGGATGGGCAGTAGTATTTGATCCCATGAGGATGACCTTCTTGAGGATTGTCCACGGTCAATACTAGAGTTCCCTTCAAAGAGATGATACCAAGAAGGTATAGAAGAAGAGGATCCATTCAACTCAACAACCTCCATCGCTAGGCGAAGGATGATCACATTGATAGAATGGGAAGAAGATTGAAGAGTTGATGGAATTAGCATTGTAATTTGGCTGTATCAACCTTCTCCCATGTGATAAAGTAGAGTTGGCACACACTTATGGTGTTTTATTTTTCATCTTGAGTAAATGAAAACAAAATATGCTATTTTGACACCATGCATCCATATGTGTTGTGGTAGAACTTAATATTCAATGTCTTCATCTATCCTCCTTTATAGAAAAGAAGATAAATGAAAACGGAATATAATTGTTTTGACATCACGTAGATCCGTAGACAGTTATTAAGGTGATCGTTCATTAAGTTCTACAGAGCAGTAAGTTACATCCTAAGAATGGGATTCCTTAGGAAACTCGATTAAGGTAAATGATCATTGTCTCTAAAGATTTCAATAGTAGGATGATCAATCGATTAGTTATTTGAAGATCAAATGGGATTGATCAAAGAGGAGTTAATATCTAACAAAGTAAGATAAGTAGGAGATGCTCACGATGATAGGAAACCTAGAGCATCTCAAACTATCTTATGGTTGGGCTTTACAATTTTGAAATTAATTTAATTTATTTGAGCATAACTTTTCATTAAAATTTAGGGCTCATGATTCCACAACACAAGATTATGAAAATGCCTAAAGGCAAAGATTTATGCTTATGGCCCACAAAGGGGAGAAGCAACCTTAGAATCTAAATCTAGGAGCTTTAGCTAAGGCCAAAAGCACAACCTAAATCTAAGGTGGGTATGGTTTGCCTCCACAAAGAGGACAAACCATCCACCGCTTGGACTTACAACCGCCTGGGGTGGCCACCAACTAATCCTATGATTTTAAATTCATGTAGGCAAGTCATATGCTTTATGCAAGATAGCTAGCTATTATTTATTTTAAAGAGACTCTTTAAACTCACTCCCTAAAGAGACTAGATCATATATAAGGGTATGCTTCAAATGACCTAAATCTAATGCAATTCATATTACATTTTATTTTTTTTTGGATAATCATTTTCACTGCTAATAGGATTCATATGCCTAATACATGAGAAGTAAGATTATTGGCCAAAATCAAGAAGGGAGGAGGTGTGTTTCCACCATGGCTCTCAAAGGTCAAGCCAAGTTTCTGAAAAGGTTGAAGTCCTCCAATCAAGAGTGAAAATAATATGAATGCATGATGTTATAAAAGAAATACTCATAAGGGGTTGCTAATTCTTTTATCTTGATTTTAAGCCTAAGCTTTAGGTGAGGTTATGAGTTTTTTATTTTAATTTTGAATTATTAAATTTGGTAGAAGATTTATTTTTTCTAAGAGCCTAATCATTTAGGCCATACATAAAGTAAGGAATAAAGTAGGAAAAGGATGCCACTTAATGCAAGCTAAATAAATCATCATTCAATTTATAAAGCTAGTCAAAAGAATAAAAATTGTGGTGAGCACCACACAAACCCAAAAAATTGGGTAAATGAGCTCTACCCTTATATAACCTGGATTACAAATGAATTAAATACAATTAAGCAAGGAATTCATTATTATGGGGTCTTCAAGCTTCATTTCTTCATTCTTCTTTCTTCTTCTTCTTCTTTTCTTCTTTCTTCTTTGGTTCTTTCTTTTGAATGGTTGGAAGGTGGATGCTCCAAAAGCTTCACATGGTACATAAGCCTTATAACCAATGCTCATCCTAATCCCCATAACAATCATTCCAAAATCCTAATGTAAGAATTACATAAAAGGAAAAATGGAAATCTAACTAACATGCAAAGTAAAGATTAGCTAAAATAATCATACAAATCCAAGCATGTATATTGGACTTAACATCCCACACATGGGTGACTAAGTCCACATGACCTATTGGATTATGCTTAGGGGTATAAGCACCTACACAACAAAAAAGCATTTATAATTTTTATTTATTACAACGCCTTAAGCATAATCCCTGAAGATAATGTTAGACTAAGATCGCCTACCATTCAGTCTATGCACATTCACCCTAAGATCTAGTCTAAAATATTACATCACAAAACAAAAGAAAACATCAAACCATGCACCGTCTTAACCTAAAGCTAGAAGTGATGACTTAGCCTAATGTGTGTGCATTTATGGTTTGTGTGGTATGCTTAGCTATGACTTTAAGTTAGAGTTTTCTAAATGTGAAGGATGTTCAACATATATGAGGGTTTCATTTAAGTTGTTTAGTTTTTTTTTGGGTTGATTTTATTTCATGTTTTGATTAGGTTAAAGTGAATCCTACAATTAATTACTTAGTTATAAAGAGAGAGAGAAAAGACTTCTCTTTCCTTCCCTACCTTAAGTAATTTCTAAAGTGGATTCATATTTTAGTTTGATAAGTGAATATTTTATTATGTGTTTTAATTAATCCTAAGTTTAGATGAACTTTAAACAAACCTATTCAAAAGAAAGGCATTTTAAGATTAAGTAAAGTGAATTAAATTCACAAAACAACATCACTTCATTTCTTTCCCAATATGTAACATGCATATGAATGGATCCTAAAGCATATCTATACATACAAATGAGAATGTTTAGCACTTTTATGATGCATGCAAAGTAAGTTAAGAAAATTTGAATGTTTATGATGCATGATTTTCATTAAATAGAAAAGTTTCTTATCCAATTTTCACATGCACATATGAATGTATGAAAGACATAAGTGAGTAATGACGCCATTGTTAGCAGGGGTGTAAGGTACAAGACCTACTTAGGGCTACTTAAAGCCTTGTAACCCGAGATTGTCCAAACTAATATACCACTTTCTTTAAATACAAGCATGTGTACAAAAGAAATGAATGGAAAAGAAAAAAATGCAAAGTTTGTATTGGTTGATTTATTATTGTTTATGCAATTTATATGTGTAAGTGTAAGTGTAGGTGTCCTTCTTAAGTTATATAGCATAGAATAAATAGGAAATGGAATTAGGCAAGTGTTATGTTCTTTTCAAATGAACTATACACTTTACCAAATCCTATTCAAAACTATACCAAAAGAGAGGAGAAGGAAAACTACATTAAACACATCCTTATATTTTATTCACATGCAAGCTTACAAGTAAGATATAAGTAACACACTTTCAATTTTGATAATTGATTTATATCTTTGAAAATAATTTGGATTTAATAGTGATAATAGCCACTCATAATCTTACTTTAGCCAAAACATGTAATTTGACATAAAGGAAACATTTTAATTTTAAATTTGATTTTAAAATCCATGAATGTATGAAATCATATGACATCATATTTAGCATGTTGGAAAAGAACTAAAGCAATGAAAGCATGTGAACACATTCACCTTAATTAATTCCTAAAGACAATCTTATGAAGTAAGAAAGCTTAAAACAAATCAAAGTTTGTTTAATGTGATTTTATTTGATCTTGAGTTTGATTTAATTTGGAAAAATGTGAAGTGAGTTTGTTGTTTCTAACCCATTCCCACATATTTTTTGATATTTTGTTCAATTTATATATGATTCAATTCATTTTATATTTTGATTAAGTTAAGGTATGAATTAAGCATGTTAATTACCCTTACCTACACCACCTTAGCATAGTTAATCAAATAATTATGAGCCAATGAGATGACATAAAACCTCAAAAGGAATTTAAAGTTGTAATGCACCTATGAAAAAAAGGGCCTAATGCAATTTGGCTCATGATTAATGATTAATTAAACTAAGGGGTTTAACTTAAGTAATTTCAAAACACCCCTCACACATATGAGTTGAATTTTGATTTCCTTAATTGTACTTAGGCTCCGAACACCTAAGCATCTACCCAAGAAGGATTAATTGAGTTATGAAAGTTTTAGAATTTTTTTGAAATTAATTAAAGGGGATAATTAGTGAATTAACCCTTAATTATGAGGGATTAAGGAAGAAAAAGGGGTTTAAGGAATAAGCTTGGAAATGCCCCAAAATATTCCCTAAATCTCCTTCACTTTGAAACAGACCTTAATCAACTTCAACAAAGGATTAAATCACTAATCTAACCCTTAATTAACCTTAGTTACATTAAGGGGATAATTAGGAAATGAATTAGCAATTTCCCCAATTAAGCCACCAATAAATCCCAAGAAAATTAGGAGGTAGAAGTCATCCACTCAAGAGGTTTTGGGAATAATTAATGGATTAACTAAAGGGTAATTAGAAAATTAACATTCTAATAAAACCCAAATTTAGAAAAGAACTATTCAATATTAATCAAAATCAATTTTAGAATATTCTATGTTCAATTATCTTTCCAATGTAATTTATTTCATTATTTTCTAATTTTTTATGTTGAGATATGAATTTAGAAATTTAGGTAATTAATTATTTAAATCCTAATTAAATCCTTAATCCCTACGGGTGCCATGCATGATGTGTAAATGTGTTTCGCAACCTCGGGGCATGATAGGTTATTTAAAACGTCCATGCGTGGCGGCGACTTATGCTTTCACCTCGCGTCTATCAAGGATCGGATGGGTGAGATTAAAGCAAATTAGAGGATTAAAATGAATATATCATTTTAATCTCTCGTCCATCAAAATACGTGGATGGCGATCTGTCCCTATTCTCTCGTGAACAATGGAGGTCCATGTTCTAGGGATGATTCAACTCGATTGAGCTGATTGAACCCAAATTTTACACATCACCATCAACCAAAGATTACATCCAATGGCTAGATTTTCATGGGGTGAATATTTTCTTCAAAGGACCAACACACATTAGGATTAAGCTGGTTTAATGGCTAACCTCGAAGGTGATCACTTGCTCGATTCCCTTGAAGAAGCTTAGATGCAGTTGAGGCGAAGCTTTGAGTTTGAGGGTTGAGATTGAGTGGTTGCTTTTATGGAATAACTCCTCCATAGCTTGAGCTTCACTTTGGTCTAGGCACTCTTCCTCTTCCTTTGGAGCTTGGGAAGAGTATGGGTGCACTCGACTTGGTCTCGATGAATCTTGAAGAAGGGGTGAGTGGAGTTTGAGTATGGAGAAAGAAATTAATTTAGCTCCCTATTTTTTCTTAAGGAAAATGAGAGATGAATCTCCCTCTAGGAAGCTTAGGATCACTTGCAAATGGCTCTATGACTCCTCTCCCTCAATTGACTATCACTCTATGAAGATTCAAATGAATTAGGGAGTATATCTCCCCTTTGGAAATCACGACAAGCAAGCTTGTTATTTTAATCAATTGCCTTGATTGATTGGGTTGTTTGAGCAGTCATTGAGTTCGTTTTAGGCTAGGAGTGTAATGGTGAACTCCCATGTGCTCCATTTGAGTGTAAGGAAGATTACCATGTGGCCATTTTCAACACATGGTCGGTTTGGCCATTGGGTCAAGTTGGGCTGACCAAACCCATTGGGTTGGGTGCACCACCTCCTAGTGTTCACTTGATCTATTAGGAGAGCATCAAGTAGGTTGAAGAGGAATTGACCAAATTCCCAATGGATTTGATCAAATTTATCCTATGGCCTAGGGTAAAATGGTCATTTGGATAATTTTGAAGGGTATGTTTGGTATGTTGAGAAAATAGGTTTGGCCAAGTTTCATTGGATTTGGAGTTCATTTGGTATGGTTTGGCTCATGTTGACCCATTTAGGTCAAAATGGGTCAACTTAGTCAAGTTGACCAATTGGTCAAATTGGTCAAACCAATGGTTGGGTCAAGTTCATATGACCATTTGAAATATTTTGGTGGCTTTGGTTTGATTCAATTTGGTTTAGGTTTGAATTTGGATTCATATATGACTTCATTTAGGTCAAATGGATCAAGTTGACCAATTTGACCCATTTGGCCTATTTAAGCTAGGTCATAGGTAGGTTTAGGTTTGGTTTATCATATGAAGTGGATTGGTATCTTTGTTTCCAATCAATTTTGGTTAAGTTTGAATTTGGCTCAATATATGACCTTTAGGTCAAGTTGGGTTCAAGGTCAATTAGGCTAGGTTAGGTCTAGTTGGCTAATTGAGGCTTTAAAGTTCAACAAGTGATTTGGAATGAACTTGACCCATTGCTTTCAATCAATTTGGCTTAGATCAAATTTTGACATATTTTGACTTTTTTAGGTCAATTTGGGTCAACTTGGGTCAAGTGGCCAATTGGGCTAGGTTAGGCTCAAATGTTGTCAAGTTTTAAACATTGATTATGAACTTAGATCAATGGTTTCAATCAATTTGACCTATGGTGGATTTTGGCTATGTTGGGTTTCATTTTGGCTAAGTGTTGACTTGGTCAACCCTTAGGTTTGACTTGGTTTGACCCAATTTGATTGATTATCTCATGATGATTGTTGATCATGATGAGAGGCATAGTAGTTCAATCCAATTTGATTAAAATTAGAATTTGGCTCATAAGGATACTTTAGTCACTTTGGGTCAAATGTCTTGGTCAAAAGCTTGATTTAGTTTGATTGAACTTATATGGACTTATGATTGAAATATAAATCCATTTGCAAGTGGTTTGAAGTCAAATGGTTTTGATTCATTTGATAATTTCAAGTTCAAAGGTGAACATGAAATGGATTTTTTTGATTTTTGAATTGAGTTTGGTTAAGTGATTGAAGTTTGTATTTATATTTGGATTCATGATTGAAGGATTGATTGAATCATGAAGGAAAATCAAGAGTTTAACTTGATTTGAAGTTGATTTGGCTAAGTTCAAATACTTGAAAGGATTAGGTTGAAATTTGATTGAATTTGAGTTTGATTTTGGAGTTGGTTTTGGTTGTTTGAATTTATATTTCATTTATATATGTGATATAAATGAGAAAATAAATGGGTTATGAGAAAATTTCAAGGATTTGAAGTGATTTGGTCATGATCTTAGGCTAAGTCCTTAAGAGGAGATTAAGGACTTTATGAAAGATTTAGTGAATTGATTTTGAATTTTAGATTTGGTTTGATTGATTTGAATTTATGTTTCATATATATGTGAATATAAATGAGAATATAAATGATATGAAAATTTCATGAATTTGAATTGATTTGAATATGATTTAGGCTAAGTCCTCAAGAGAATTAAGGACTTAAGAATGATTTTGAATTAGGAATTTGAATTTTGGATTTGATTTGATTGATTTGAATTTATTTCATTTACATATATGAATATAAATGAGAATATAAATGAGTGGTGAGAAAATTTCATGAATTTAAATTGATTTGAATATGATTTAGACTAAGTCCCTAAGAGGAATTAAAGACTTAAGAAATATTTTTTACCTTGGAATTTCAATCAGAATTCAATCATATGGTATTGGTTTGAGTTTGGAGAAAATTAAATAAGATTGATTTTGAGAAAATCAATTAGGATTGATTTTGACTTGAAGGAAGGAAGGTGAGGTGGTTCAAGCTAAGGGTAGGCAATTTTCCTAACACCCCAAGGCATGACCTATTCTGGCTAACTCTTCTAAGTCTCTAGCTAGGTTGAGTGTCCACCTAATCACTATATGTGTCCAGACTAAGGAACTCTTAAAGTAGAGGAGTCTATGTCTAAGATGGAGAGGTTGAGAGCTCATCCTCAAAATGATGTCAACAAAGGCCAATAGGTGTGGTGTGACGACTAGGAACACCACGTGTATTAGTAAATGATCAACAACACCGATCACAAGCACTAATAGAAACAATCTACCCATAACCCAAGGTGTAGAAGGAATCTAGAGGTTAGTGCAATGTGGCTCTACTTATGTCCGACATAAGAGAGGAAGGAATCCAAGGGATAGAGTAGGTGAACCTTCCACTAGGGAAGTTGGTTGAAGTCATCCATAAGGGGATGAGAGGTTTGATTTGATATGAGTCTCATTGGGGAGAGAAAGATTTGATTTGTATTTTGCTAAGGAAGAGGGTTTAATTTGTTTCAATTTGTTGTTTGTTGTTTAGGCTCATGGGATAGAAGTGAACTCTCCACTAGGGAGGCAAGTTCAAGTCATCCATAAGGGAGGGGTTGTGAAATTCAGATTAGAATTCTAGATCGGGGACTAGAAAGATTGGCATCTCAGGAAAGCAAAGATTTGATTTAGTTTGATTAATTGTTTGTTTATTGTTTAGATTTTGGATTTTGAGATGGGCCTGTTGGTTTGATGGATGGGTAGGATCCCAGGCTGTTAACTTGGTAAAAGGTAGTCTACTAAACACATAGTAGTAACCAAAAGGGATGCCTTTTGATATACAATCTTACTAGGAAGAAATTATGTAGACTTAATCAGTAGGGAATTTATTTTTGATTTTTGATGATTATTGGTTGGATGTAGAGTTCAAATTATTATTTATTATTTTTGGATTAGGTAGAGTATGGCTTCTTTACCAAAGGGTAGCTACAGTAGATGGACTATCCAAAGGTGCCTTTCTTTAATGATCAATTAAGGAAAGCTGGAGACTCACATCTTCAAAAAACCATTGGGGTGATATGCTTTGGGCAAATAAATCAAACCTAGGGGCTGATTTGAATCATGCTAGAAAGAATGTGTCATTACATCTTAAAGAAAATGATTAGGTAACTTGTTTGGAAAATAGATTGAACGACCTAAGGGTACTTCTGAGTGAGCGGGGATTTATCTACTCAGTAGTAGCAATTCCTAGGGAGTTTATTGCCTAAAGATAGATATGCTTGGGAAAAGGGCCCTTTGGGGGCTTGAATTCTAATCACAAGTTAATTTTTGTTTTTATTTAGTTTGTTTATATGGACCTTTGTTTTGGTTTGAGGGATCAAACTGAGAAGGAGCTTATATCGACTAGACCTATCTCGATTTATTGAACCAAGGGAGAATGCACATCCTTGAACAAATTCTCCAACCACGGTGGCTACTAGGAAAGGGGATTTTCCAATCCAAAAGTAACCAGGGTAGTGTCTAAATGGGGTCATAAAGGATGTGATCAAATAGAATGCACGGGGATGGGGACTAAGGGCTTAATCCAACCACAGAAGATGACATGGCTAGTCATATATCAATATTGATGTCCAACTCAAGGAGAAAGTGTGGGGACTCACATATATGGTGGTGTACTCAGGGTGAGTCCTTTGTTAGCATAGTGAACATCAACCAACTAAGGTGCCGTTGCAACAATTGCTAGGAAGAAAGCTGGGGACTCACATCCTCTTATAGTGGCGATTGTTGGGATAGTCTATCTTCTCGATGAGTCATTCGACTAGGGTGATAGTGAATGCCAGGGGACTTATATTGACTCAAATGTAGTCAAGAGGAAAGGAGCCTCAGGGGGGCTTATCTAAACCTCAAATATACTCAACCTAGTTAGTGCATGATGGGTTAGTTCAAGAAAGCATGGGGACTCACATCTTCTTAAGCAAAGTCAACATGAGGGCTTTTGGCTGAAGTAAGCTACCATACTAACAAGGTGCTCATTGGTTTGCAATGATCAAGTTAGGAAGAAAGTATGGGGACTCACATCCTCCAACAAATCCTTGGGTGACATACTAGTAGGTAGCATGTAGACGACTAGAAGCTAATGAGTGAGTGCCACAGGGGCTTGCTCCCACATCAAATAGCACGAGACAAAAGATTTGTGTTTGTTTGTGTGTGTGTTAAATGAATAGGATGCCTCTTAGGTTCTTACTCAAACTTATCCTAAAACTGCTTGGGAGTTTGATGGAATGGTGTTATAGATGGATAAGATTCCCACTAAGAAAGGATGTTGCTGGGTTCTCTCACACTAACTTAGTTATACTAATCAAAATAGGATACCTCTTGGAAGAGGTTGTGTTTGTGATGAAAGAGGGATAGGATGCCACGGGGACTCTTACACCTACCCTAAATACATCATGGCGATTTGCAAGACAAACAAATAATACTTAAAGAAGAGAAGATTTGATGAATGGAATATGTTTTTGTTTATGATAAAATTGTTTTCAAACATGATTTATTTCATGGGTAATATTTCTTTAAATAGAGCCCATTAATTGGAAGCATCGGGTGTTCCCCTTTACAATCAATAGTGATAAGATCCTCCTTGGTAGGCTTCTCTATGACATATGGGCCTTCCCAAGTGGGTTCAAACTTGCCTCCCATCTTTGATGGCAACAATTGGTCTCCTTAGGACTAACACAAGTTCTCCTACTTGGAAAGACCTGTAGGACCATCTTGTTGTGAGCTTGAATCATTTTGGCCTTGTACCTCGATTTTGGCACGTAGGCGACTCTCCTCCAAACCTTGAGCTCTTCTAACCGCAACTTTGCATTTTGCTCTAAAGTGATCTTGTTACCCAATGCTATCCTTAGTGATGGGAGTTGAACTTCTAAAGGTAGAATGGTTTCACCCATACCAAAGAAAATGGGGTAGATTGAGTTGAGTGTTGTGGTGCTCCCACAAGGCTTCAACCAACCGCTCATTTACTATCATTTATTGTCATCAAGAGTCTTCTTCAATATCTGGATGAGATTTTTGTTGAATGCTTACTAAGCCATTTGCTCTGGGGTAGTAGATGGTGGAGTATCTCCAATCTATACCATGTCTTCTAGCCGTTGATCTTGCTTTTAAATGCGATTATCGATATAATTCATCGAGGCACCCCAAACCTATATATGATATGTTCGAAAAATGAAGCACATGAGTGACCTCGAAGTGGGATTGCCTCACCCACTTGGAAAAGTACTGGTGTAGATGAATAAGATGACCCTTGGAAGAAGGAGGAGATTGGACCCACACAATTGGTATCAACACTCAAATGGCCATGAGGCCAATGTAGGGTGTAGAATGTTGGGTGGTTGGTGGAGGACCACACTATGTACCAACACTGATGGCATCTCCAGCTACATCCATGCAAATCATCATCAAGTAGTATTGAAGTCTTTGATCTTCATCTTCATCTGACAGACGATGTGCTTCGTACAGACCGAATGTACCTATAATGCATACTTCTGTTTGTCTAAATAGTAACCACATTTGGTCAAAGGATCGATGGTGCAGTGTCAGAGGAGAGAGCTCTCTGTTCACGATGGTTTTGTGACTTTTCTTGAGTAGTTTATCGTGTTCAAATAGTCTATGAATGGTTGCCTCCAATCCAGCCTCCTCATTCTTTTTTTGGCAACGATAACCTCCCCTTCAAGAGAAAGTCTCTCGATGAGTTCAACATCAATAAGGGATAGACTTGTCTATTTTGGACCCTTATTGAAATGGACTCATCTTCTGACATGCCAGCAAGTTTGGCCAAAGCATCTACTACTACGTTCTCGCTGAACCTTGTAGATGGTGACTTCAAGAATTTGGCCAACAACTTCATGGTATATTCATGATAATGATGAAGCTTGTTTGAGAACCTTGTAAGACCCATAATGTGATTTGACCAACCGAGAATCCCCAAAGATGTTGATGCTCTTGACACATTGATGGCTAACCTGCGACAATCAAAGCCTCATACTTTTCATTATTGATGTAGGTAGGAAAGATAGTGAGAATCTCATCACATCGTTTGGAGTTAGAAGAACTATTCCTACCCTTTCCGGAGAATAGATCATGGTGCTTCCCTTTATGAAAAGAAGCGCACCATCAAAATACATCTCCCATCGTGGTTGCCTCCCCTAAGTTCATGATTTGTTCATCGGAGATCATCACTAAGGAGAATTAGCAGAAGTGGGTGTGCTAAGAAATCTAGTGCTATCCTTTACCGCATTACAATGTAATGTTAAACTGAATGTATCATGGACCAACGTGCCAAATGTCCATATAGCATTGGCCATGTCATGAGATACTAGTGGATTTTTCTGAGATCAAGTTCACCTTATGAGAGCATATAATGTCATACTTTTGGAAAGTAAAAGATCAAAGCTGCAATGTTTCTCAATAGGTGGGTAATTCACTTCAACAGAATCGATGATGGTAGTAGAGAGCTCTCCTTCCTTCTTCATGGCTTGGGCCAATAGAGCCGAGAGAGTCATCCAATGCGAGTAGAGGATGAGTGGCTTGCCGGGATAGTCGCTAGAACTGGCTTCACCAAATAGCTTATCTTCAAAGGCATGATGACACTTGTCATCCCACTTGAACTTGACATCCTTTTGATAAGTGCTAAAAATGGCTTGCATCTCTGATAGGTTGAGATAAAGCTCAAATATGCCAACCATCCTTGAAAGATCAGTTACTTTTAGAGGTGGCATTTCTAAGATAGCTTTAATATTTTAGATCTATCTCTATTCCCCGTGTGACAACAAACCCAAGGAATTTCCGAAGCTACTCAATGCACACTGGGGATTCATTTTGAGGTTATATTATCTTAACAATTTGAAAACTACTCTCAAGTCAAAGAGATGGTCTTCCTTTTCTCTCTGCTCTTGACTACTAGATCATCAACATAGCACTCAACTTGATGATGGATGAGTTCATTGAAGATCTGAGTCATGGCCCTTGGTATGTAGCACCTATTTTAAGGCCGAAAAGGCATGACCTTATAACAAAAAGATTCCAATCGGGGTTCAAAAGAGTGTTTCTTTCATCTGGAGACATCTTGATTTGGTTGTAGCTAAGATGACCCATCCATGAAAGAAAATACTACATGAGATGAGATGTCCACCATTAATTTGTATAGGAAGAGGAAACTCATCCTTAGGACATGCCTTATTTAAGTCCCTAAATTGACATATATGTGAATTTGGCCATTCTTCTTCTTAATTGGTACTCAAGCTAACCAAGTAGTAGGGTATTTTTCTTCCCCGATAAAACCAAAGATCGATCATTTCTTGACTTAAAATGACCTGTGTTCAATAATCACATGCCTAGGAGCTTGCTTGATAGGGTAGTAGTTAGGATCTATTGCTTTTATGGGATGCTACGTTAGAGATAATCCGGGCATCTCTTCATAACTCCATGTGAAAGTCTTTAAACTCAAATACAACTAAGTCATTGGTTTCTTCTTCATTCAATAATGAACGATGTACGTGCATGGATTTTCTTCTATCTCGAGGTTGATTTCTTTTAAGCTTGTCTATTGTTGAATGAATCTCCTCTTCAAATTTAGGTGCATCTTGAAAGATCATCCGGATCATCTAAGGTTTCTAAACACACATTCTCATAAGAGTTGGTTGTGTGAAAAGAACCTATCGACTCCAAATGATTGAATAACAAGTAATCTTCATCATCGACCAAACCCACGTATCAAATCCTGCTCTTAATTGTGCTTCTCAGATATTCCATAGCTTCTTAAAAAATACTTTGACCTATGCGGACCATGTATGAGGAACCAAACCTTTATAAGATTATGAACACAAGGTGAGTAAAAGTCAAATGGTAATTCCATTAATTCTTTAAATGAATCCTCCTCAAGTTCTACATCAACTTCAAGACTTGAGGATGATGATCCCAAAAGAATCTCTTCACTTCACATCCATGGAAGACTTAGGGCTTCCTTAACTACTAAACCTTCAACTTTTGAGATGAAAGTGAGGTTAGAGCTAAGGTTCCCATGCTAATAGTCTTACATAAACCCGATGAATACTTTGCTTTGTCTGAGGCTGGTCTTCATCTTGCGGATCAAAAGTCACCTCCAATGGAACCCACCGAGAGGGGTTGGTTGGTATAATCACATTAGACTCTCCTTGAGATTCCAAGTCTATATGAATAGTAGGGGTACTCTATGAACTGAACATAATCTTGTTAGATGGCCAACTAGGGGTCTTCCACCTAACGCCTCTTAGCCTCTACCTCTGTGTTGAGTCATCCTACCCACATGTCCATATGATGGAATGACTGGTGGAATGTGATATGGATCTATTTCTTCTTAATTCTCCTCTTGTAACTTGATTTTCATTTTTCTTTTATTTATCTTTTCTTTTCTTTTTCTCATTTTTGTTTCTTTTATTTGTGCTTGAATTTTGTCCAAGTTCATGAAAGTGTGTGTTGAGAAAGATAGTAGGTCGCATCCTCATAAATCTTAACATCTCACCAAAAAAATGGCTTTCATCCTACCGACAGGTGATTCAATCCCATCTTTCTCAACTTGATGCACCATGGAGGGAGGATGGAATTATCTTATTATGATATATCCAAGGTCTACCAAGCAAAGAAGGAATGAAGTATTCAAATCATTATGTAAACTTAGAGTTACCACCTATCTCCTAACACTATGGAACTTAAAGCCCTCTCACCTTGTTCATTGAATTCTCTAACATCATCCCATCTCTTCTGAGTGTGGAGATGTCGATCCTCAAATAGAGAGTCTTTAAATTCATAATGTTCACCAATGCACTGATCGAAAGAACTCTAGCTAGTCCAAGTACCCTAGAAGAAGGTATTCATCTATGAAAGTGATGGGCTTTTTTTCATAATGTGCCTCTTTAATAGCTGTCACCGAAGCAAGCATATTTCGATCAAGAAGAGCCTGATTAATAACTCTCTCATCTTTTTGGATAAGACAAGTGCATAAGGAGAAATTACTTTTGAGCCTTTGATCTTTTGTTAGTCCTCTATCAAGAAAGTTTCTTGATCTTCAATTATCTTTAGAGGTTTTGGATAAGGAGATATCCTAACCTTCTTTGGTTTTGGAAGATCACAAGTATCCCCAAGGATTACCCTAATGGAACGGATGGTTGTTCCACAAGGTATCTTCGGGATAACTATACACTAGTCTTGAAGCTATGTTCAAGGGTCCTTGAAGGTGAAGCAATTCCAAAACATGACCTAACATATGGTGGGGCAAAAGTTAGATCATGTTTTACCCTCCACTCCCAGTCTCTGGTATAAAATCAGCTTCTTTAAGAGTTCTTAAAGATCTTTTATTACCTTCCTTAAATGAATAAGGCTTATTAAGCTTATCTAAAAGAGTAGGATCATAGCTACCTGGTGGATATGTGCACGCATGGTGATGGTAGAATGCGGTGGGCTACAGGTCGAGGGGTTCCCTATGGTGGTAGGGAGGTGGAGTGAAAGGTCATGGTCTCTGGACCGATCTCTAGTGGTTGCTTCCCCATCTACCACCATTGTTACTATTCGCTTCTTCTCATAATCTGCTTTGGCTTAGGTGATCTTGAAAAGGAAATTGCTTGGCCTCTCAGACTAGCCACCCTTGTTGATTAGCTTCTCAAATGTTTGATAGTGAAGCCCTTAAGCATTTGTGACCGCCATGGATATTCTTTAGAAGAATCTCAATGGCATGCTACTCAAATAGCTGGTTATTTCATACTCGTGGTTACCATCCGAGAATATAGTCAAAAAAGGGACTCACCTAGGTGTTGTGCTACAATGAGATCACCAGTAACCCTTTCGAGCTCCAACAAACCTCTTGATGAAGAGTTGCTCCAACTCAACAAATGCCTTTACTTGAACTTGGAAGTTAGCATACCTCAAAAGCTATCCCTAGCTACACAAAAAGAGGCAAAAAATAAAGCGCCACACCTGCAACAATAAGCTCAAGTGTAATATGCGCTCGTTTTCACGCCATCAAAACTCTTGAAGGAAGGTGGCACAAACCCTTGGGATATTGATTGTATCAAATTCCTCTAGGTAGGTCTACCCTTTGAATGATGATCCTCCCCAGCTTGAGCCAATGCTTCCTTCACTTGCCGCTCAACCATGGATTTTATGTCTTTCTTGTATGGAGGTACTTTCCACTACCTTCCTATACATGTGCTACCTTGCTCAATGGGAGGTAAGGTCTTGGCTGTCCAAGACATGCACTAACTACCGGTCGACTATAGGATGAATGCTTCTTTTTTAAGTACCAAACTACCAACAAGTCCTCAAGGCGCCATCCTATCTATCTTTTCATTTTTTCTATTTATAGAGGTGTGAGAGTGGGCTATGTCTTCCTTCTCACATCATCATCACCTTCCATAGCTGTTGCTCAGGAGGGATCCCCGGTATCTACCATGAAAACCTCGAGTCTCCCAATAAATCATCTTCTTGGGATCAAAACTATCTCCTCATAGCACCAATCATATCTTTCTTTTTCAAGAAATGTGAGCCACTATCTCATCTAAAGAATGATCACGGTATAAATATCTATCTGTGATCACTGTCATGTACCGAGAGGCACCACCTCCCCGCCGCTTGGAGAATCAATCCTATGAGGACTATACCGCTAGAAGAGACACATTTGCCACCGACTCTTGGTGTGACACTTCTAGGAGGCTCTAATCATCGGTTTGACTGGCTATCATCTCCCTCCTGTCATCCTTCCACCATCTGTGTCCCAATGGTGTTGGTGAAGGGATGACCACTATGCTTCTGGTCGCCATTCCTTCCACACCACTGGGGTAGAAGGTCGAGCAGAGAGCTGGCCTCCACAGTGGTGGTGTAGATAGAGATCCCTGTCATGGATCACCAATGGGGTTCTCCTGATGTGGCCTTCATGGCCTTTGACAAACCGAGATGCCGACATGAACAAGATGGTGGATGGGGTAGAGTGGTGTGGTGGAGACACCACCACTCTATGAATAGGAGCCATCCTCTGTGATGAGTGGTCCTGTAAGCAAGATGCAATATGGTCGCATGGTAGCACATCGAGTTGGAAAATCATGAGTGCAGTCCGACAACCTCACCTCTCCCTACCGGTGATATAAATAGATGTATGGGCCTCGCCCTCTCTGTCATATTTTCCACGCCGGGGATGATAGATCTCAAATCAAATTGAGCTCGACTTAGAACATCCGTAAGTTTCACCACCATAGATGAGGCATATACACCTCCTACCTTGGTTGATTATGTTAAACCAGGTGGAGGTGAAGTATCCTCCTAGCATCCTCTCTATTTGACCCAGAGAGGATGAAATGGGTTCGATCACTGGAAGTCAAAATAGAGACTCCTCAATAACCGACTACCTCCATCTCTAGCAATCCTAGTATGATACCGCTAATCATGCAATTTTATTTCTCCTCCTGTCCGGTAGGGTGATTGGTGTAAGAGCTAGACCCATACTCAAAAGTGGGAGGCAATCCCTAGGATCGAGAGCCTACCCAGGGTGATGAGTGGGTGCTAGCCAAGGGAAGCACGAAACCAAAGGCACACAAATGGGCGCATGTGTTGTTATAACCGCACTATGACACTATCATTGCTTTCCTCTTTAGAGGAGATATCAGTAACGAAATCAATCTAAAATGACCGACCACTGCCACCGAAGTCCACAATAGCCAGGTGAGGGGAGTGCTCACAGATCCTCACTCAAACCTCTATCAAATGGATGAGATGGGTATGATCACTGGGAGATTGGCAAGGCCAAGTCCATGGTGGGAAAGGAAAGCACAAACTTATGTTGCCATTTATGATCAACCAAAATCAAAGAACCGAACTATAGCTATAACCGAGACAATGATGAAGAATGTTGGAAACAAGCTTGGATCATTTCTATTTTGTTGATTCTAAATTTGAAAATTTGAACCCACATCAACATCTTGGAAGTGTTAAGTGGGTTCAAATGGATTTAGAGAAGATTTGGAAATTTGATTGGAAAGAGGAATTTTTGAATATGAATCCACTTTCAACAAATTTGGGTATGTTGAAAATGGGTTCAAATATTTTAGAAAGATGCTTCCATAGGTTCATGTTTTGAAATTGATTTGATTTGAAGACCCTTTCCTTTAACAAATTTGAGTATGTTAAAGTAAGGGTCAATTGGTTTTGATTTTGATTTGATATTTTGAATTCACTCACTTAGCAAATTTGGGTATGCTAAGTGAGGTGTTTGAATTATTTCTCTTTTGTTTGCTTTTATCTTGTGAATATTTTGATTTTGAAAATTTGGAATTCCCACTTAGCAAATTTAGGTATGCTAAGTGAAGAATCCAAGTGTGTTTTTTTTTTTTGAAAATTTTTTTGAAAATAAGATTCTTAGAAAATTTGAGTATGCTAAGAAAATCCTAAAGTGTTTCATTTATTTGATATTTTGATTTTTGAAAATAGGATCCTTAGCAAATTTAGGTATGCTAAGGAAATCCTAATGTGTTTCATTTGGTTTTGATTTATTTTTGATTGAAAGTGGAGACTTCACTTTAGCAAATATGGTATGCTAAAAAATGAAGTTCCACTTAATTTTATGAAATGGAAATTTCACTTAGAAAATTTGAGTATGCTAAATGAAATTCCAAAGATGTGTTTAAAATTTTGTGTTTTGGTTTTATTTTAAAATGGAAGCTTCACTTTAGCAAATTTGGTATGCTAAAGATGAAGTTCCAAAAGTGTTGTTTAGAAATTTTGTGAAATGGAAATTTCATTTAGCAAATTTGAGTATGTTAAATGAAATTCCAAAGGTATCAAATTTTTGTTTTTTGATTTTAAAATGGAGACTTCATTTTAGCAAATGGGGTATGCTAAATGAAGTTCCAAATGTGTAAAATTTTGTTTTGAATGGAGACTTCATTTTAGCAAATTTGACATGCTAAATGAAGTTCCAAATGTGTTTGAAATTTTTTTATTTGAATTTGGAGACTTCACTTAGCAAATTTGAGTATGCTAAATGAAGTTCCAAATGCATTTTGAATTTTGAAAAGAAGACTCCATCTAACAAATTTGGGTATGTAGGAATGGAAGTCAATCTTATTTTTGAAATGTGAAAATTTTATTTTGTGTGTGATTATTGCTTTTGAAAGAGGGAATTCCAACTTAATCATATATGGAATATGTTTAAGTGGGATTTCCAAATGATGTTATTTTTATTTGGGAATGAAATCTTCATTCAATAAATTGAATGGAGATATTCATATTGAAAATTTAGTTTGTTTGAAAATGAAACTTTCATAATGTGGATATATTGAATGGAAAGTTCATATGTTCTTGAAAATTTAGTTTTGTTTGAAAATGAAACTTCCATTCAATAAGTGTGGGTATATTGAATGGAAAGGTTCATATGTGCTTTTGAAAGTTTTATTTTTGATTTTGATTTTTTGAAAGATGATTGTTCATTTTATTTTGAAAATGAAATATTCATCAAAGTGAATTGAGGGAAGATGTTCATTTGTGATTTTGGAAAAGATTATTAGTTTTATTTTGAAGATTCTACATGTAACAATTATGAGAATTGTTAGATGAGGGTGATTTAAGAAAATTTTGGAAAATATTTTATTATGTGCATTTTTGAAAGAGTGTTTTTTTAAAAAAGCAAGATTTTCATGAAAATTTATTTTGTTTTTATTATTTTAGAATGAACCTTTCCTTATCATAAAATGATAAGAGGAAGTCTTTAAATGTTTATTTTATTAGATTTTTATTTTTACCCATTGGAGAACCAACAGGGGTTTTAAGACCAACACGGGTGAGGTCCTAAAACCAAAAAGATGTTGGCTAGCTTAACTTAAGGATGAAATAAGCTAAGTGCCAATGGAAAGAAAGATAGTCTTGATTCATACAAAGTACAAACCCACTATCGATATTAGAGACAATGATCATTTACCAAAGATGGAGAGAGGAACCATCCCAGTGAGTAAAAATCTATGGAAATTAATATTCATGTCTTCATCTATCCTCCATCTATGGAAGAAGATGATAAGAATAGAATATATCACCTTGGTGGATGCCGATCTAGATGTACTTATTAGGGTGATCGGCATGACATTGAGGAGAGGTGTACTATCTCAAAGATAGAAATCACCACCCTACAATGGACCTAATCACCAAAATAAGGACTCCTAAGGATGGGTCGAGGTGTACTAGATTCTTCCCTACTTTACATGAAAAGTAAAGTAGGTTTATTTTAAATGTTCATTAAGTTCTCTACAGGCAACCCCCCATAGTTAATTACATCATCATAAGGAATGAGATTTCTAGGAAAACTCTCAAGGTAAATGATCATTGTCTCAAAGATTTCAGGTAGGACTATCAATCGAAGTTTATTTTGAAGATCAAATGGGATTGATCAAAGAGAGAGTTATTATCAAAGCCAAAGGAAGATAAGTAGAGATGCTCATGATGCTAGGAAACCTAGAGCATCTCAAACTATCCTATGATTGGGCTTTACATTTTGAAATTGATTTAATTTATTTGAGTTGAATTTTCATTAGAAATTTAGGCTTATGATTCCACAACACAAGATTATGGAAATGCCTAGTGAGGATTTATGCTTATGGCACAAAGGGGAGAAGCAACCTAACCTAAATCTAGAGAGCTTTAAGGGCCAAAAGCACAACCTAAATCTAAGGAAAAAATGGGTATTTGGTTTGCCTCCATAAGAGAGGACAAACCACCCATTGCTTGGACTTACAACCGCTGGCCATCCAACTCCTCTATGATTTTAAATTCAAGTAAGTCATATGCTTTATGCAAGATAGCGTTGTTATTTAGAAAGAGACTAAGTCCTTAAACTCACTCCTAAAGAGACTAGATCATGTAAGGGTATGCTTCAAATGACCTAAATCTAAAATTCATATTACATTTTATTTTTTTATTTTGGACAATCATTTTGACTTAGGCTAATAGGATTCATATGCCTAATGCATGAGAAGTAAGATTATTGGCCAAAAAAGGAGAAGGGAGGAGTGTGTTTCCACCATGTCTCAAAGGTCAAGCCAAGTTTCTGGCAAAAGGTGGAAGCCCTCCAATCAAGAGTGAAAATAATATGCATTTATGCATGATGTTATAAAAGAAATACTCATCCAACTAAGGGTTGCTAATTATTTTATCTTGATTTTAAGCCTAAGCTTTAGTGAGGTTATGAGTTCTTTATTTTAATTTGAATTATTTGGTAGAAGATTTATTTTTCCTAAGAGCCTAATCATCATCCATGCCATACATAAAGGAAGAAACTAGAAAAGATGCCACTTAATGCACAAGCTAAACAAATCATCAATCAATTTATAAAGCTAATCACAAAAGAATAAGAGGTCATTGTATGCACCGCACCCCAAAAAAAAAATTGGTAGCTCTACTTATACAACCAAATTACAAATGAATTAAATACAATTAAGCAAGGAATTCATTATTATGGGGTCTTCAAGCTTCATTTCTTCATTATTCTTTTCTTCTTTCTTTTCTTCTTCTTTCTTCTTTGGTTCTTTTCTTTTGGATGGTTGGAAAGTGGATGCTCCTATTTCACATGGTACATAAGATGAGATCTTATGACCAATGCTCATCCTAATCCCCATAACAATCATTCCAAAATCCTAATTGCAAAATTACATGAAAAGGAAAAATGAAGTAAACAACACACCAAAAAGAGATTAGCTAAAACAAACCATATCCCAAGCATGTATATTGACTTATCACCCCACATAAAGTCCACACTCCTATTGGATTATGCTTATAAGCTGACATAAAAAAGAATTTATATTTTTATTTATTACAAATGCTCTTAAGCACAATCAGAAGATAATAGATTATCCTACCATTCACCTACACATTCACCCTAACATCTCTAAAATATTACATCACAAAATAAAAATAAACATCAAACCATGCACCCAACTAACCTAAAGCTAGAAGTGGTGACTTAGCCTAATGTGTGTGCTTGGGTGTATGCTTAGCTATGCTTTAAGTTAGAGTTTTCTAAGTGTGAAGATGTTCAACTTAGAGGAGGTTTCATTTAAGTGATTTAGTTATTTTGGGTTGATTTTATTTTATGTTTTGATTATTCAAGTGAATCCTACAATTAATTACTAAGTTGTAAAGAGAGGGAAAGAGAAGAGAACTTCTCTTTCCTTCCCTAACCTAAGTAATTTCTAAAGTGGATTCATATTTAGTTTATTTAGTGAATGTTTTATTATGTGTTTTAATTAATCCTAAGTTTAGATGAACTCTAAACAAACCTATTCAAAAGAAAGGCATTTTAAGATTAAGTAAAATGAATTAAATTCAAAAACACATCACTTCATTTCTTTCCCAACATGTATAACATGCATATGAATGAGTCCTAAGCATATCTATACATACAAATGGGAATGTTTAGCACACTTTATGATGCATGCTTCTAAGTTACTTAAGAAAATTTGAATGTTTATGATGCATGATTTTCATTAAGTAGAAAAGGGGTTTTATCAATTTTCACATGCACATGAATGTATGAAAGTATGAGTAAGACATTAGCAGGGTGTAAGGTACAAGACCTACTTACTACTTAAAGCCTCAAACCTCAGGTTGTCACTAATATACCACTTTCCTTAAATATAAAGCATGTGTATAAAAGAAATGAATGGAAAAGAAAGAATGCAAAAGTTTGTATTGATTTATTTTATTTTATGTAATTTATGTAAGTGTAGGTAGCATAGGAATGAATAGGAAATGGAATTAGGCAAGTGTTATTCTTTTCAAATGAACTATACACTTTACCAAATCCTATTCAAAACTATACCAAAAGAGAGGAGAAGGAAAACTAAACTACATCCTTATATTTTACTCACATGCAAGCTTATAAGTAAGATATAAGTAACACACTTTCAGTTTTGATAATTGATTCATATTTTTTTGAAAATAATTTGGATTTAATAGTGATAATAGCCACTATATTCTTACTTTAGCCAAAAACATGCAATTTGACATAAAGGAAATTTTTCATTTTAAATTTGATTTTTGAAAAGCATGAATGTATGAAATCATATGACATACATATTTAGCATGTTGGGAAAACTAATTAAATTAAAGCATGTAAACACATTCACCTTAATTAATTCCTAAAGACAATCTTATGAAATAAGAAAGCTTAAAGTAAATCAAAGTTTGTTTAATGTGATTTTATTTGATTTTGAGTTTGATTTAATTTGGAAAATGTGAGTGAGTTTTCTGTTCCTAACCCATTCCCACATGTGTTTGATATTTTGTTCAATTTTTAGATGATTAGATTCATTTTATATTTTGATTAGGTTAAGGTATGAATTAAGCATGTTAATCCCTTACCTACACCACCTTAGCATAGTTAATCAAATAATTATGAGCCAATGAGATGACATAAAACTCACAAGGAATTTAAATTTGCAATGCACCTAGGAAGAAAAGGGCCTAATGCAATTTGGCTCATGATTAATGATTAATTAAGCTAAGGGTTTAACTTAATTTTCAAAACACCCCTCACACATATGAGTTGAATTTTGATTTCCTTAATTACTTAGGTTCTTGAACACCTAAGCATCTACCCAAGAAGATTAATTGAGTTATGGAAAGTTTTAGAATTTTGTGAAAAATTAATTAAGGGGGTAATTAGTGAATTAACTTAAAGAGGATTAAGGAAGAAAAGGGGGTTTAAGGAATAGCTTAGGGAAATACCCCAAAATTATTCCCTAAACCTCTATTCATTGAAATAGACCTTAATCAACTTCAATAAGGATTAAATCACTAATCAAACCCTTAATTAGCCTTAATTACATTAAGTAATTAGGAAATGAATTAGCAATTTCCCAATTAAGCCACCAATAAATCCCAAAAAAATTATGAGAGGCGAAGTCATCCCCCAAAATACACTCAAGAAGTTTGGGAATAATTAGTGAATTAATTAAAGGGTAATTAACAAAATTAACATTCCCAATAAAACCCAAATTCAAACAAAAGAACTATTCAAAATTAAAATTAATTTAGAATATTCTATGTTCAATTATCTTTCTGTAATTTATTTCATATTTTTTGATTTTTCTATGTTGAGATATGAATTTTAGAAGTTTAGGTAATTAATTAAATTATTTAAATCAAATTAAATCCTTAATCCCTACACCATGTACACGCACGCTTACATGTGTCGTGGCATGATAGGTTATTTAAAACATCGATCATCGGTCGGCGACGCTACATCTTTCTCCTCGCCCAGGATCGACGAGATTAAAGTCGGGATCGAGGAAAAATGAATATATCACATTTAATCTCGCCTTCCATCCAAAATGCGGATGGATGGCCGTGAGATCCTCTTCCCCTGAATGGAATGGTCCATGTTCTGGGGATGATCCGCTTGAGCTTGATTGATCGAAATTTTACCCACACCATCAACATGCATGAAGATTACATCCAACGGCTAGATTTTCATGGGTGAAGATTTTTTCACAAACCAACACCACATGGAATTAAACAAAATGGCTAACCTCATGAGGTGATCACCGCTTTGATTCCCTTGGAGAAGCTTTCCCGGTCAAGGAAGCTTTTGAAAGTTTGAGAGTTGAGGTTGAGTTGCTTCCTATGGACCAACCTCCTTAGCTTAAGCTCGACTTTGGTCTAGGACCTTCCTCCGCCTTTGGAGCTTGGGAAAGAGTATGGGTGCACTCGACTTGGTCCTCCGATGAAGCTTGAAGAAGGAATTGAGTGAAGTTTGAGTGTGGAGAAAGTTGAAAATCCAATCGAGCTCCCCTATTTTTACTTAAGGAAAATTGAGAAGATGGAAATTGAATCTCCCTAGAAGCTTAGATCACTTGCAAATTGCTATGACTCCTCCCCCTCAATCAATGGCTCTATGAAGATTCAAATGAATTAGGGGAGTATATCTCAATCCTTTATCTGGCATAAGCTTCTTGCCATTTTGATCCAATGCCAAGATTGAGTTGGTTGTTTGAGCTGTTAGAGCTATCCTGAATTTTAGGCTGGGAGTGGATTGGTGAACTCCATGTGCTCCATTTAAGTGTGGAAGATTCACATGTGCCATTTTGCACATGGTGGGTTTGGCCATTGGGTCAAGTTTGACCCAAACCCATTGGGTTGGGTGCACCACCCCCTAGTGTTCACTTGATCTATTAGGGAGTATCAAGTAGGTATGAAGAGGAATTGACCAAATTCCCAATGGATTTGATCAAAATTTACCTATGGACTAGGGTAAAATGGTCATTTGGCTGATTTTTGAATTTGGGTATGTTGGGTATGTTGAGAAAATAGGTTTGGCCAAGTTTCATTAGATTTGGAGTTCATTTGGTATGGTTTGGCTCATGTTGACCCATTTAGGTCAAAAATGTCAACTTGGTCAAGTTGACCAATTGGTCAAATTGGGTCAAACCAAGGGTTGGGTCAAGTTCATATGACCATTTGAAATATTTTTAGCTTTGGTTTGATTCAATTTGGTTTATAATTTGGTTCATATGACTTCATTTAGGTCAAATGGGTCAAGTTGACTAATTTACCCATTTGACCTATTTGAGCTGGGTCATGGGTAGGTTTAGGTTTGGTTGGTCATATGAGGGATTGGTATCTTTGTTTCCAATCAATTTTGGTTAAGTTTGAATTTGGCTCAATATGACCCTTTAGGTCAAGTTGGGTTCAAGGTCAATTGGGCTAGGTTGGGTCTAGTTGGCCAATTGAGGCTTTGGTCAAGTTCAACAAGTGATTTGGAATGGGACCCATTGGTTTCAATCAATTTGGCTTAGATCAAGTTTTGACACATTTTGACTTTTAGGTCAAGTTGGGTCAACTTTCATCAAGTGCCAATTAGGTTAAGTTAGGCTCAAATGTTGACTTGGTCAAGTTCAAATATTGATCATGAATGAAAGATCAATGGTTTCAATCAATTTTGGCCTATGGTGGATTTTGGCTATGTTGATTTCATTTTGGCTAAGTGTTGATTTGGTCAACCCTTAGGTTTGACTTGGTTTGACCCAATTTTATTGATTGATCATCTCATGATGATTGTTGATCATGATGAGGGGCATAGATGGGCTTAGTTCAATCCAATTTGGTTAGGATTAGAATTTGGCTCATAAGACTTTAGGTCACTTTGGGTCAAGTGAGCCTAAGTGGGTCAAATGGCTTGGTCAAATCTTGATTTGAGTTTTATTAAACTTGTATATGGACTTATGATTGAAATATAAATCCATTTGCAAGTGGTTTGAAGTCAAATGGGTTTTGATTCAAGTTCAAAGGTGAACATGAAATGGATTTTGGCTTGATTTTTGAATTGAGTTTTGGTTAAGTGATTGAAGTTTGTTTATATTTGGATTCATGATTGAAGGATTGATTGAATCATGAAGGAAAATCAAGATTTGGCTTGATTTGAAATTGATTTGGCTAAGTTCAAGAATTTGACTTGAAAGGCTTAGGTTGAAATTTGATTAAATTTGAGTTTGATTTTTGGTGTTGTTCATTTATATATGTGAATATAAATGAGAATATAAATGGGTTATGAGAAAATTTCAAGGATTTGAAGTGATTTGATCATGATCTAGGCTAAGTCCTTAAGAGATTAAGAATTTAGAAAGATTTTGAATTGATTTTAAATTTTGGATTTAATTTGATTGATTTGAATTTATATTTCATTTATATATAAATGAATATAAATGAGAATATAAATGAGTTATGAGAAAATTTCATGATGAATTGATTTGAATATGATTAGGTTAAGTCCTTAAGTGGGAATTAAGGACTTAAGAAGGATTTTGAATTAAATTTGAATTTTGGATTTGATTTTATTGATTTGAATTTATATTTCATTTATATATGTGAATATAAATGAGAATATAAATGAGTTAGAAAATTTCATAAATTTAATTGATTTGAATATGATTTAGAGTCCCTCAAAGGGAATTAAGGACTTAGGAAATATTTTGACCTTGAAATTTTAATCATGGGTTTTAATCATTGATTTATTGGTTTCAGTTTGGAGAAAATCAAATAAGATTGATTTTGAGAAAATCAATTAGGATTGATTTGGAATTTGACTTGATAGAAGGAAGGTGAGGAGTGGTTCAAGCTAAGGGGTAGGCAAATTATCCTAACACCCCTAAGGCATGACCTATTCCTATGGCTAACCCTTCGAGTCTCTAGAGCTAGGTTGAGTGTTCATCTAATCACTAGATGTCTTAAGACTAGGAAACTCTTAAAGTCTAGAGGAGTCCTATGTCCGAGGGAGGTTGAGCTCATCCTAAAAAAAATGAGGTCAACATGTACTTATTAAGGTGATGGGTATGACATTGAGGAATGATGTACTATCTCAAGAGATAAAAGTCACCATCCTATAATGATCCTAATCACCTAATAAGGACTCATAAGGCAATGGGTCTTGAATATGAGATCTTACTTTACATGGAAAAGTAAAGTAGGGTTTATTTAAATCGTTCATTAAGTTTCCTATGAGGCAAGCCCCATAGTTAATTACATCTAAGGAATGAGATTCCTTAAGAATACTCTTGATTAAGATAATTATTATCTCCAAAGATTTCAAAGATATGACTATCAATAAATTCATTATTTTGGAAAATCAAGTGGGATTGATCAAAAGAGGGAGTTATTATCAAAACCAAAAGGGGATGAGTAGGGGATGATCATGATACTAGGAAGCTTAGTGAGCATCCCAAACTATCATATAGTTGGGCTTTATATTTTGAAATTTGAAAAGAATTATATGTTGATTGAATTTTTATTAGAAATCTAGGCTTATAATTTCATAATACAAGATCATGAAAATGCATAAGAGGTAAGGATTTATACTTGTAGCCTACAAGGAAAACATCAATCTCGATCCTAAATCTAGGGAGCTTTGGTGAGTGCCAAAGCACAACCTAAATCTAAGATAAAATGGGCATATGGTTTACCTCACAAGAGAGAATAAACCACTACTATTGAACTTACCCTGGGGTGGTTGCCAACTAACTCCTCTTACAATTTTAAATATATGTAGGCAAATCTTATGCTTTGCAAGATAGCTAAGTTGTTGTTTATTTCAAAAGGAGACTAAGTCTTAAACACCCTCCCAAGACTACATCATGTAGGGCATAAATAATGACTTAAATCTAATGCAAATTTTGTTAAGTTTTATTTTAATTTTTGGATAATTTATTTGACAGCTATGGGATTCATATGCCTAATGCATGAGAAAATTAATTATGAGCCAAAATCGAAAGAAGGAGGTGTGTTTCCACAATGGATCTCAAGGTCAAGCCATTTTCTCTAGCAAGGTGGAAGCCCTCCATTACCAAGAGTGAAACAAGATAATTTTATGCATGATGTGAGACATACAACATCCACTAAGGGGTTACTAAATCTTTTATTTTTTTAATTTATGTCTTAGGCTTTAGGTGAGGTTATGAGTTATTTAATTTTAATTTTGAGTTGATTAATTGGATAGAAAAAAATTTCCTAAGAGCCTAATCGCATCCAGGCCATTCATCAATCAATGAAGAAATTAGAGAAAATCATGTCATCCTAATGCACAAGCTAAACAAACATCAAACAATTTATAAATTAGAATAAATGAATAAGAGGCGATGTGGTCGGGCTACCCAAAAAAAGAAAATGGGTAGCGAGTCTACCCTTATACAACCCAGTTACAAATGAATAATTAAAATTTTGAAGGAATTTATGTTATGGGGTCTTCATTCTTCATTTCTTCATTTCTTTATTTCTTAATTTCTTTCTTTCTTCATTTTTTCTTTCTTTTGCTTGGTTGGGATATGTTGCTCCAAGGCTTCACATGGTACATAAGACTTGGTCTTATGACCAATGTTCATCCTAATCCCCATAATATTCATTCCAAATATTAATTACAAAATTACATGAAAATGGGAAAGATAAATCTAACTAAACCTACAAAATATAGATTAGCTAAACATACCACACAACCTAGCGAGTTATATGAATAGGTTGGACTTAGCACACATGGATAATAGTCCACTGTCTTAATTTGGATCATGCTTAGGGGTATAAAACCTACAAAAAATCATTTATATTTTTTATTACGGCTTAATCATAATCCCACAGAGAAGACATGATTAAGCTAAGATCGTCTACCATCAGTCTATACACATACACCTAACATCTAATCAAAAAACATTACATCACAAAAAATAGCATCAAATCATGCATCACCCTAACATAGAACTAGAAATGGCGTGCTTTAATGTGTGTGCCATTTAAAGCTTGTGTGACATGTCTTAGCTAGGCTTTAAGGTTGGAATTTTCTAAGTGTGAAGAGTTCAACTTAGAGGGTGGTTTCATTTTAAGTGATTTAGTTGATTTATCAATTTTATTTGATGATTAGATTTGATTTACATTTAGTTACTAAAGGTTGTAAAGAGAAGAAAAGAGAAGAGAACATTTCTTTTATCCCTACCTTAAGTAATTTCTAAGGTAGATTCATTAATGAATTTTTTCTTAGTGAATGTTTTATTATGTGTTTTAATTAATCCTAAGTTTAGATTTGCTCTAAATAAACTATTCAATAAGAAAGGCATCTTAAGATTAGTTAAGGTGAATTACTATCACATAACACACAACCATTTATTTCTTTCCAACATGTATATCATGCATATGAATGATATTAAGCATAACTATACATGCAATGCAAATTCTAGCACACTTTGATGATGAATGCTAGAGATGTTATTTAAGAAAATTTGGATATTCCATGAATGCATATTTTTATTAAGTAGAAAAAAGGGACTCTTTTATCCTTTAATCAAATGCACATTTACATGTATAAAAGACATAAGTGAGTATGGCGCCATTATTTTTCACCAGGGTGTAAGGTACAAGACCTACTTGGGCTACTTAAAACCTCACAACCAGATGTCCAAACTAATATACCACTTTTCTTAAATACATGTGTATGTACAAAGGAAAACAAATGGATGAAGAATCATGCAAAAGATTTTTTATTTGATTTGGTTATGCAATTTATATGTGTACATGTGAAGATCCTTCCAAAGTCATAACATAGAAGTGCATAAAATAAATTTAAGCAAGTGTTATGTTCTTTTCAAATGAACTATACACTTTGCAAATCTATTCAAATCATGTTAAGAGAGAGAAGAAAATCACATAATACACATTTTATGCTATAATCACATGTAAGCTTATAAGTAGTTATAAGTAGCATCAATTCATTTATAATCTTTATTTTGAAAATACTTTTTAGTTTAATAGTGATAATAGCCACTCATATTCTTAACTTTAGCTAAAACATGTAATTGACATAAAGGAAATATTTTATTTAATTGATTTTTTAAAAGAGATGAATGCATGATTTCAAATGGCAAACAACATTTAGCATGCTTGGAAAGAAATAAAGTGATGTAAGCATATGACTTCATTTACCTAATTAATTCTAAAGACAATCTTATAAGATAAGATTATTCAAAGTGAATCAAAATTCTTTAAAGAGATTTTTATTTTTGGATTTGATTTGAAAATGATTTGTGAGAATGAGTTTCTGGCCCTAACCCATTTCCCCATGTGAATCAATTTAGTTTAATTTTAGAACAATTAGGTTGATTTTATGTTTTGTTTAGGTTAAGATGTGAATTAAATCCATTAATTACCCCTTACTAACACCACTTTAACATAATTAAACAAGTAATTATGAGACAACATATGATATGCGCCACATGGAATTTAAATAAGCAATGCACCTAAGAAATAAAGGAGCCTAATGCAATTGGCTCACAATTATTGATTAATTAAGCTAAAGGTTTTCATTAAGTACTCATATGGATAAGATTTTTCAAACTTGCCTTAGGCTTTTGAACACCAAGATCTACCCGGATTGATTAATTCATTAATTTTAAAGTTTGATTAGACTAATTAAGTAGTTCATTATGGATTAATCTATTATGTTTGGATTAAGGAAGAAAGGTAGTTTAGGAAATAACTTGAAAATATCCCCCATTATGGATAGAAAATTTTATAGAGTCGCCTTTCAAATCTATTGGTGAGAAAGGAGAGGCAAGATATAAAAATTCATCTTTTTTGGGATGCCATGAGATCCCATGCTTATTTGGTGATTGAGTGCGACATTAAGGAGAGGTGTATTATCTCGAAAGATGAAGTCACCCACAATGGACCTAATCACCAAAATAAGACTCAAGGATGTTGGGTCTTTAAAATGTACCAGATTCTTCCCTACTTTACATAGAAAAGTAAAGCGGTTTATTTTAAATCGGGTTCATTAAGTTCCTTATAGGGGCAAGCCCCATTGTTAGTACATCATAAGGAATGGAGATTCCTTAAGAAAACTCTCGATTAAGGTAAATAATCATTATCTCAAGATTTCAATAGGAAAGGACTATTAATCAATTGGTTTATTTTGAAGATCAAATGGGATTGATCAAAAGAGATTTATTATCAAAGCCAAATGGAGATAAGTAGGAGATGCTCGATGCTAGGAAATCTGAGCATCTCAAACTATCCTATGATTGAGCTTTATATTTTGAAATTAATTTAATTTATTTGAGTTGCATTTTTTTATTAGAATTTGGGACTATAATTTCATAACACAAGATTATGAAAATGCCTAGGGTGAGGATTTATGCTTAAGACCCACAAAGGGGAGAAGCAACCTAGAACCTGATCTATGGAGCTTTGGCGGCTGAAAGCACAACCTAAATCTAAGGTGAAAATGGGTATTTGATTTGTCTCCATAGAGAGGACAAACCACCCATGCTTGGACTTACAACGCACAGGGTGGTCCAACTCCTCCTATGATTTTAAATTCATGTAGGCAAGTCATATGCTTTATGGAAGATAGCTAGGCTATTATTTGTTTAGAAAGAGACTAAGTCCTTAAACTCACTCCCTAAAGAGACTAGATCTTGGGACATATTTCAAATGACCTAAATCTAATGCAATTTAAATTTAATTTTATTTTCATATTTGGAAAATCATTTTGACTCAGCTAATAGGATTCATATGCTTAATGCATGAGAAATGAGATTATGGGCCAAAATCAATGAGAAGGGAGGAGGTGTGTTTCCACCATGGCTCTCAATCAAGCCAAGTTTTTTTGGAAAAGGTGAAAGCCCTCAATCAAGAGTGAAATAAGATGCATTTGTGCATGATATTGTAAAAGAAATACTCATCTAGCTAAGGGGTTGCTAATTCTTTTATCTTGATTTTAAACCTATGCTTTAGGGAGAGGTTATGAGTTCTTTATTTTTTAATTTGAGTTGTTAAGTTTAGTAAAAGATTTATTTTTTCCTAAAGAGACTAATCCACATCCAGCCATACATAAAGCAAGGAAGAAACTATGGAAAAGATTTCACTTAATGCAAAAGCTAAACAAATCATCAATCAATTTATAAAGCTAATCACAAAAGAATAAAAGGTTGTTGTGGTGCACCGCACAAACCAAAATATCAAATTGGGTAGTGAGCTCTACCCTTATACAACCGATTACAAATGAATTAAATTATAATTAAGCAAGGAATTCATTGTTATGGGGTCTTCAAGCTTCATTTCTTCTTCTTTCTTCTTTTCTTCTTCTTTTCTTTCTTCTTTTTGGTTGGAAGGTGAATGCTCCAAGGCTTCACATGGTGCATAAGATAGGAACTTATGACCAATGCTCATCCTAATCCCCATAACAATCATTCCAAAATCTTAATTGCAAATTTACATGAAAAGGAAAAGAATAGAAATCTAAATAACACCTACAAAATAAAGGTTAGCTAAAACAAAATACAAACTCTCAAGCATGTATATTGGACTTATCACCCCACACATGGGTGACTAAGTCCACACCATTTGGATTATGCTTATATAAAGCTGCAAGCAAAAGAATTTATACATTTTTTTATTTATGATAGCACTTAAGCATAATCCTCTGATAAAATCATAATTAGATTAAGAGCATCCTACCATTCATTCTACAAGCATACACCCTAATATCTAGTCTAAAATATATATTAAACAAAACACACATCAAACCATGCACCCCCTAAACTAAAGCTACAAATGGTGACTTAGGCTAATGTGTTCTTTGAATGTTTGTGTGGTATGCTTAGCTATGGCTTTAAGTTAGAATTTTCTAAGTGTGAAAACATTTTCAACTTAGAGGAAGGTTTCATTTAAGTTGTTTAACTATTTTGGGTTGATTTTATTTCATGTTTTGATTAGGTTCAAGTGAATCCTACAATTAATTACTAAGTTATAAGAGAGGAAAGAGAAGAGAACTTCTCTTTCCTTCCTAACCAAAGTAATTTCTAAAGTGGATTCACATTTTATTTTATTTAGTAAATTTTTTGATTGAATCTTTTAATTAATCCTAAGTTTAGATGAACTCTAAACAAACCTATTCAAAAGAAAAGCATTTTAAGATTAAATAAAATGAACCAAATTCACAAAACATACATCACTTCATTTCTTCCCAACATGTAACATGCATATGAATGAATCCTAAGCATATCTATACATAAAATGTTCAACACACTTTATGATGCATGTTAATTAATTCAAAGAAAATTAGAAGTTTAAGATGCATGATTTTCATTTAGAAGAAAAGGGATTTCTTATCCAATTTTCACATGCACACATGAAAGTAAGAAAGACATAAGTGAGCACAATGCCATTGTTAACCGAGGTGTAAGATATAAACTGACTTACTTAAAGCCTCACAACCTGGATTGTCTAGACTAATATATGACTTTTTTAAATATAAACATGTGTAAAAAGAAATGAATGGAAAAGAAAGAATGCAAAAACTTATTTTAGTTGATTCATGTGGTTTATGTAATTTATATGTGCAAGCATAGGTTTCCTTCTTAAGTGATAGAATAAGAATGAATATGATATGGAATTAGGCAAGTGTTAGGTTCTTTTCAAAAGAACCATACATCTTACCAAAATCTAATCAAAATTATACTAAAAGGGAAAGGAAAGAAAGCCTACACTAAGCACATCTTTATGTCTTACTCACATGCAAGCTTATAATTAATTGATAGCACACTTTCAGTTTTAGGTATTTGATTCATATATTTTGAAAATAATTTGAATTTAGTAGTGATAATAACTCATATTTCTACTTTAGCCAACACATGCAATTTTGACATAAAGTAAACAATTTCATTTTGAATTTGGTTTTGAAAAATATGGATGCATGAAGCCATATGACATACACATTTAACATGTTGGGGAAAGAATCAAAGTAATGAAAGCATGAAAACACATTCACTTTAATTAAATCCTAAAGACATTCTTATGGAATAAAAGGCTTAAAATAAATCAAAGTTAATACAATGTGATTTTATTTGAGTTTGAGTTTGCTTTAATTTTGAAAAGGTGAGTTCAATTTGCTTTTCCTAACCCATTTCCACATGTGTTGGATATTTTGTTTAATTTTTAGATGATTCTTTTTTTATGTATTAATTAGGGTATGAAAGAAAAAATTAATTAACCTTATCTACACCACCTTAGAATAGTTAACCAAGAAATTATGAGCCAATGAGATGACATAAAACTCACAAATAATTTAAACTTGCAATGCACCAAAAAAAAAAGGGCCTAATGCAATTTGGCTCATGATTAATTGTTAATTAAACTAAGAGATTTAACTTAAGTAATTTCAAAACACTCCTTCACACAAATGAATTGGGTTTTGATTTCCTTAATTGAACTTAGGCTCTTAAACACCTAAGCATCTACCCAAAGTAGATTAATTAAGTTCTGAAGTTTTAGAATTTCTAGAAATTAATTAAGGGATATTTAATGAATTAACCAATAAGAGAGAAGAAAAAGTGGGTTTAGGGAATAGCTTTGGGAAATACCCCAAAATTATTCCTAAGCCTCTATTCACTGGATCTAACCTTAATTAAACTTAATAATGGATTAAAACACTACTCAAACCTTAATTATCCTTAATAGTTTAGGAGTAAGTAGGAAACATATTTGCAATTCCCAATTAAGCCTTAAAATAAATCCTAAGAAAATTAGGGAGGTAGAGGTCCTCCTCTAAAACATACCTAAGAAGTTTGGGATTAATCAAAAGATTAATTAAGGACTAATTAACAAAATGATATTTATAATAAAACCCAAAATTAGAGAAAAGGATAATTTAAAATCCATAAAATTATTTTAAAAATATTTTAGGTTGAATCATCTTTCCATTGGATTTTACCTCATATTTTCTTGAATTTTATTGAAGGAGATATGATTTTTAAAAGATCATGATTAATTAATCATAAAATTTCCTAACTAATCAGACACACACATGGTGGCGGTATGCTTTACATGCATCAGGTGAGCCTCCCACTTATATGTCCCATCCAAATGGCGATGCGGACGCAATTTGATCCATGTCATTCAATCAAAGATCGGTAGGATCCTCTCACGCTTATAAAAGGATTAATTCTAAAACATGGGGATAATCTTGGCATCCAAAATGTGGATGGATGACAGATCTCCTAGTTCTTCTCTAGGATCAATAGGTCATCCATAAAGGGAAGATCGAGCTCGATTGAGCTTGGGAACAAAACTTTACACACCATCAAAGCCAATAAAGAATATATCCAATGGGGATTTTGCATGGCTTGATTCATTCTTGTATTTATTTTGATGGATTTCATTGCAATGAACGCAGAGGCCATGGAGGCCTAGATCTAACTCATTTACAAATTCAAAGGGAGTAGTCTACCAACCAAGGTAGGACTATCCAACCAAAGGGGTGCCTTCGGTTGCAATGGTCAAGTATTAAGAAGAAAGTATGGGGACTTATCTTCTAAAATAAGAAGCCACGCTTTGGGCAACAAATCAACCCGACCTAAGGTGACTATTGAGTGAATACGAGACTTAGATCAACTCAAGGATAGTCAAAGATTAATTTCATGTTTAGATTTTATTTTGATGGATTCGTTGGTTTAGATGGAGCAAACTCAAGGAGCTTATAGATGACCTATCTCGATTTTCTAAACTAAAGAGAGGAGCCTCCCGATGGGAGAACTATCCCACTTAAGTAGGGCCTTTCGGTTTGCAATGATCAATTGAAGGGAGGAAAGCTGGGACTCACATCTTCCACTAGGAAAGCTCGGGTGATCTGCTTTGAGCAACAAATCAAACTTGACCTAAGGTCGCCTCCGATTGCAATCATGCTAAAAAGAATGTGTCATTATCTTATATCTTTCAAAGAGAATGATGTGGTAACCCGCTTAAGGAGAAATAGATTGAACCTAAGGGTGATGAGTGAGTACCACTGGGAATTTATCTCAACTTAGGTAGTCGCAATTGGGGAGTTCTATTGAGTGCCTAGATAGGATGCTTGATTGGGAAAAGGGGCCCTTTGGGGTTTGAATTCTAATCCACAAGAAAAATTTTGTTTGTTTGTTTATTTATTTTAAAGTGGACCTGTTAGTTTGAGGGATCAAACTAAGAAGGCTTATATCGCCTAGACCTATCTGATTTATCAACCAAGGGAGAATCTATATCCGAATAAATTCTCCAACCACAAGGATGACTACTAGGAAAGGTGGTCGTCCAATCCAAAAGTAACCTGGTAGTGTCTAAATGTGGTCGCAAAGGACTTGATCCAAATAGAGCACGCAGGTATGGGGCGCTAAAGGGCTTAATCCAACACCGGAGAAGATGACATGGCTAGTCATATCCTATAAGTATTGTCCAACTCAAGGAAAAAGCATAGGACTCATATCGCCAAGAGTGGTATTCATCGGTGAGTCACGAAAGATAACAAATATCAAACAAACTAAGGTGCATGTCAATTTGTACAATCAACCTAGAAGAAAGTAATGGGACTCACATCCTTAACTGACCGCTAGGATAGCTGTCTACTTGATGTATCCAACCTAGGGTGACTACTTATTGAATGACACCAGGGACTTATATCAACTCAAAAGTAGTCAAGAGGAAAGGACCTCTAGGGGACTTATCCTAACCTCAATATACTCAACCTAATTAGAACATGATGGCTAGTTCAAGAAGAAAGCACGAGGACTCACATTTTCTTAAGCAAAGTCAACATGAGGTAGCTTAGGCGAAGTGAAGACTACCATACTAACAAGGTGCTCGTTGGTTTGTAATGGTCATGTTAAGATAAAGCTGGGACTCACATCTTCCAAACAAATAACCAGATCACATACTAGAGGTAGCATGTAGACCTAGAGCATAATGAGTGAGTGCCAGTGGGGCTTGCTCCCACATCAAAGCAAAGAAAAACTTTGTGTTTGTTGTTGTGCATGTGTTAAAGGAATAGGACATCTGGGGACTCTTACACCTACCTAACACACTCTGGGTTTGATTAAATGGTGCCATGGATGGAAACAAGGATTACCACTAAGAAAGGATGTTGCTTGGGTACTCTCACACCTATCTTAGTTATGCTAATTGAAATAGGATGCCTCTGCTCTCTTACACATTCTAATAGCATTGATAGATTATGTTTGTGTTGTGAAAGAGGGATAGGATGCCACTAGGGGACTCTTACACCTACTCTAAGACACATCATGGATTCACAGACAAGCAAATAACACTTCAAAAGAAGAGAAGATTTGATGAATGGAATTAGTTTTTATTTATTAAAATTATTTTCAAACACAATTTATTTCATGGGTAATTTATTTTAGATAGAGCCCATTAATTAAAAGCATCAAGTGTTCCTCTTTACAATCAATAGTCGATAAGATCCTCCTTGGTAGGCCTTCTATGACATAGGGCCTTCCCAAGTGGGTTCAAACTTGCCTCCCATCTTCTGGAAACAATTGGTCTTCTTAGGACTAATACAAGTTCTCCTACTTGGAAAGATATAGGTCAAACCATTTGTAAGCTTGAATCATTTTAGATTTGTACAACTTGAGGTTTTGCCTGTAGTCAACTTTTCTCCAAACTTTGAGCTCTTCTAACCCAACTTTACATTTTCTCCTCAGAGTGATCTTGTTACCCAAAGCTATCCTTAGTGATGGGAGTTGAACTTCTAAAGGTAGAACAGCCTTTAGACCCATACACTAAAGAAAATGGGGTAGACTTAGTTGGAGTGTGGTATGTAGCACAAGGCTTCAACCAACCGCCGCTCCACTATCATTTATTGTCATCAAGAGTCTTCTTCAGATCTGGAGAGTTTTGTTGAATACTTCGCTAAGCCATTTGCTCATGATGTAGGAGTATCACCAATCTATACTGTCTTCGCAAGCTATTGATCTTGTGCTTTTGAATGCAATACCTTTATCAATATAATTCATCGAGGCACCCGAAACTATATACGATATGGTTCAAAAAACTAAAGCACATGTTGAGTGTGACCTCTCGAGTGGGATGGCTTTCCCCACTTGGAAAAGTAGTCTGGCGCTAAGATTAACGATGCCCTTAGAAGAAGGAGGATCGATCAATCCACAATGTCGGTACCCCAACACTCAAATGGCCATGAGGCCAATGTAGGTGTAGAATATTGGGTGGTTTGTGGAGGACCACACGTACTAATGGCATCTTAGCTACATCCATGTAGTGTGATCATCGAATGCCAGTATCCAAGTCACTTGATCTTCATCTTCATCTTCGACCTGATGAGCTCGATAGACTGAGTGTACCTCGCCATTATAATGCCATGGGCTTGTTTTGTATAAATAATGTAATCACATTTGTTCAAAGAACGACGATAGGGTGCCATCAATAAGAGCATAGAGAGAGCTCTCTTTTCACTGATGGGCTTGTGACTTTTCTTAAGGTAGTTTACTAGTGTTCAAGTAATCTATGAATGGTTGCCTCCAATCCAGCCTCCTTGTCCAATTTGGCAATGACAACCTCCCTTTCATGAGAAAGTATCTCAATGAGTTTAGCATCAATAAGGGATAGAAGACTATTTTGGACCCTTATTGAATGGACTCATCTTCCAAACATGGCAATTCTTTGGAAAGTTTAGCCAAAGCATCTACGTTCTCTGCCGGGAAACTTTAGATGGTGACTTCAAGTATTTGGGCCAACAACTTCATAGCATACTCAGTAATGATAAGCTTGGGTTTGAGGACTGGTAGGACCGGATCAGTTGATGACCAACTAAGAATCCTCAAGATGTTGATGCTCGTAACACTAATAGTGATGGCTAACTCTAGACCGCAATCAAAGCCTCATACTCGCTTTGTTGTTGGTGGGTTGGAAAGATATGAGAATCTCATCACTTTATGGTTGAGTTAACTATTCCTACCCCTACCTTTCTTGGGAAAATAGATCGTGGTGCTTCACCTTCGAAAGGAAGAAGCACCATCAAAATATGTCTCCCATCTGGTTTCCAACCTCCCTAAGTTCATGATTTGTTCATCGGGAGATTATGACTGCTAAGAATCAGAAGAAGTGGGTGTGCAAAGAAAATCTAGTGTCCTTTTACCGCATGGAAGGGTACAAATGTGATGTCAAAATATGAAAGTATCATGGACCAGAGCCAAACATTGATAGTGTTGGTCGTCATGAGATACTATGGATTGGTTTGAGATCAAGTTCACCTTATGAGAGCATATAATGTCAGCATTTGGGAAGCAAAGATCAAAGCTAGGCAATATTTCTCAATAGGTGGGTAGTTCATTTTAGGGAATCGATGATGACTAAGGTAGTAGGGTGCACTCCTTTCCTTCATCATTGGCTTGCAGAAAGAAAGCAAGTCGTCCAATGCAACAGCAGAGGATGAGTGGCGCCTGGATAGTCAAGAACTAACGGCTTCACCAAATATTGCTTGATGTCTTCAAATGCATGTTGGCACTTGTCATTCCACTTGAAATTGACATCTTTTGACAAGTGCTAAAAATGGCTTCCATATCCCCAATTGGTTTGAGATAAAGCGTCTTAGATCCTTAAAGGATCGAGTTGAGTTAAACTCTTAGGAGGTGGTATTTCTAAGATAGCTTTGATCTTTTCTATTCCCGATGTCAAATAATAATCCCAAGGAATCTCCAACCAACTCAATGCACACTTCGTGGATTCATTTTGAGGTTATATTATCTTAACCGCTTTGAAAATTACTCTCAAGTCAAAGAGGTGGTCTTCCTTTTCTTTGCTTTTTACTACTAGATCATCAACATAGACTCAATGATGGATGAGTTCATTGAAGATCGAGTCATGGCTCATTGGTATAAAGCACAAGCATTTTAAAAGACATGACCCTATAATGAAGATTATGGGTTGAAAGTAGTGTTTCTTTCATCTTCAAGAGACATCTTGATTTGGTTATAGCCGATGAACCATCCATGAAAGAGAAGACTACATGAGATGAGGTGTCCACCATTAACTCTATTATAGGAAGATGAAACTCATTCTTAGGACATGCCTTATTTAAGTCCCTAAAATTGATGCAAATGCAAATTTGGCCATTCTTCTTCTTAACTAGGACAACACTAGGTAACCAAGTAGGATATTTTTCTTTCCGATGAAACCAACATCGATCGCTTGACTTCGTAAATAACATGTTATTCAATTTCTAATCGCATGCATCTATGAGCTTGCTTAATAAAATTAGGATCTATTGCTAGCTGGAATGTGAAATAATCTAGGCATTTCTTCATAAGTCCAAGCAATCTTTAAACTCAATTAATAGCTTAACTAAGTCATTGGTTTCTTCTTCATTCAAGAATGAATTGATGTATGTCGCGTAGAATTTCTTCTATCCCGAGGTTGATTTCTTTAAGCTTGTCGATTGTTAAATGAATTTCTTCTTCAAATTCTGGTGCCGCTTTGACTTGGAGATCATCCAAATCATCTGAGATTTCTAAACACACATTCTCATAAGAGTTGGGGATATGTGAGAAGAAGCTATTATAGCCCAAATGATTGGTAACAATTAAGTAACCTTCATCATCATCTGGACTCACTATGTCAAATCCTAGTCTTTTGATTGTGCTTCCTACTTGAGTTATTCCAAAGCTTCTTGAAGTACTGTGGACCATGTGTGAGGAACTAAATCTTTCTATATTTTGAACACAAGTAGTAAAATTCAAATTAATTCCATTAATTTAAAGTATCCTCCTCAAGTTCTACATCCACTTCGTGACTTGAGGATGATGATCCCAAAAAAGAAATTATTTTGCTTCATGTCGAAGACTTAGGACTTCCTTAACTAGAAAAACCTTCAACTTTCTCGATGTAAGTGAGGTAAGAGCTAAGGTTCCCAACCACGCCTAATAGTTTTACATAAACTGATTCAAATACTTTGCTTTGGGCCCGGTCTTCATCTCTTGTCTCTGGATCAAAAGTTACCTCCAATGGAACCTCGAGAGGGGTTGGCTGTATACAATCACATTAGATATGGATTCCAAGTTTATGTGAATAGTAGGGTACCCAATGAACATGACTTCTATTTGATGGCCAATAGAGGTCTTCCACCTCTGGAACTACTGCTTTCTACCTCTACCTCTACTTGGTGGAGGTTGAGACATTCTATCACATGTCCATATGGAATGAACTATGGGTGGAATGTGATATGCTATTTCTATTTCTCATTTCTCCTTTCTTATGGATTGGAATTTCATTTTTTTCTTTCTTTATTTTAACTTTTCTTTTCTTGATTTTGTTTTTCTTTATTTTTACATTTAAATTTTGTCCAAGTTCATGAGAAAGGGTGTGTTAAGGAATATAGTAGGTCACATCCTCATAAATCTCAACCTCTCTAACTAAAAAAATATCTTTTCATCTCAGGACACGGTACTCAATTCCATCTTTTCCAACTTGATACCACATTAAGGGAGGATGGAATGATCTTGTTCTAATGTAAAGTCTACCAAGAAAAGTAGTGAAGTATTTGAATCAATGATGTAAAACTTGGCTTTCCAAATTGATCTACAAAGGTAACATAATAGAACCTAAAGCCTCACCTGGTCATTGAACCCTCAACATCATCCATCTCTAATGCAAAGATGTTGATCCTCAAATATGCAAGGGTCTTTGACTTATAATGTTCACGATTCTACCTAATCAGAACCCCTCGAAAGTCCGAACCTGTCCATGTCAAATGTGATATAGGGGATAGTTGTGTCTAAGTCCCGTAAGAAGGTCTTCATCCGTGAAGGTGATCCCTTGAGCTTTTTTTTATAATGTGCTTCCTCACCTATAGCCTGAGCTATATTTGCAGGATCAAGAGGGCCTTGATTAGTGATTCCCTCATCTCTTAGATAAGACAAAGGCATCATATATGCTTAGCTTAGATGGAAACTTTCTTAGATGAGAAAGGCATTGTAGTCCACCTTCTACCTTCCACAAGCATATCCAAGGGTGGAGCATCTTATGAAAGGGCTTCTTGATCTTTAGTACTACTACTTGACTCTGTGATCTTGAGGTGCGCCCTAGGAGGTAGAACTTTGCCACTGAGGTTGACTTTGGTGATCTCTTGTGGAAGGGTAATGGAGGTTCTACTGTACATCAGCACACCTTCTCCTATGGGACCCTTAAAATCGATGATTTCAAGTCTATCTCAATAGGTGAACTCCATAGTATTCAGAGTTGAAAAGTCTAACTCGAATTAGAAAGAGAATTTATTATAGTTATTTTGACTTGAAGAGTTATCATTAGGAATAAGAGGACAACCCATCAAAAGTGACAATGTAATTCAAACTAGCTTTATTCTTCAATTTCTTGGAATTATTTGGAGGTACCAACTAGAAAAGTTAAGTGAAAAGTGGATTTGGGATGCCCTTATCGCCGATACAAGAGTTCTACTAGAAGAAACAGCCTAGCTGGAAGAAGTCACCGGGTGTAGAAGCTACAACCGTAGGTCGAGACTAGACATGGTGGTATGCTAAAGAGCTATCTGGCAAGTACATGCCACCTAAGCTCCCCTTTCGCACTAGCAACTTGCAAACCTTCCTTGGTGTTGGAGGTTAGTGTGCACCTACAAGGAAAGCTTCTTGATCTTCTAGATGATCTTCTTAGAGGTTTTGGATAAAGAAATATCCCAACCTTTAGTTTGGTAGGATCACAAGTATCCCCAAGAATTACCCTAATGGAACTAGAAGGTTGTTCCACAAGGTATTCCATTGGGATAACTACAACATTCTTGAAACTTGCATCTGCAAAGTCCTTGAATGTGAAGCAATCCTCCAAAATGTAAGGGCAAAAGTTTGGATCATAACTACTTTCTCCTCCTAGGCTCGATAGTGAAAATCAAGTTTCTTTAAGATATTCTTAAAGATCTTCGACAATTACCTCCTAAAAGAATAAGGTTTGTTTAACTTATCTAGTAGGTAAACACGGTGAATTTGTGCCGCCACAGTATGGGCTACGGGTAAGTGGGTGTGGTTAAGGGGTTAAGAGGCAAGGAGGTTAAGCTGTTGGTCTCTGAACCGATCTAGTCCGGTCGCTTCCCCATCAACCACACTGCCTCTGGCTTTTCTAGAACTTTTGTGGCTTATGCTTAGGAAATCTTGAAAAGGTAACTATTTGGCCTCTCCTTGGTGACTAGTCACCTTGTTGATTAGCTTCTCAAATGTCTTAGTGAAGCCCTTAAGCATGACAGCCATTGATATTCTTCAAGAGAATCTCAATTGCATGTTGTTGAGATAGTGGTTTGTACTTCATACTCGATTACACCATCAAAAAAATATAATCAACAAAGGACTCTGTGTTGTTGTGCTACAAGATCACCTATAGTAACGCTTTGTTGAGCTCCTACAAACCTCTTGATGAAGAGTTGCCCTATACTCTATAAATGTCTTACGAACCATTGATAGCTCAAGATATCTATCGAAAGCAATACCAACTAGGCTACTAATGAAAAAGGTAGAAAAGCAAAGCCACCCACGCTGTAATAACGCCTATGCTATGTGCTACCTTGGATTTCCACCGCCATCAAAGCTTTTGAAGGAAGGCATGAAACCCTTGGGATATTGGATAACATCAAACTCTTCCTTCTACCTTTTGGAACTAATGATCCTCCCCGGGAGCCAAAGCTTCCTTCACCTATTGCTCAACCATGGATTTTATGTATTCTTCTTATGGAGGTACCTTCTAATACAAAGTGCTATCTTGCTCAACGGGAGGTAGATTCTTGACCGGGTCTAAGACATGCACTAACTCAGTCGAGATGTCAACTATTGTAGGATGAACTAAAGGGGCTTGTTTCAAGCACCGCTAATAAGTCCTAACCCATTCATCTCATCCTATCCTTCGCTCTCAACCGATGTTGGAGGAGCTGATTTCCTTCTTCTTGATCAACCTCATCACCTTCCATGGCTTGTTGTTCCCTAAGAAGTGTCCTCACCATGCACTCCAAATCAACAAGTCATCTTCATTAGATAGAAGTCGACTTTCTCTTCATCCAATCATACTAAGATCTTCTTCTTCTCTTCAAGATAATGACCTACTATCTCCTTGAGAGAACAGCTTTATCTAATAGGAATAAATGATCTAGTCACCAGATGGATGATCGTAATGAGAGGCACCGACCCTCGCCACCGCCGGAGAGTCAATCTTATGTGGACTATACTCACTAGATGAATGACACTCCTAACCGCTACCGGCTATGAGAGTAACAATCCTATGATGTTCCACTATCACTGACTATCATCGCAATATCTAAAATAACTATCACCATCTCCATATCCTCGCTTGTACTGGTGGAGTTGGTGAAGGGACTACCTCCACAATTCTGGGTCTCCACTCCTTTGACCCGCGTGGGAAGGTGGAGAGCTCGGTCCTATCACAATAGGTGGTGGGCAAGATCCCCCGTAGCCGCATCACCAACGGTGCGCTTCTCCGGATATGACCTTCACGCCTTTGTGATCTGTGAGACAGATGGACCAGGGCTGGAGAGTAGTGGGGTGGAGACACCACCACTCTATATGCACAAGAGCTATCCTCCCATGGTGACTAGTCCTAAGAAGGATGTTGTCAATATGGTCGGCATGCGTAAAAATCAAGAGGATTAACCGATCCAACCTCGCCTCTCCTTCTAGTAATATGTGTTGTATGGACCTCCAGTGCCATCTCCCCATATGCTTCCCCATGCTACGGATGATGAATCAAAGATCAAAGAGTACATATCCGTACTGCGTGAGAAGACGGCCTGTAGTACTTCCCACTACTCGATAATTGTTGGTGATACTACACCACTATAGAGGTAATGATTGAGTCCTCCTAACATCCTCTCTATCTAATCCAAAGAGATGATGGAACTAGTTTGTTGTGTAACAACAAGGAACTCCTCAGAATGTACCTCCATCTCCCAAGAATGGGTACAGCCTTGATTCTTATTCATATGTTTAGGTAGGGGAGGAGTGAGAGCTATACCCATACTCAAAGGTAGGGGAGGCAAACCCCAGACTAGAGGACCCCACCCTATGAGGGTACAAATGAGATGGTACTAGCCACTCACTGGGTAACGAGAAACCCGGGTGCACTAAACTGAGTCCGCACACCACTGAATCGGCCACAACCTAAGCTTATGGGAGTGCCACCACTTTCCTCTTCCAGGAGACATCGAGTTGGAGGGTAAATCCTTGATGACCAACTCCCGTCACCGGTGGTCCTACTAACTGGTGAGGGAGTGTCCTCACAAGTAATCCTAGCTCAATTCCTTACCAAAGTGAATCGTGATGCATGGTCTAGTTGGGGAAGTTGGCTTGGTCTAAAGCCAAATTCATACCATGGGGAAGGTAAAATGAGCTTTGTGATCCAAACCATCTCAAAATAACTATAAAAGATTAAAATTGAATCGCCACTTATCGGTAAGAATCTACAATGAGAAATGAGTTCATATCATATTTCATTGTTTATAGATTTTGAATTTGAATTGAAAATTTGAACCCACATCCAACAACTTGGAAGTTAAGGGGTTCAAATAGATTTGAGAAGATTGATTGAAAGAGGAATTTAGAATATGAATCCAACTTCAACAATTTGGGTATGCTAAGAGATGGCTTCAAATATTTTAAGAAGGATGCTTTTATAGGTTCATGTTTGTTTGAATTTAGATTTATGATTTGTGGACCCTTTCCTTTAACAAATTTGAGTATGTTAAATTAAGGGTCAAATTGATTTTATTTTGGTTTGATTGATTTGAATTTCATTTACTTAGCAACTGGCATGCTAAGTGAAGTGTTTTGAAAAAATGATTATTTCCTTTGTGAATTTTTTGTTATCATTTTGGAAATTTGGTATTCCTACTTAGCAAATTTAGGTATGCTAAGTGAAGAGCCCAAGTGTGTTTTGTTTGATTTTGAAAATAGAATCCTTAGCAAATTTAGGTATACCAAGGAAACCTAAGTGTTTCATTTTGTTTTAATGTTTTAATTTTGAAAAGGGTAGGACCCTTAGAAAATTTATGCATGCTAAGGAAATCCTAAGTGTTTCATTTTGTTTTGATTTGTTTGAAAGTGGAGACTTTACTTTAGCAAATTTGGTATGCTAAAGATGAAATCTCACTTAGTTTTGTGAAATTTCCTCAGAAATCGGTATGCTAAATGAATTTCTAAAGATGTATTCAAAATTTTGATTGTGTTTTGTTTTGAAAATGGAAACTTCTCCTTAGAAAATTTGGTATGCTAATGAAAGAAGTTCCAAAGGTGTTTGAAAATTTTTTATTTTGACTTTGGAGACTTCACTTAGCAATTTGGGTATGTTAAGTGAAGTTCCAAATGTGTTTTGAAATTTTGATTTTGGATTTGGAAATTGGAGACTTCGCTAACAAATTTGGGAATGTTAAATGAAGTTCCAAATGTGTTTGAAAATTTTGATTTTGAATTTGGAGACTTCCCTTAGCAAATTTTAGTATGCTAAATGAAGTTTCCAAAATGTGTTTAGAAAATTTTTGGTTTTGAGTTTGGAGATTTCACTTAGCAAATTTGAGTAAACTAAATGAAGTTCCAAATATGTTTGAAAATTTTTATTTTGGGTTTGAGACTTTTTAGCAAATTTGAGTGCAAAATAAAGTTCCAAATGTGTTTGAAAATTTTTTATTTTGATTTTGAGACTCACTTAGCAAATTTGAGTATGCTAAATGAAGTTCCAAATGTGTTTGAAAATTTTTTTATTTTGGATTTGGAGACTTAACTTAGCAAATTTAAGTATGCTAAATGAAGTTCCAAATGTGTTTGAAAATTTATGACTTTGATTTAGAGACTTCACTTAGCAAATTTGAGTATGCTAAATGAAGTTCCAAATGTGCTAGAAAATTTTGATTTTGATTTGGAGACTTCACTTAGCAAATTTAAGTATGCTAAATGAAGTTCAAATGTGTTTGAAAATTTTTTGATTTTGATTTAGAGACTTCACTTAGCAAATGTGAGCATGCTAAATGAAGTTCCAAATGTGTTTGAAAATTTTAAAATTATATTTGTTTGAAAAGAAGTCTTCCATTTCACAAATTTAGGTATGTAGGAATGGAAGTCAATCTTAAATATGAAAATTTTGTGTGTGATTGTTGCTTTTTGAAAGAGGGAATTCAACTTAATCATATAGAATATGTTTAAGTAGGATTTCCAAATAATTTTATTTTTAGTTGTGTATGAAATCTACATTCAATAAATTTGGGTATATTGGATGGAGATGTTCACATGTGATTTTGAAAATTTTAGTTTTATTTGAATGAAACTTCCATTCAATAAGTGTAGGTATATTGAATGGATGATTTATATGTGCCTTTTGCTTTTTTTTGAAAATTTTGTTTTATTTTTTAATTTTGAATCGATTTTGGAAAGATGATTGTTCATTTTATTTATAAAATGAAATCTTCATCAAAATGAATTGAAGGAAGATGTTCATTTGTGCTTTTGAAAAGTTTAATCTTATTTGAATAAAACTTCCATTCAATAGGAGTGTATTTACTTTTTTTTAAAATTTTGATTTTGATTTTAGAAAGATGATTCTTCATTTTATTTTGAAAATGAAATCTTCTTCAAAGTGAATTGATGGAAGATATTCATTTGTGCTTTTGGAAAGTTTAATTTTATTTGAAATGAAACTTCCATTCAATAGTGAGTGTATTGAATGGAAAGGTTCATATGTTCATTTTGAAAATTTTGATTTTATTTTGGAAAGATGATTGTTCATTTTATTTTGAAATGAAATCTTCATCAAAGTGAATTGATGGGAGATATTCATTTGTGCTTTTGGAAAATAGATTGTTAGTTTTATTCTTGAAAATTCCTACATGTAATAATTATGAGAATTGTTAAATGAAGGTGATAAAATTTTTTGTGGGAAATATTTTATTAAGTGTATTTTTGAAAAGGTGCTTTTTGAAAAGCAAAGTTTTTATGGAAGATTTATTTTATCTTTATTATTTTATAATGAACCTTTCGTGATCATTAAAAAAGATAAGGAGGAAGTCTTTAAAATGTTTTCTTTTATTTAGATCTTTTGATTTTACTCATTGGAGACTTAACAGGGTTTTAAGACTAAGACGGAGTGCCCTAAACCAAAAATGTTGGCTAACTCAACTTAAGAATGAAATAAGCTAAGTACCAATGAAAAGAAAGATAGTCTCAGATTCATACCATAGTACAAACCCACTTTATAGCAAATAAAGACAATGATCATTTATCAAAGATGGAGAGAGGAACCATCCTCAAATAAGTCGCCGTAAAATCGTGGGTAGAAAATTTTCTATAGGTCGATTTTAAATTTGTTGGTGAGAAAGGAGAGGTAAGACTATAAAATTCATCTTTTTGAGATGTCACATAGATCCACAGAAGTATTGAGGTGATCGTGTATGACATTAAGGAGAGGTGTACTATCTCAAAAGATAGAAGTCACCACCCTACAATGGACCTAATCACCAAAATAAGGACTCTAAGGATGTTGGGTCTTCAAAGTGTACTAGAGATTCTTCCCCTACTTTACATGGAAAAGTAAAGGTGGGTTTATTTTAACCGAAAAGTTCTATAGGCAAGCCCATAAGTTACATCCTAAGGAATGGGATTCCCAGGAAAACTCTCATTAAGGTAAATGATCATTATCTCTAAAAGATTTCAATAGGGAAAGGACTATCAATCGATTTTTTTTGAAGATCAAATGTGATTTGATCAAAGAAAGATTTATAATCAAAGCTAAATGGATATAAGTAGATGCACGCTTAGAAACCTAGCAGCATCTCAAATATCTATGATTGGGCTTTACATTTTTGAAATTGATTTAATTTTTT